>OZ038508.1:2989553-3177053 GCA_964036315.1 Acanthosepion esculentum | reverse complement strand
ATACATTTCCCGTACTGTGAAGAGAAATCCATTTTCAACTCGTCAAGAAATTCAGAATGATTTGAAAAATGCCGGAATTGAAGTTAGTAAAGATACAATTAAAAGATCACTGAATCGTGCAGGTCTCACTTCAAGATCACCGAGAAAGACTCCATTACTGAAACGCCGACATGTACAAGCCCGTTTGAATTTTGTAAAGAAATATGAAATTGAATCTAATGATTTCTGGGAGAAAGTAATTGGGTCAGACGAAACGAAAATTGAGCATTACGGATGAAACATGCGCACTCATGCATGGAGGAAAAAAGGAGCGGAATACGAGCCAGCAAATACCATCCCTACAGTCAAACATGGGGGTAGAAATATTATGATGTGGGGTTGTTTTTCCTCAAATGGAGTAGGAAAAATGAAAATCATCGAAGGAACAATGAATGCTGCAAAATACACTCAAATTTTGTCAACTCAACTCTTGAACAGTGCCACATCTTTGGGACATGGTCGTGATTTTGTATTTCAGCAAGACAATGACCCGAAGCATACTGCTAAAACAACTAAGAATTGATTTTAATAATAATGACATTAATGTCCTGGAATGACCAAGCCAGTCACCGGATGTAAATCCAATCGAAAATTTGTGGAAACTATTGAAGTTACGAGTTCATAAAAGAAATCCATCTAATTAAAACAAATTGAAGAAAATTTGTGAAGAGGAATGGGTCAAAATACCAACAAGTACCTGCAAGAAACTAGTTGAAGACTACGGGAAACGATTGGAGGCTGTGAAGCAGAAGAGAGGCTACTGTACTAAATATTAGTAAAGTGTGTTAAATACTTTTGCATATGGGTTATTTTATTTATTGTTAATAAATGTTTCTCAAAACAGTGGTTTTAAATTTTCCTTCTATGTTTTCATCGACAATGTTCGTTTAAATATTTCCTATAAGTTTCGTTGAAATTGATCGGTTATTTTTTGAGATATGTAAGAAAAACCAATGTGTTAAATACTTTTGCTACCCACTGTATATATATATATATATATATGCAGGGGTTGGACAAAATAATGGGAACAGGTGCAAATTCCACTCCTATATTTGAAAGACCAATTAAAATAAGAGATTTAACTAAAACTTCGTAATTGCAGGTTGTATCTATTGTAAATACGTTTATTTATCCAATTTAATATCTTTGTCTTATTTATTTTTAGAATTTAGTAAAATTTAAGCTAAATGTTTGACTTCTCTGAGTTTGAAAAAGGGCAGGAGCCTCGATCACTAAGGTTGCTGAACTGTTTGGTTTTTCAAGAGTTACCATATCAAGAAGTATGACGCAATTCAAGAAGCAGGGCAAAACCTCTAGCAACCGTAGCAATTTGGGCCGGACTTGCAAATTTACTTACAGGGATCGACGTGCATTTAAACGCAATGTGGCAAAAATCATCGGACTACTGCGGCCAAAGTGACTGCTGAGTTGAATAATCATCTGAATAGTCCAGTTTCTACTAAAATTGTTCGTCATGAGCTCCATAAGGCTTGATATCATGGAAGAGCCACCGTAAGGAAACATGTTTTCTTCACTCGCAACATTCAGACGAGGTTGAAGTAGTGCAGAGATCACAATGGCTGGTCTTTATTCACAACTTCAGGGCGAGTTTAGGTGTAGAGGCAGCCCAAAGAATCTTACAACCCTGACTGCTTTCTTCTAACAGTGAAGCATGGAGGTGGATCAGTGATAGTTTGGACTGCCATATCAAGGAAATGTATTGGTCCAATAGTTTCCCTACATGGTAGAATCAACAGCAAAGATTTCCTGAACACTTTGGGAGATCATGTTCATCCAATGGCCAAGACTTTATTCTCTGATGGTGATTGCATCTTCCAAGACGATAATACTGAAGTGGTTAAGAATTGGTATGAAGAGGATGAAAGTGAGCTAGAACACATGGAGTGGCCTCACCAATCTCCACATATCAATATGACTGATTAGTGATGGTGCATTTTTGAGCCACAAATTAGGAGCCGTATCTTCCACCGTTGGGTTTTAAAGAGCTGGAGCGGGCGTTAATGGAAGAATGGCTGAAAATTCCTGTGGATGAGGTCAGGAAGCTGTATAATTCCATTCCTAGACGTATTAAAGCTGTATGTGAGGCTAAAGGAGGATCAACTCCATATTAAATACATTTTCTTTGAATTTAACAAGTGTTTCAATTATTATGTTCAACCCCTGCATATATATATATATATATATATATATATATATATATATATATATATATATATAAAACAAGTTTTTTTTTAAATGTTGTAATATTACTTTCCTTGCTGGTTATCAGTTTATGTAATGTAATTCTAATTCTCCAATTGGTAGCAAACTCTCTTTTAAACAAATTTCGTTAAAATCTTGTCAGTCGTTTATAACAAAACTTGTATAAAAGAGGAATTGCTGCCCAAATACAGAATTAATAAATTACATGACCCGGCAGCCAACAAGAATAATTACACTACAATATTCAGAAAAAAAACAACTGATTTTTCAAATAAAAATTTACCGCCAGTAACATGTCTGTCCTTTTTAACAAAACTTGTATAAAAGAGGGATTATTGCCGAAACACATAGTTATGTGTGTGTGAGTGTAAATAATGATTAATGGAAAATGTTTCTTTACCATCTTGTTTCGTCCATTAATACACTTTATCAAACCAAATGACATACATTTGGAAGAATATTAATGAGCGTTCTAAAATTTTAAAAAACTTGATATTTTTCTTTACTTTTGTTTGGGGTATATATTCCGTTATTTTTTTCACTAAGGTTTTCTCACAAATACTCTTGAATTATAATGTAAATCTGTTTTTCATTCATAGCTAAAAGTTTCTTTTTGACACTTTTCCGTTTAATGTTCTTTTCATCATTTCAGTGTTTTAATTCAATTTTTGTTTTTAGACTGATGATTTCTTATTTGCTACTATACACCCGTTCACTTTTCTGCCATCTAATTATACCATCTGATTATTTTCTACCATCTAATTTTTTAAACATTTAATTATACAAGTTTCTTTGGCAGGTTATTTGCTGTTTCTCTTTATTCCTTTTCTCTTGTGAGTTTCAGATGATGACGTATGATCCGTCAATGGTATTCCCAGCATCCTTCTGCAGAATCACATCTCTGTTGCTTCACGTCTCTTCATCTGTGTGAAATTGTTCAGGTTTTACTGGTATATACGTGAACATTGAAGATATTGTGGCGGATTTCACGACATTAATTTAAAATTAGATTAGGAAACAAGGCTCACGCTAAAAAGGATAACCAAAAAACATTGTTACACATAAAATATATACGAGGGTCATTCAGTAAATAAGGTGAATGTTTCGGTGCAAGGAGTTCTAATACAGATAGAAGCTTACTTTTAAAAAAAATTTCAACGCAGTTTTCCAGCGCGCTTTCAAGGGACCAAACAGTTGAAAGTCTGAAGGCACAAGGTCTGGGCTGTAAGAGGGATGTGGGAACAGTTCCCAGCCCAGCTCGTTGATGGTCTGCACCGTTTGGACTGCTGTGTGAGGCCTTGTGTTGTCATGATGCAAGATGACCCCTTCTAACTGATGACCCCTGCGTTTGTCCCAACAGATAAACTCAAAGTCCTTGCAATGTCATCCACTGTCACCCTTCTGTCAGACTGAATGAGGTCATTGACTGATTCGATCACCTCAGGAGACCTCACTTCTGTAGGCCTCCCAGGCCTGTCTTCATCCTCAACTCTGCGCCGTCCTTCTTTAAACAATGTAGCCCACTTGTAGACATTTTTTGGCTGAAACATGTGGCACCATACACAGTTGACATTCTCCTATGAATTTCAACTGGTTTGCACCCTTCAGCAATCAAAAACTTGATAATAGACCGCTGTTCAATCCTGGAGCATGCTTCTTGGTCGGCGATCTTCGTTAATCGCCAAAACTCTCAAAGTTTTTTTTAATCTGCAAAAGAAATTAAATCCATGTGAAAAAGAAATAAAACAATAAAAAAAGAGTAAACTTCTATCTGTATTAGAAGTCCTTATACCGAAAAATTCACCTTATTTATTGAATGGCCCTAGTATTTAACAAGATGTAAAATATCAAACGACGATATAAAGGAAAGTATGCCTTTAAGAAGAAAAGGTTGAATTAACCAAGAGTTGTCTCTCTTTATCTGTTATTTTAGTGTTCAATGAGAAATAGTCATTTGGTTCAAAGTTCACTGGAAGAATGTTCATGAGAGTCTCTTGTAATAATTGTTCTTGAAAGCTATTGCTGTGTAAGAAGAGTTTGTGTGTACAAGGTATATTCAGCATCTGAGTGGTGTGTGTGTGAGAGAAAGTTGGCGCATGGTTTCAACTGTCGTGGATTCGTTTGGCAGTTAAATTCTCACTAATTTGGCTTAGAAAAATCTTGGCTTAAATAAGCGACTGTAGGCTCCAAATCGTTGCGCGGGAAAATATTCTTCACGTGTTAACGATCTGATCGGTTGACATCGACCTATCAGCTTAGCGAGCTTTGGGGACACCTAAGAATGCTTCTGTGATCCGCTTCTCCCAAAAGTGCACAAAATTGACTACTTAAAAATAAAGCGATTACAAAATTGTCGCATTACTGCGATTTGTAAATTGCCTGTAGTAATGTAATGGTTATTTATTAACCAATGAATGCTTGGCATTGTATGTGATTTGTATTTTTGTATGTATGTTTGTTCAAGCGTAATAGATCCGCACAATATACACTATTGAAGTTATACGTAGTAAGTACATGCATTATGTCATTTTGAGGACTCATGTGACTTAAAATTACTACGATAAAAAGGGCCTCGAATCATGTCAGCCTTAGTGGGGATCATCAACCTTTAAAAAATTATGGACTGTTGCTAAAGTAAAAGATAACAGAAACCACATCACTTGAGGAATTTTAACATCAATTAAATCAAGAAAGTCAAGAGAGGATTTGTGTTGTGGTGGAATGTATAACGCGTCGGAATGAAAAAATTAGAGAGCCAAGTTCGAATTCCAGTCGAGTTCATTACATTCACTTACGCGCAAATACTTTTGGGAAAAGGTATAAATCCATCTCCTCTCCTCCAACTATGGGTTGAATAGCAAAACAAACCGGGTCCTAAAGCCTTGGTTGGTATCCAGTCTACTGCAGAAAGAAATGGGAACCTCCTGCGGGAAAATCTTCTGCCTAGTCAGTCATAAATTGAGACATGATTGCCCAGACGTGTGTTTCGTACGAGATTTAACTGAATAAAGAGAGTGAATAATGTCATAATCAAGATGTTGACATTCCGCACTACTTCGAACAAAAGGTTAGGAAGGAAACTGCTGCTCGGAAAAAGAATACCGACTATTTCCTAAAGAGAAACGGCTAATATTATCATAGAAAAGAATAGGAGACAGACAGGTAGAAATTAATATTTTTCAGAATTTGCGGCTACCCAAAGAGCAAGCTTTTTTATACTGATAAATATCTTGTTAGCCACGGCTTACGAGTATATCGTGTTGAAATGCCAGTTCTTATACGATAACCGAAATTAGGCAACGTTAAGCCCTGTCAGGAGCTAGATAGGTGACCGCTTGGGAATATCAGATGCTGTAAGATTTGATGTGCATGTGGCGTAATTGACAACGGCTTGGAACTGGAAAACGGAGAGCTAAGTTCCAATTTCAATCGGGTTCGTCATATTGACTTTAGCACAAACAACCTTGGGAAAAGTATATTGTTGCTTTGATTTTGTTTAGCGGCATATCAACATCTCTAAATAAGTTGAACACAATTTTATGACTTCAACTAAATATATTTTGAACGCAATTATATGCCTTCAACTACAGATAAAATTCTTGGTCATTTTTTTTTTTTACATAAAAATATATACTGGTATTTTTACTATGCAAACAACAATGGGAACAACACCAATTAAGAGGTCGTTCCATGCTTCTGAAAACCTCTCCCGATCAGTGGCCTTGTAGCTTATGATCATACCCAGGACTTGGAAAGGCATGAAACAACCTGTTCTCCCAACAGCTAGAGAATAATTAAGAGGTCTTTTATCAATTCGATCATTATGATCTAAAAAATTATTTTTCGAATCTAAAAATATATTCTGGCTTTAAATAACCTGCAAAAGGTTTGATCAGTCCGTTATGTGCCAGGTGTGATACACGTGTAGGCGATCATGTACCTTTCAATACATGGCTGACGAGGCAGATTTTTCCTTTCTGCGATAGATTAGCTGCCATCCAAGGCTATAAAAACCGGGGGAGAAGAGGAGGATTCATACCTTTCACAAGGGTAATAGCACGTAAGTGACTATAATGGAATTCGAACTCGGCTCTCCGATTCCTCAATCTGCACCGCTGTCCATTACTCCAACGCCCGTCCTCCCATAGCTTTCTCAAGAGTATTAGCACGTAAGGGAATGTAATAGATTCGACAGGATTTCGTACTTGGCAAAAAAAAACAAACGACAAACAAACAAACATGTAAATCAGTCAATCTAGGTAGGCCGTCCCTATATAGAAGATCGGTCTAAACAGTTTCTTCCACACACATAAGTATATGTTATTTTCTACGTAAGTTTCTTTAATGATGATTTGCAAAAGACAATCATTTGGAGTTGTTTTTCAGTACATTCGTCTTGTAAAATACACGATAACTTGTGTTTTGTCTATTTATCAATGTAATGACGTATTCGACACGTGAAATCTCGGTTTTATTTTTTCGTCTTCTTTCATTCACAAACGTGAGTCACGTGAGTGCGTTCGTGATTTGGATAAGAATAAAAGTCTAAGCGTGCGGGCCAGTCTTTTTTTCTTTATCTATTTTATTTGATATCATTTCGTTTGTTTGTTTAAAAGTGTGTATTCGACCTCCTGTACCTGTATGGAACTGTGTTCATTGATTTTTGCGCTTTCCGCTGTCTCTGGCAGAACCGGCTCCATTGACGTCATAGGCCAATGTGTTCGCAGTGTTTTCGATCACGTGATTCGAAAAAACGTCATCGGCACGTGTTAATCACGTTTCACCAGAAGAACAGCGTTTGACATCATTCTTTCCCTCCGCCCCACCTCTTCGCTTTCTTTCTTTCCTTCCCGCTCCGGCTCCTCTCTTTCTGTCTGTCTTTCATTCACTCCCTCTCGTTTCTTCTTTGTCGCTCTGTCAATTTTGAATTCAGTTACCTGTCAACCATTATAATTTTGTATACGCATCGAGAGAGTAACTGTCGGGCGGGGGCATCGAGTTCTATAAACACACGACTTAAAAATAGCATGCAACATACACTCTCACGAAAAACTAAATCATTTATTAAATTCAAAACAATCATTCTACTTCTCTCACTTGCTGACTGACTATCTATCTAATTATATATATATATATATATATATATATATATATATATGTACACATAGATAGTATATTATATATATATGTATATATATATATAATATTCAATCTATGTGTACATCTATCTATCTATATTCATATCTATCTATCTATCTATCTATCTATCTATCTATATATATATATATAATTAGATATCTATAAATATAATTATATATCTATGTCTATCTAATTATATCTATGCTTATCTGTCTATTAATCTATATATGTATATATATATATATATATATATATATATATATATATAGATAGATAGATAGATAGATAGATAGATAGATATACGTGTGTATATAATTATTTATCTACCTATCCCAGTCTTTTATTCTCTCTCTCTCTTTATATATATATATATATATATATATATATATATATAGAGAGAGAGAGAGAGAGAGACAGAGAGACAGAGAGAGAAATAGAGAGTGAGATTGATTGACTTATTGACTGATTAATTTTTTTTAAGGGTGCTTAAACTTTTGCAAGTTTTATAAAATGAAATATTTTTTAGATAGAATAAATCTATGTTTAAGTAGATAATTTGTGCGTAAGTGAAAATAACTAACCCAACAACAATTATATATATATATATATATATATATATATATATATATATATATATATATATAGAGAGAGAGAGAGAGAGAGATAGATAGATAGATAGATAGATAGATAGATAGGAGGAGAGAGAGAAAAAGAAAGATTTTTTTCGATTTTGCAGGTCATTTAAAGCCAGAACATATCATTAAATTGTAAGAATTTGGGGGGAGATAATGTCCTTCTAATTAACCCATACCTGGGGAAGAAGTGCTTGATTCCCAGCCTACTCAAGGGCATTTGCGCGTAAGTGGTAAACGACTGGGATTGTAATTCAACTTTCCGAATTCCAACTTCGAGTCCTTATCAACCGCCCATCGAAGCTTACGACATCTACTCTTCTCAGTCGGTCAACCAGCTAGGTACTGATCAAGCACGACGTAGCCTAACTTCTTTGAACGTACAAAAACTGGTGTTTCAACGTATAATGGCCGTAGACATATATATATATATATATATATATATATATATATATATATATATATATATATATATATATGATTCTTCAATCCGAGCCGCTAACTATTGTACCACTGTGCTATGATCAAATCTGGTTGTCAGTTCCTTGAAACTGATGTACTTGACCCTCATACATTGAAAAACGACGAGAGAGTCCAGCAGCAGCAGTATATATATATATATATATATATATATATATATATATATATATATATATATATATATGAAAGTGAACAGAGAAAGCAACACTTGGAGGCGACAGTCTGTTTCATGGTAGATGCAATCGTCAGTCACGAGTGCTGTTATTTTCTCGGTTTATAATAAACGACTTCCGGTAAAATATCTGCGAAAATAGACTACCCACAATGTACAATATACCGTATATATAAATAGCCGAGAAAAATAACAGCACTCGTGGCCTGACGATTGCATCTAGCATGAAACAGACTGTCGCCTCTAAGTGTTGACTTCTACGTTCACTTTTATATTTACACACGCTCTATCTCTGATATTGAGCACTTTATCCCATAAATATAGCACACTTTAAGACTATATTTATTCATATATATATATATATATATATATATATATATATGCACACATACCTTGTCGGTCTTTTGGATCAAACATTTATATATATATATATATATATATGTACAAAATGTTTGATTCAAAAATGACAGACAAGGTATGTCTATTTTTTACTGTATTTATCCCGTTTTTGTTTTTAATAATATTCTGTACTAGGATCAAAATTATGGATAATTTGCCCGAGGTTCATGCTTCTGTTGTGGTTTTCTTCAAGTATTTTCAACCATCTCAGTCCTTTTTTAACAGAAATGTCTTTTCAGGAAACAGAATTGTTTTTTTCTACATATTGGTATGTTATATACATGTTGGCATTTTCTGGTAAGCTGAATATGACGTCATGTGTAAAGGTTATTGTAAATGAGGTCTCACGCAAAACATATAATTAAATAAATACATGTAAGTAATTAAATAGCATATAAGTAAATAAATACACTTGCTCCAAAATACAGTCGCTCATTTTGGATATGTCAATAATTTAAATTTATCTAATATTTAATAAATTATAAATAGTTAGAAATATTTAATATATTTATTTATGTTTACAGAAAATGCAATTTGTAACGGCTAAATTCTCTAAAAGACATCATCGAACATCATTTCAGATTGCGTCACTGCACCGTGTTTCAGATAGAACACATTTTTTAAATTAGTTGACGTCAATAATTCAGTTTCTGAAGAAACATATTATGAAGTATATATGATATGTTAATTCTATAAATTCATTTTACTCCTGGCGTGCGAATCTGTTTCTGTGAAACTCCCAGTCGGAAAATAATTTATTTAATTTTTATCTATCCCTTCATTATATATATATATATATATATATATATATATGTGTGTGTGTGTGTGTGTGTGTGTGTGTATGTTTGTGTGTGTGTGTGTGTGTGTGTGTGTGTGTGTGTGTGTGAAGACATAGATAGATAGATGTGCGCGCGTTTTTCTTTTCAATATAGGATGTATAAAAAGTATGTTAGACCTATAAAAGCGTGTCGGGTTAGTGATGTTTTCATAGACGATAGTAAAAAGGAAATATATTTTCGATTGATTGAATTGTTTTTTACGGCTTATCAACCTTTTGCGTGTTATTTAAAGCCAGAAAATATATTTCGATTGTAAGGCTGTTTTTGATGATCATAATCATTTACTCTTACAAGTCCGACTAATTATCCCATAGTTAGAGGGGGGAGGGTTGAAGTCTTTCCCGAGGTTATTTGTGCGTAAGTGAATACAACGAACTCGACAGGAATTGGAACACGGTTCTCCAATTGAGATTCCAAATTCACAGACGTTATCCATTACAACCCTCGCACATTTAACTTTACACCAATTTGTATTTCAAAGG
The DNA here is from genome assembly GCA_964036315.1 of Acanthosepion esculentum. NCBI lineage: Eukaryota > Metazoa > Mollusca > Cephalopoda > Sepiida > Sepiidae > Acanthosepion > Acanthosepion esculentum. The sequence goes on along the minus strand of OZ038508.1, from coordinate 3,166,648 downwards.
CTGACCAATCGAAGGCTCGACGTTGCTTAACGTACGGGAACCGGTGTTTCAAGGTGATCGGCCGTAAACCCCAACATGTTCTCCAATATCTGCAGTGAATGACATTTTTGAAAATATTTATATAATTATCTGATATTCGACTTACAAAATAATAAAAAGCTTAATAAATAACTGAAGTGTTTGTCGGGGTTAGTAGTGGTTATCTAGTTTAGTAAAGCTGTATTTGAGTGTACGTTTCCCGTTGGAATAAACTCGCATTTAATCTTGTGTTTTTAAAATAGGCTAAGTATAATTAATAAGAGACTGGCAAGCTGTCGAATAAGGATTAACGAAATTTGTGAGTTTGTCACAGGGTACTGCATACGTGTAGCCTTTTGCCATACTAGTCCAGACAAATAAAAATATTGTTTGTCGTGAAATATACATTAGATAGCTAGACTTGCAGAATGTTAGTCATTCATGTATTCGTTCTCGATGAGTTCTCCCTCACGCTGCCTTGTGCAAGTCTAAGCTCATTGTAATGTCAATGAACGTATAACCGTGGAATAGTGGCTAACTATTCATTTTAGCAACAATTAACCGTATTCGTGGATTTCTTCTCACCGTGTGTTTCGGCCTGATGTCAGACTAGACAAAGTAGTTTAAGTAAAAGAATGGTTAGCCGTGTAGTAACATTTAATCAAGATTCGTGTGACAGCATTTCTTTCCTAGATGAGTGATTCCTAATTTTAGCCTTGTGTCAGACTAGACTAGATTTTATAAGGGACTGTATTGCTTGCAGTGGTGTATTCGTTAATAAGCTAATTTCCCGGAATGTTACTCAATTCGTGGGTTCTTTGCCGCTAAAGGCTGCATGCTCGACCCGTTGTGTTAATTTTGACTAACTTTAATGAACTACTAAAAGGCTAGCCGAGGTAATTAAGCAAGTCAGGTATAAGGTTAATACATCCATGTACTTTTTCGCATTGGTCCTTGTATATTGTTTTGCGGCAAAGTTGGTTAAATTTAAAGAGTAGACAAGATTTCAGTGTGAAGTAACATTTCAAATGGCAATCATCACCATCATCATCATCATCATCATCATCATCATCATCATCATCATCATCACCATCGTCTTCATCATCAATTCCATACCCGGATGAGGTCGTATGGTCACTTGACAGCTGAGCATCCGACCAGTGCCCTCTGCATCTCTGGGTTTGAAGCTGAAGCGTTATTCATTCATTTTTATGTAGTGATTTAATATTACACATTAAGATAATAATTTTGTTATTACCTTTACCCATTGAGCGACCTACACGTTAAGCAATGCCGGAGACTAATGGAGATGTTGTAAATATCTATAGATTTATCTGACTGCTTTTTTTAAAACCCACCTTCATTTTACAGACGTTTAAACATTCAAGATTCATTGACAATGGGTTAGATGACTGCCATTTGAAGTGTACGGAATCTTTAAAATTTTTATTGGAATTTAGACTCCTCAAGTCCACTAAATATAACTATCTAATTTTATTTTTTTAATCAATTAACCCGAAGTAAGAAGATAAAGCAACTAAGACGCAAAGTGCTACTGGGAGTGAAAGAGAATGAGAAGACATTAAAAGAAACCGGATACCAAATTCTAAATAGAAAATAAATCATAAACGTCTACACCTGTTCAAAAGGAAAAGGAGGAGTTAGAACAGGGCGATAGGCGGATTTATCAACTCATATTCAAGTAAAAAGTAAAATAATATTGATGAGATTCACCTTCCAATCTTATTTTTATAATTATTATTTGTAACTTGTCTTATTTAATCTTATTTCCATATGTGATCCACTATTGATATTACTGTTAGAGGTGAGCTAGTGTTGTATCTATTCGTTTGTGATGTTATAGCGCCAATCTGTAGATTCGGGTAAAAAATCATTTTCACTAAGATTAATCTATTTGAAGCCATTTCAAAACTTGTTATGCATAAAGAAACTTGATCTAAAAGACCTGCCAGGATTTATTATTGTTGAACACGTGTAGATTGTAAATAGGAGAAAATCTGTTTATATTTCTGAGATGAGGTGTTATGTACACTATTTACATTGTTCGGACTATCATCCTCATCTTTGTTGCCATATTTATCACAACGTTTCGGCCGATGTACGCTCCGGCAAAAATTGCAATATGTGCACTGGTTAAAAACGATTTCTGAAGACATTAGTTTTATAATACCCAGAAATTCATACACAGATGTCCTCAAGGACATATGAGACAGTGGATAAAGGCGTTGGTTAGATCCACTGACAGGATCCAAAGATTGTGAGTTCAATAACCGGTTAAGGCAGTGGAGAACTTGGAGAGGGGAATTAACAGGAGATAACTGATAACTGACATCTATTAAACATGGCACGTGAAACTAGAACAGTCTAGCCGAGTGTTATGGGAACTTACCCATAATAATAATGGACTATTCCGGATATTATAAATACTGCGCTTCAAGAGGGAGCAGAGTTCAGAGAGTCAGAGTCAGTGGGACAAACAGAGTCGAGGTCAGACGATTACTGTAAGACATTGGAATAGTGATACTTGTCGAGACAACATAGTTCACTCTAACCAAATCTGATAGTCATTACTAATACTTCTACTTCTTTGTACATATTTCTGTTTGTAATATATCTGTATTATTGCATACCTGTGTTCGAGTTATTCTTCATTAGTTCTACCTTGGACCATCACCGTGGTACAAGGAACTTGGACCATAACACCCAGTGAGCGAAATAAAGGGTTCAGTTCGACATCCCAAACACATGAAGAAGGTCAAGGCGTACAAAGGCCGAAACTTTGTGATAAATATGTCAACAAAGGTGGTAAATAGTGAGAAAGAGAAAACTGCAGGAAGTCCTAGACAGGTTAGTAAATGAAAGTAGGGATGAAAGTCAAACAGATAATTGCAAGGAAGGCAGGAAGAAAGAACAACCCTAAATTGTCAGAAGACAGAATGTAACATTTGGAAATGGTTTTCAGAAATAAGTTTTACTTCCAAGTCTCCTGAAGAACGGATGTAAATTCCTGGAACCTCACTACGAAGAGATAAGTGGTTACTTAATTTTATGTGTAACTAAAATTGCATTATCGCTTGATGTAAAACAATGTTGCCGTAAATAAATAAAAAATATAAATAAACTGGTTGCTCGTTTCCTTATTCTTTGCGAAGCACACACACACACACACACACACACACACACACACACACAAGGGGGTGGTGTTAGATCCTTTTCATGTTTTCACTCTAAGATGGATTATTTGTAAGTAATATATATATATATATATATATATATATATTATTTGTAAGTAATATATATATATATATATATATATATATATATATATATATATATATATATATATATATATATATATATATTATGTAAAATCTCCGATAGGTGGCTTCGTCAGACAACAGATAGGTTTTGAGACAAAGACATCTCGGTAGGAACCGTAGTTATAAGAAGGTCAGTGTTTCTGATATTTTGCGTGTTCCTTGCACTTGCTTGGCCATTTGAAGGTATTTTTTCTCTATTGTATTCTATAGTTGGGAGAAACAAATATTCATAGACATACAAATTTTAAATTATTGTATTTTCAACTAATGAATAAACATACTTTTCATATAATGAACGGTACACAGCTGCATTGTAACTGAATATGCAGAGAAAACAGGAAAAATGATTTAATAGAAATAAAACGCACTGGATATATATCACATTACATTATACAGATTTCTTATATTACCTGTTTCTGCTGAGATGACTTCATCATGAAAAAGTCATTGATTCGTCTCAATGCCTACCTGTTACTTGATGAAGGCATCTAGGCAGCAACTTTCCGGCAACCAGGGTTTCTGCCGAAGTGGCTTCGTCAAGCAAAAGGTAGGTTTGAGACGAAGCAATGACTTGTTTCCCAACTAAGACATCTCGGGAGAAACAGTTGGGCGCAGAATGGTTCTGATATTTGACATTTAGATTTATTATTTGTGTGTGTGTTTTTGTTAATACTCGGAGGAGCGTTTTGGGCATCTCTCTCGCTCTCTCTCTGTCTGTCTGTCTGTCTGTCTGTCTGTCTGTCTGTCTGTCTGTCTGTCTCTCTCTCTCTCTCTCTCTATATATATATATATATATAGATAGATAGATAGATAGATAGATAGGCACGGTGGTGTAATGGAAAACGGCTTGGCTTGCGGAATCGGAGAGCCGAGTTAGAATTCCAGTCGAATCCATTACATTCACTTACGTGGTAATACCCTTGGGAAAGGTGTGAATCCTCTTCTTAACCCTCCAACTAGGGGTAGACAGGGTTTTATAGCCTTGGATGGCAACTGGTCTAGGAGAATGAAAACTCCGATTTCAAAACCTGCGGAGGGTCGTTTGGGGACCTTGTGGCACATAGTGCACCAGCTCTCTGTATTCGGCCCTTCAAAAAGTCTGGATGGACCTGCACGAAACCTTCACCACTATAATCAAATCTCACGTTTCGGCGTCGGGCTCTCAGTTTCTAGCAACTGATCTGCTTGACCCTCATACGTCGAATTCGACGGGAGAGTCGATGATATATATATATATATAGAGAGAGAGAGAGAAAAATACCTTAAAATGGCCAAACAAGTGTAAGGAACACGCAAAATATCAGAAATATATATATATATATATATATATATATATATATATATATATATATATATATATATAATTAGTAGTAATAAATTAACATTTAATTGAATTAATACAAAACTCCACTGAGGGTTGCATGGCTGATTTTTTGAACCAATCGGATTTTCTTTTCTTTATTATTTTTCCGATGACGTATATAATGACGTAAACTTGCTGTACGTGATTAACGTTGCAATTTCTTGAGTTATAATTAATCATATAATAGATAAACCGCAAATGTAAAATTTACAAAAGTAAATGCAAATACGGCTAATTATATCTTATTTTATCATTATTATATCTCTATATTATCGTTTATACACACACACACACACACACACACACACACACACACACACACACACATATATATATATTTGTGTGTGTGTACCGGGTTTGTATATATTCTTTCATGGAGTTTGTTTTGACCTCAGTTTGTGGGAGGGTTTACTATTTGCCCATAGCGGGGACCCTAACTATCTCCCCGGGTCAGTGTGTACCTGAGAAAACAGCAATTAAAAGGCGGCTCACCCTCCTTAATACCTTCAATCTCCTGATCAGAAGACTTGCTGGCGGATGTAGTTTATCGTCCTAACCAGGACAAAATATATAAAAATAAATAAATAAAATTGCATATACATCTATACACATACACACACACACACACACACACACACACACACACATATAAATATATATATATATATATATATATATATATATATATATATATATATATATATATACTCTTGTACATGCGTGTACTCCATTGGTATATATGTGTGCTCCTTAGCCACTGTGACAGCAACCCGTTTAGGAGAGGGGCAAATCTCTGAAGCAAAACCTGAGCGTCTGGTATGGACCAATTGTCTCATCTTATGTGTCATTGGATATTCTATCCCTTGCTCGCAATGTGGATTGCGTGTTTTGCAAGCGAAACTCACTATGAATAAACTCATGCACAGGTACCTCCAGAGTTTGTATTCTGTCTTGATGCTATTTTACAATCAATGATTAACATCTTGATACAAACATGCCAACTTTTTAAGTCTATCGGTGACATATGTTTTGGTGATGCTTCCCTCTGCAACAATATTTTGTCAACATCTTGTCTGTATATGATCCAGCCATAAGCTCTTCAGAAACAGGCATACTTTATTCATATTCTGAATTAAGTAGGTGTTTGTCAGTATTCCTGACGCTGCTAAGATCATTTTGCTTGGTGATTTCAACGCTAGGCTAGGGAAGGATTTTCAAACTTGGACCTGCCTAGGCTTGCATGGTAACGCAAACAGCAATGGCTTTTAGCTTCTGCAGTTTTGCAACGAGAACGATCTTGTAATGGGAAACACATGGTTTCGACAGAACGACAAATAAATGGGTACATGGCAACATCCATGTTCGAAACAATGGCATATGATAGATTATATCATTCTTCGTCATTGTGATCGCCAAGATCTCCACAGTGTCCGAACCATTAGAGTAGCTGATTGTTGGACGGATCACTGTCTTGTAAGAGCCAAATTGGCACTCAAAATTCGTCCAAAAGCCAGGCATACCTCTGTATCACGCCCAAAACATCTAGATGTATCAAAATCTTTGCCAGTGCAATCAACTATTGAACTTGATGAAGCGAATACGTGGGTGGATTTTAAACTTAAAGTGCTTTCTGCTGCACGTGATACCTTAGGAATTCGCAAAAGAAAGTTCCAGGATTGGTTCGCCGATGATTGTGAGGAAATTGAGGCACCTCTTGAGACGAAACTTCATCTTTTCAGAATACCTTCTCATCAAATCTTTCCAAACCATGCAAAAGAGGGTGATAACAAAACGCAGAAAGAATTCCAAAGTGTAGCACAAATGCACATGCGCGAACTTCAAAACAAGTGGTGATTTAGGAAGGCAGAAGGAGCACAACTCGCAGCAGATACGAAAAACTTACAGATACGAAAAACTTACCAAATTATGAAAGAGCTGTATGGACCACAACAGTCAACTTTTGCTCCTCTTCAATCAAATGATGGTAATACCATTTTATCTCAACCTGAAGATATTTAGACACGATGGTGTGAACCCTACACTGAACTTCAAAATCGCCATCCAATTGTTGATGAATCTGTGCTGGATCTCATTGAGCAACGTGAACCAATTATGTTTGTTGATGAAGTACCTTCTTGGGACGAAGTAAAGGTCTCCGTGAAACAGATGAGCAACAACAAAGCGCCTGGAATGAATGGCTTCCTGGCACAATTTCTTAAGTACGGTGGCGACAAAATGATCGATCTTTTGGAGCAGGTCATCCACGATTTGTGGGGAAGTGAGGCACATTAACACTGGGGAGACTCAATATTTGTGACACTACATCAGAAAGGAACAAATTCAGATTGCGGGAATTTAAGAGGTATATCTTTGTTGTCTATTGTTGGAAAAGTCTTTTCGAGGATCATTTTGAATTGATTAGTTGATACGATTGGCCGTAGCATACTTCCCGAATCGCATTGCAGTTTTCGCGCAGGTCATGGCAAAATAGACAAGATTTTCTGTGCTCGGCAAAGGTAAGGAAAATGCAGAGAGCTGAACCTTCCATTATATCGCTGTTTCATTGATTTGTCAAAAGCTTTTGATACTGTGAATAGATCTGGGAGATTTTATTGAAGTTGGGCTGTCCCAAGAAGTTTGTGGGTTTGATTCGATATCTTTATGAAGGGATGACAGGTGAAGTTAGTTTCAATGGAACTCTCTCTGAAGAAATATCTACTGATAATGTCTGTTTGACCTGATGCTCTACCCATTAACACTCTCAACAATACAACTGAAAAGAATTCATCTAAACTTAACATAACATTTGTCACAGCTACTTCTAAAACAATATAATACTTAATTATACAAAACAAACAAACATAAAGGATGAGTTTACTCTATCAACTATAATAATTGCTACAAGTAATACATTAGAGAATTAGAAGGAATTTGAATGAACAAAAAAGGCATCTTTTGCAAAACAACTCATTAAATTTTATAATATGGTCAGAGTAAGGAGACTGTCCACACTCAGTTTCATAGATGGAGTTGTCCGTCAGCTCGTTAAGGTGAATCAGCTATATATATATATATATATATATATATGTATATATATATATATATATATATATATATATATATATATATATATATATATATATATATATATATATATATATATATATATATATATATATTTGTGTGTATATATATATATATATATTTATATGAAGAAGCCATGACGTCTTTATGAATTAATCTGACATACTTTTTCACTTGAGTTTTATTTTTAGTGGATACTCCTATTTGATTAGATGTTCCGTTTAATTATTAAACAATATTTTATTAATTTTCATTTTTCTTCTATTTTCTCATGTTTGATCGGCAAACCTGATAAGAGGACACAGGTTCGAATCCAGCAGGAGAGCGCATATTTTTCTATAATAATATTTGTCAAATATTCAGACCGGTAGACAACAAGGAATATACCATTTAATAAATAAACGGAACGTCCACTCAAATATGTATATCTAAAAAACGCAACCCATATCACAAATGATGATAATAGGTTTCGTTGCAAATTTACAGAATGTGTACTAATTTGAGAACCCCCAAAATGACCCCATGACCTGTCACTAATCCCTTACGCCCAATATTGCAAAACAGAACGATACGACATGTTACAAACTCTGTTTAAATAAAACTTAATCATGATATAGTCTTGCAACGCGCTGTGATATCAAAAATAGTACACTGATGTATGTAGTTTACATTTATGTTACATATCCCCAACATAAAAAGGACTCGCACACACAAATACATATAAATGAAGAATGGGCAGACAGGTCTGCTTACGAAACATTCCAGTCTGGATGCTGAATTTTAACAGATTGTAATGAATCAATCAGCGAAGTGACAAAATCTTACTAATATTAATTAATGCATATATTATATATAATTATTATATTATGCATATCATAGAATTTTAGATTTTACATTATCTTGTATATACATCCTTTTCCCATATATATATATATATATATATATATATATATATATATATATATATATATATATATATATATATATATATATATATATGTGTGTATGTATGCATATGTACCCACTTATAATATATATATATATATATATACATATGTATATATATATATATATATGTATATATATATATATATATATATATATATATATATATGTATATGTAGCCACATATAATATATATATATATATATATATATATATATATATATATATATATATATATATATAGGAATAGAGAGAGGTGGATAGAGAGGATTCTCGAAATCATTGAAAAATCAAGAGTTCAAGTGTTGCCGTTTAAAGATGGTTGCTAGATTTTGTTCATTTAGAAGATTACTTCATTTCGTCTCCTTCGCCTCGTGACGCGTCCTCAAATCACCTTAGTGAATGGCATTAATAAAACGCCATCATATTTCTCGCTCTTACGCTGATTACCGTCTAGCTCTGAAGTGGTTGACATTAGACAGTTAACATATTCATCTCACAAGGCATTTGCTAATGAGATCACTTGTTGCCGATTGTTCTACTAATGCTGATTTTCGCCTGACGCTAAGAAGAGGCACAATAGAACCCTGTACAGACTCGTTCTTCTGATTTCTTAGACATGGTAATTATATATTTTATAGATCTTTTACATTGTTAAATGTTTACATTCGAAATATTTGCAACTTTTTGCTATAAATATTTCCATTAAAGTGGCGAATTTATTTATTTGCTATATAATATATTCATAATATACTTTACTGTTATAACCAGGAGAGTCCATTAGACTTAAAATATATAGTCTGCTCCGTTGATGCCAAAGATGACAGTGCCGAAGGAGATTGATAATTTTTTTGCCCTTGGTCTCATATAGGTGTGAAACACCGACATTCAACTAGGCCTTGTGTCACATTCAATACATGAAGCTTACATAACCCTATCTGATTTACCCATATTAATTGGCCAAACTAGGGTAGACTGAATTCACGAGCCTTGGCTAATAACCTGTTGAGGAGGGGAGCTTTGAATTCGTGGAGTAAATAAACGGGAAACGACTCTATTAAATTTCTCTATAAATCATAGCAGTTCATAGATAATAAAGAAAAGTAATCTCTGGATATCCTTGGTTGCCCCATCCTGAAATGACTTGGCGTTTATAAAATGATTTTAAGACGGATAAATGAAAACTCATCTTGTGAAGGATGCGCTGCATCAGGACAACTTTTCCGAAGACGTGGAAGGAAAACTAGTCAGGTGTTCAGCTGTGCTGTGGCCCTTCAACCACACCCAGCCATGGGACTGATGATAATGATATATAGACATTAAGAAAGGGTCACGTTAATATTAACAACCTTTTTTTTAGCGAGTCTGATTGAAAAGTAACTCCCCATTTTTAAATACTTCTACATGAACAAAATCAAAAGGAAAACTTATTTTATGCGACGCATTCTGTCCTCTGAGGGAATATAGAAATTAATTCAAGTCCAACTTTAATCTATCGTATCTTATCAAAATATAAATCTCCGACTGGGATGTTTTGAAATATTTCTATTCCGAAAGAATTATTACTTTTCTAAGCCAGAATAAATGACTATAAAAAGTTTAAAAAATTAATGGAAAACAGTTAAATTCATAACCTCATGCTATTTAAAATATATAACACATAAACTAATTCCAAACTGAAATAAATAGTCACTGAATTATGTCACTTAACGTCATCCATATATTACCTAGACTTGTAATATAAGCTGATGCAGGAATTCACGAGCGTCTCTTTCATTTTGAGATATATCAGATTTGTTTGGTTTATTTACAAAATCAATGCCATTATATCTCTTTCCTTTTACTTCGATTTTGGTTTTCATATGTAGCAGATGATTGAAAAATAATTCCCGATTATAAAATAGTTATAATTTATTTATTAACTATAATTTTCACAAGAAATGGATATAAAAGAAAAGCGTTTAGCCGGAGGGTTTATTTAAAATTCGATATGGGCACCATATTTCGCTACCAGATTCTCAAGCCGCCCAGGAATCACGTCAACTGATTTAACCAGAAACTCTTGTGTTATGGGATACATAATTTTGCTCACTATTTACATTATTTGTACTATTATCCTCATCTTTGTTTCCATATTTATAAATAAAAGGGTTCAGTTCGACATTCCAACCAACTGAAGAAGGCCGAAGCGTACAGCGGCCGAAACGTTGTGATAAATATGGCAACAAAGATGAGGACAATAGTCAGAATCATGTAAATAGTGTACATAATACCTCATAATACCTGACGGTTCCGTATAGGATACAGCTTCGATTCCTGTCGGAGAACGAATATTTTCTATGAAAATTCTCGGACATTCAGGCCGGTAAATGTTATTAATACTGTTTATTATAAACAGAGCATTTACTTAAATATTTGTATCTATAAAAAGAATGTATAAACATAAAAATCTCTTTAAATAATTGTCGGACTTTGTCCATTTCATAATGTATAATACCTCATCTCAGAAATATAGACATATTATTTTGTTCTTCAAGTTCTTCTAAAATCTTGGTTTCTTATAGTAGAGTTGCTTCTTTAATCAACCCGAAAAAAAGATTTCACTGGGTATTAAGTCAAGACTCCTGGCTGACCACTTATACATAGAATAGGGAGTTACTTTTCAATCACCCTGTGTATAAATGCAATATTGTATAAATGCATTTTACTGATACACTTTTAAATGTAATGAGTTTTTATGCTGAGGTCCAGATTACGCTGGCCTTGGACCAAGCAAGTTAAAACTTTATGCACCAGAGGCAATCATGCTTTTGAAATGTGACTCTGTACGCTCTTATCTTTTAATTGGCTTAATAAATACCGATTTATTCAACAGGAAATTAATCATCATTATGCAGGAATTAGAAGCATGGTGGTGTAATATACAACGGCTCGGACTGAAGAATCGAAGATTCCGAGTTTGAATTCCAGTCGAGTTTTTACAGTCACGTGTAAATATCCTTGGGAAGGCATGAATCTCTCTCGTCTTCTCCCACCTAAAGTTATATAGACATAGTGAGTGACAGCCAATATAGGAGAAGGACAAAAACCTCCAACTATGGTCAAATAGTTGGGCAGACTGCACGCTTTAGTCTTGGCTGGTAACTAGTCTAGGAGAAAGAAAACTGGCAATTCAAAAATCGCATGTAGCTTTTGCGAAGGACATATACAATTTATGAAAAGATCGTAGAGTTTGTAATGAATCTATGATCCTGACTGATGTCGTTTTAAAAAAAATGTAGAAATTAAGAAGGAAGAAATAAGTGCAACTTAATACGGCTTATCAATTGATCTTAATGCTATGACATGTGGAAAGGTGCTTCTATTACCTTAATGTTAAAACAATAATAGTAAGATGAAGAGGACTGATGATATAAAAAAAAATCATCACAATATTTAAAGTCAGAACACATGCTCAGAAATGCAACACGGAAGCATCTGCATAGATCAAAGTTCAAAATTGCTTTTCTTTGTTTCTTGCCAAGAAAAAAAATTGATTATTTATTGGCCGGGGGAAGAGTGTGCCATATTTCTTTGACGTTTGTGTAATCAAAATCCATACATTTATGTAAAGGATTAAAAATCTCTGCACGTAAACAACAAATACATGTGCGTTTTGTAATGAGTAGCGAAACGGAAAAAGAACTCTGCGAACGGATTTCGAAATTCAGTCGTGTTCGTTAAATTCCCTTAAGCAGGAGAATCCCTTTTGGTAAATGTATGGCTTCTTTTGTCCTTCTCCACTTAGCTATGGAGGATAGATTAGAATCTGGACTCATTTAGTTTCAAAATCTTCTGAAGCGATGTTCTGGCGATGCTGAGTTGAGTAGAGCTACGATGAAGAGATGCTGATGGACCCTTAAGGACACTCTGTCGTACAGCTTCCACCGCTGCGTCAATGCGCACAGTAAACTTAGGACCGCTTCCTGGAAGATCCCTGACTGATCCAGTTCTTTCAAACCGGGCGATTAGGCCCCAAATAATGTTATCGCTAGGAGATACACTGACATTAAAATGTTGCCGGTATATTCTTCGTTTGAATAATTGACCATTCATTGGAATAAAAAAAATAAAACAATGATTAATAAATAAAATCCAAAAAGAATGAAAGCGAAAAATTTATGACTTTTTCAAATCTTCAGTTTTCCAGGGGCAGCTCTCTAGATATTGTTTACATGTGAGTACCTATACGCACAGTTTATCTGTATTTGTTTCTTCCGAAAGGTGATTATTATTATTATTATTATTATTATTATTATTATTATTATTATTATTATTATTATTATTATTATTATTTCCTTTGATATCTGGCGTTTACACATTTCTTTCCGTGTCCCGCCCAGGGACCTAAGTTTAGAATTGGCATCATGACATTGTCCACTGAAAAATACATAAATAAAGCCCTTCGTAAATTGTGTGCTGTACTTGTGAGAACAATTTTTTGTATTTCTTTGAGGCATGGACTTCCAGGAATCCCTTCAATTAGTCTATTGGAATCTTTTCCAACCAATCCTAGGGCTCCAACTACAAAAGCGATAGTTGATGTTCCCATGTGCCACATTTTTGAGATTTCTATTTCAATGTCTTTGTATTTTGATAGCTTTTTGAATATCTTCAAAGGTATATTGCAGTCTGCAGGGACTGCTATATGAATAAGGAGGCACTTATTTGTTTGTGGTCTTTAACAATTTTCCAAGATTTTCTCAAGTACATTCATATCTGCTCGATGCGTATACAAATGTAAGCAAATGACGTCACACATTATGAAATAGACAAAATCCGACAATTATTTTAAGACATTTTTATGTTTATGCATTCTTTATTATAAATTTGTTTACATTTGGATCCGTAGAGGATACATGTTCGATTCCTGTCGGAAGACGCATATTTTCTATGAGAATTTCTCGGACATTAAGGCCGGTAAATGTTGTTAATAATGTTTATTATAAACAGCATTTACTTAAATATTTTTTATCTATAAAAAAGAATGTATAAACATAAAAATGTCTCAAAATAATTGTCGGACTTTGTCCATTTCATTACACACACACACACACACATACACACACACACACACACATATATATGGTTTATGAATTTAGCCGTTTTCCATTAATTTTTCAAACTTTTTATAGTCATATATGTTGGCTTGGGAAAGGTGATATTTAAAAATTGCAAGAAGTCCTCATAGGAAGAAACACGTCTGTGAGATAATTTTTCCTTTTGATTTTGCTCATATTGTCCTCATATACATATATCTGAAATCTTACGCACCCACACGCGTTAAACACACACACACATGCGTTAAACACACACACACACACACACATACACACATAAACAAAAAAAGCGCAATTACTACATTTGCAATCCAATAATATAAGCAAATGAAAATGCGATATATTTCTATTCTTATTAATAATCCAAACAAAATTCAGATTTCTGAAAAGAAATAAAAAGAATTGACATTGTCTAGGGAAATTGGTAATATTTATGGAAGACTTCGCATTGTATTTTGACACATTTCGTCGACTATCAAGCTCCGCCCTCTATTTTACTGACATTCTTTAAATCCCAAGTTGTTTCGGTTTTTCTCTTGCAGACTGGAAAAATAGAGACCCAAACAAAATCCTTGGAAGTGTAATATCAATGCACTTTGCTGCCATAATAAGGAGACCGCTCTACTTGACCATCTTTTTGTTACTTTTTCATCCCGAAATTCTCTGACTTAAGGTGAGAAATGTACATCCCACAGGAAGATCGTTGCTTGCAACGGCCTTCTGCAGAGGTGGCGAAAATAGAAATTAGAAATAGATGAAAAATCGTGTCTATTCACCTGTAATATTTCCATCAATAGGGAAATTACTATATTAACACACTATACATACATACATGCATATATATATATATATATATATATATATATATATATATGTATAGCATAATGAGAAGCCACGTATACCTTCTTAATATGTATATATAGAAAAAACAACTGAAAAGTTGCAAATTAAAAAAATAACATAATATAATCTACTATTTATTCTGCACAATATGTTCCAATAGTGGATATATTGGTGAATCTGGAAATAATTTTAGATTTCGCTTCAACAATCATAAACTAACCATACGTCAAAACAATCCTTATTCCCCCATAGCTGAATATTTTAATCAATCAGGACACTCATTAGGAAACTATAAATGTGTATTGATAGATTCTAATTTCAGAATACACACGCAGAAAAAAGAAAAATACTGGATTTTAATATCAAATACATATAAATTAGGGTTAAATAAAGACTTGGGTATTTTAAATTTTTATAAATATTTTAATAGCTAAATAAAAATTTTTTTTAGATATAGTTACAATTTTTTTTTTAAACAACATCTAAAATATTATTACAGTTAGATTTACCTTAGAAATATTCGAACACAGTTGCATTCCATATCACGTGACGGACGCTACTTGTAAACAAACTTCTGAAAACAGTTATTTCTGATGAAAGATCGGGGTCGATCTGAAATATCAAATATATATATATATATAAAAAATATAAATAAATACTATCGCAAAAAAAACATTTAATTTTTTTAAATTTGCAAATTTTCAGTTGTTTTATATATATATATATATATATATATATATATATATATATATATATATTAGGTCATCCCATAAGTTCTGTCCGAATTTAACTTTTTGTTAAAATGAACGAAATTTCAAGAGTATTTTATAATGTCTAATGGAGCTGAACATTATTTTTATGTTTAGACGCATTAAAACTGATCAAATTTTATTTCAGAGAACAATAAAATTAAATTTTGTTTGATTAAATTTTATTTGATTAAAATCCTGCTAACATGGAAGTACCCAAGAATCATTTGAGGCACATAATGCTTTATGAGTTCAAGAAAGGAAACTCAGCAGCCGAAGCGGCTAGAAACATTCACTCAGTTTATGGAGAGGAAAGTGTGAATGAAAGAACTTGCAGAAGATGGTTTGCAAAATTCAGAGGTGTAGATTTCACCCTTGACGATGAAGATCGAACCGGACGTCCAGTTGAGTTTGATGAAAAGCTTCTTGAAGCATCCCTTGAAGAAAATCCTGCTTTATCAGTTGAGGAATTGGCAGTGGTTCTCACTTCAAACCATACAACCGTTCATCGTCATCTTGAACAACTTGGAAAAGTTCCTAAACTTGGAAAATGGGTGCCACATGAATTGTCTGAAAACAACCTCAAATCCAGAGTTGACATCTGCTCTTCTCTCCATTCTCGCCAACTTGTTTCATCTTTTATGGATAAACTTCTGACTGGCGACGAAAATTGGATCTGTTATCGAAATGTTAAGCGTCGTAGACAGTGGCTTGGTAAAGGCGAAAGGCCCCAGCCACAGCCGAGAAGGGAACTTCATGGGCAAAATGTTCTTCTTTCAATCTGGTGGGATTGCCAAGGAATAATCCACTGTGAATTCCTACCACCTAATGCAAAAATTAATGCTCAAATATACTGTCAGCAATTAGGGCGTTTGAACCAAGCTTTAAGGAAAAAAGACATGCTCTAGTGAATCGAAAACGGGTGATGATTCATCAGGACAATGCGCGACCTCACACAGCCAGAATCACGTCACAAAAGATCGAAGAACTTGGTTGGGAGAAAATTCCTCATCCACCTTATTCTCCCGACCTTGCTCCTTCAGACTACCATTTGTTTCGTAGCTTACAGAATCATTTGGAAGAAACAACTTTTGTAACAGAGGAAGACGTTAAATCTGACATTTGTGAGTTCTTCGAATCAAAGCCAAAAGAATTTTACAGTAATGGAATTAGTAAGCTTGTTAATAGATGGAAGGAAGTCATAGATAATCGGAAAATACATTGTTGATTGAATCTGTAAATAAATGTAACATTTGGTCACTTGTTTCAAAACTCAAAATTCGGACAGAACTTATGGGACGACCTTATATATATGGATATTTAGGTGTGTTTTATGCTGAAAAGCAATCGCCATGATGACGATTGTGTTTAA
The DNA here is from genome assembly GCA_964036315.1 of Acanthosepion esculentum. NCBI lineage: Eukaryota > Metazoa > Mollusca > Cephalopoda > Sepiida > Sepiidae > Acanthosepion > Acanthosepion esculentum. The sequence continues at coordinate 3,149,834 of OZ038508.1, read as the reverse complement.
TCAGTAAACATCGCCCAATATCTTCTTTATATTTACATACCCTCTACGCCTGATATCGAGCACTTTAGCTCATAAATATAGAGCATAACTTCAACCTATATTTTTATCATATATATATATATATATATATATATATATATATATATATATATGGAATAACAATATACATATTCAAGAAATTGTAAGACAATATGGAAAAAGTTTTTTCTGATGCGTTTCAATCCACTGGGAGTTCAACGGACAGCGTTTGCAGACGTTGTTGTGCCTACACATGCTCATGGATGAGAAACGCTGGTATCTTCAAAGTTTTTGGAAGAATATTTTGAAATACTTATTTGTAATGTAGCTAAATTCATGTTTTATTTTATTTTTATTTCCATCATCTTTGTTTTTAAATATCCGACATTGTGATAAGGGAAAATCTGCCCATTAATGATGAAACCTTTTAAGAACCTGGACACAAAATTACTGTGACGAAACTAGCGATTAAGGACTCTTCTAGGCATTTTTTGTGAATTTTTTCTTTTAATTAGAATAGCATTTTTTAACACCAAAATTCTTGTCAATGTCGTTACGGTGAACAACCAGTTCATTTTTTTGTGTTTGCTTTTTATTTAAATATATCTTTTGTGTTCATATAGTCTTTTGTTTGAACGTCTTCATGTTTCTTCGATATATTCTTTTTGGCAATCCGTGCAGTTGATAGAGTAAAAACCTCCTACATGTTTTGGCTTTTTGTTTTGTTTTGTATTAAGTCTTTTATCGTTTCAGATAAATAAGGAATAATAGATGTAGTTGTGACAAATTTTATGTTCAGTTTAGATAAATTATTTTCTGTTGTAGTTGTGATAGAGTTAGTGCGTTGAATATTATATTTTTTGAGTCGGTGGTTTTGTCAGGATATTAAAAGGGTCTTGAAAGTATTCTCAATCTATTTCTCTTCTTCGTGTATATATTGAGGGTTGCAAATATTGAGTGCTTTTAGGCAGAATCAAATGATGATTCCGGATTTCATTTTGTTGTTATGGGAATAAAAGTTTATTAGGTCATTTTTATTAGTTGAAATTCGGTTTTAGGCTGCTGTTAACTCGGTGTAACATGATGTCCAAGAAAGGTAAAGTGTTGTTTTCTTCTATTTCGTATATAAATTCTTTTGTAAGTCGGACTTTGTTTATTTTATCTACAAGACCCGGTAAGTCAGTATCACGGAGATATCAGAACATCATCATTATATCAGAAGAAAGTTGACTGTTTAGGTAAAATATTTTGGAAAGAACCAGATTCTAGAAATTCTAAGACATTACATGTTATCACTCCACTGAGAGCCAATCCTATTGGCAACCCATATTTTTTTTGTAAAAATTGTTATTAAATGTGAAATAGCATTAGTATTTGCTTTGTATTTGTATTTGCTTTTATAAAAAGTATTTTAAGCATTTTTCAACCAGGACATTAATGTAAAGTGATTTCATATCTAGACTTGCCATGATTTTGTCTGTCATATTTGTTTCCCAAACAAAGATATACTAAATGTTTATAAATCTAACATGTTTCGGCGATATTAAAATTTTATCAAATATTCAGACATAGAGACAAAAGAATGCCATATCAAAACGATTGCCAATGGAATTAAATTAAAACATACTTTTTTACGTAGGAAATAATTCGAAGAATCTTGATAAATCTCTTACCATTTCTAAACACACGTCAAACGCATTATATTATATCCCCAACTTGTATAATATCCATACTTAAAGAATCTACAATATTACCTACTACCGCCAGGACATATGGTGTTACGTAAGCACGTCCGCAAATCGACATGCGCACACCTGCCATACATAAAAATAAATGCCTGCTAGATATATTCATACACATACACAAACGAAAACATATTATCAGCCGAATAGACAAACTAGAATCTGTCATTTAATAGGAAACGAATTTTTTTTCAACCGAGAAATTATTTTACTTCCGGATAAAATCTTCCGCCAAGATTTAACACGGTTTGCATATATGGAGGTGTACTCATTGGAACATTTTTTTTCGATTTGTTTTCCATTTGCAAAATCTTGCAACAGACGCTGATACGTCTATAGTATTTTTTTGAATTCATAAGCTAAGAAAATATAAAAAACAGCCAGAGTGTAACCGTATGATCTCACACGATTCCAGAATTGAACGCAAAGACATTTAAAAATTAGAATACTACAGATGTACATCGCATATTAATATATATTAAATTTAATTAATTCTATTGTTTAATTGCGATGAAGTAGGAATGTCCGATTCAAGCTAGTCAGGAGATTATCAATTACACTGCTGACGCAATACACACCCACATAATATATATTTGTTCGAAGAAGATTAGGTTGTTGAATTCCTTGTCAAGAAGATGTTTTTTAAAGAAATGTTCATTATATAAAATAACTAATATTTCATCTTAGTTTGTAGATATATAAATATCTATTATATATATATATATATATATATATATATATATATATATATATATAAATATATAAATGTATGTATATAAATATATATATATATATAAATAAATATATAAATATATATATAATTATATATAAATATATATAAATAAATATATAAATATATATATATAATTATATATATATATAAATATATATATATAAATATATATATATATATATATATATATATATATATATATATATATATATATATATATATATATATATATATATATATATATATATATATATATATATAAGATAAGATAATCGCAATAAACCAGGCAAACCTACCTAGGTCATTAGGATTATTTTATCTTTGGTTTCCTCTACTTAGTATCTTGAGAAATTTACGTAGTTGTCTTTTTACACGTTTTGGGTTATTTTTTTCTTTGGACTTGGAGCTTGAACACTGGACGATTGTTTTCGCCTTGGTTGAATGTTCTTGGTTCTTTCTTTTTTTATTCCCCATTTTTCCTCAGGTACCCATTTGTTCTGCAAGTTGATCTATCCGAGGTTTTTCCGAACGACTACCACCATTTATATATATATATATATATATATATATATATATATATATATATATATATATATATATCTCAACATATATATGTATATATATAAATATATATATATGTATGTATATATATATATATGTGTGTGTATAAATATAAAATTGAACATAGAAGTGAACATTTAGAGGCGACAGTCTGTTTCATGCTAGATGCAATCGTCAGGTGGCCTGACTTCTACGTTTTACTTTTATACTTACAGACGCTCTATCTCTGATATTGAGCACGTTATCCCATGAATATAGCACATCTTAAGACTATATTTCTTTATATATATGTATATAAATATATGTATATATATATAAATAAATATATAAACATATATATAAATAAATGTATAAGTACTATATTATTATTATTATTATTATTATTATTATTATTAGTGGTGCAAATATTAATAACCGCCATAAACATAAATTGTATTTTAATACTATCACACATGATAACGACTGGGAGGAACAAATGAAGAACGAGCTAGGTAACCAGTTTCGAACCTCGTTCAACAGAGCTAAATTGAGGACAATAAATATGTATATATTATCAATAAAAAGAATGTAATGTAAAGGAAGAAAACATATTAAATGGAAAACAATTGGAGGCCAAGGAGAAAATACATCTATTTACAAAATGAAGCTTTCATGGATAAAATATTGCACACTGCAGCTGCATTTAAATAAATTATTCAGGGAAATATTATGTTGAAGTGGAAGTTTTCTTAGGGCATGGATGGAAGAATAATTGTAGCAGAGAAAACCACACGTTTATTAGCAGCAAAGTATCGTTGTCGTGTACTCTGCTATGGAAACCCGTTTAGCAAATCCATCACTGACACTACCTCGTCAAGGAAGACACGTATTTACACGGATCGACTCTGTATTGAAACAGGTTTCACTTTATTAAACACTGAAATTATATTTTTCATTATGAATTGAACAATGTCTAAAGGATAGGCAATGTTGCAGAGTTGTAGTAATAGACCTTATCTCACCATCCAGTTTGTTTTAGGACATATCTTTTAGGCCCTGTTGTTAAGAGATTTTATTTAATTTATTTTACTTTTTATGGGATAAAAAGAGTCCCAACTGGTATACAAACCAGTAAGCGGTTTTCGATAAACTGAAGTGAAAAAACCGATGAATTTCTATTAACCAAGACATCAAGAAAGGAAAGGGAAGAGTTTACTTCCTTATCTTGTGTCAATTTAAAACTTGAGATTAATAGAAGCTGTATTTCATTTTCGCTGTTGAAGAGATAAATGTGTCATCGACTTAACGATAATATACATCAGGTCATTTAGGATCAGATAATAAAATAAATGGGTCCTAAAGTGGAACTCATTGTGACTCCATCAATTTGCCTTTACATGACGCCGTCAAAGCCGAATCCAACCAACAAACTTCATAAGTTCAACAAAAATATCCTCTGAAATAGGAGGAGGAGACAACTGACTACGATATAAGGCGTCAGCACACATATCAATAGTCTCAATAAGAGGCGCGCAGGTGAAAAGGCGGGAAATGTCAAAGGAACACAGACATTTCTTAGTCGACGGGTAAATCTGTATAAAACCAGAGAATGCAAAAGAATCTTTGATATAGAATGAATTTTAGCGTTTCAAAACTGGCTGTAAGATAGTGGCAACCCACTTAGCTACGCCATATTGGGAAGACTCTATCAAAGACAAAATAAGTCTCAACCTCATGTGTTTTGGTTAAGATTTATTGACGAGAACGAATTGAACTAGAATTTCTAATCATATTATAAATGTCACTTGGCAAAACTCCACTTTTAAACCACATGATTAGGCGTCTTAGCCTCAATAATCCAATGTGGACTCAAACTTATCTATTGGGCCTAACTGAACAAATTAAGAGGAATCCTTAAGAATCGTCATCGTCTATGCTATTCAACTTTATAATTAAAATTGCTAACGTTGCTGCTAAATTCACGTTGAAGTCTGACAACCTAAGCAAAAAGAACTTCAAACTCTGAATACATTTCTTCCCGCTGATTAAACGAGGGAGTAATACACAAATCCAGCTCATGTGAGTGTATCGAAAGCTCCACCATAGACAAATCATAAGAGGAAAGATTCAGAAGATTCTGAACAACACTGGGATTAACAGAACACCCAGACTTTTTTATGAAGCAAATACTGCAACTTATTCTGATGTTTTATCGCAGGTCGAAAACGACTGCATTCATTGATAATTGCAGCATAACGGACAAAACGTATCCTATCAAAAAAGGAAAGTAAAGCTGATAGTGTTATTCCATAAGTGATAACATTTCCTATATAGACGGGCCAGACCATAAGACAGCTTAGACAGAAAGTTGGTAATAAATGCCTCCTCTAATTTTTGTCCTGAGTGTAAATTAACCCTTTTAATCCTGAGAGAAATAAAAGAGGGTTAGACTTTATTGGTCAGGTAAGAACAAATAAATGATTTGTTGGCTGATGAAGTTCTAATTTCTACTGATTAAGAGTTTGTCGTTGGCTTCCAATTGATTTTCATTTAATTATATTCCATTACTTTTATTGATAATATATACATATTTATGTGTTGTGTTGGTGGTATGTTTGGGCCATTGTCTTGCTGCAAGATAAACATTCTCCCGATTAGTTTGGAGGCATTTCTCCATGAATTGCCAGAAAAAAGTGTTTGTACAGACTGTGTATTTAGTCTGCTGTCGCCATCATAGGTTACATAAAAATAGGAATAATCCTGTTCCAGAAGCAGCCATGCAAACCCGAACCAGGTCACTGCCTTCCCCATGCTTCACAGATATGCTTTGGATCTTAAGCAGATCCTTTCTTTCTCCACTGGCCATACCATCTCTTTGGTAAAGATGAATCGGGATCTCATCAGTCCATAATACATTCTTCTGAATGTTTTTCATTCATCTCTGTACTTCCTTGAAAATTCAAATATCGCTTTCCGATTCTTAGTACTGGTGAGTGTTTTAGGTCTTTTCCTCACATCTCTCTCACAATGTTTCTGTCATCAACTGCTTTTGTTTCACTTGACTGATCTGTTCTATGTCTGTTGCTCATGACATCAGGATTTTCTTTCTTTTAGAGAACATTCCAAATTGTTGTTGTCTATGTCCAATGGCTCTGATTCTTTCTTTGCTCAGCTTCAAAATGACTTGCGTTTCTGCCATAAATAGATATCTCGTCTTCATGTTGGTTTATCGTTTTTAACAAGGAATACAGTCATTACAAGTGAAACCACAGACTAAAACCAAGAATAGTCATTGAAAGCTATTTAACGATTAAACAATCAATCTAAAAGGCAACATCTGGTCTACAAGAAAGTTAAGTGTTCCAATAGTTTTGCTAATTATAAATTGGTGGGTTTCAAACAAAAGGCTTCATGTCTGAAGTTGTTTAACACATTTAAATGTAAGTACCAGGAAAAAAAGCTGAATTGTTTTAAACTCTTTTCCTATATTCATCTTTCATTTTAAAAACGAATGTCTTCAGTGAACCCAAAAAGAAAGGAATTGACCTTGCCGTTCTAATACTTTTGAAGGGAACTATATATATATATATATATATATATATATATATATATATATATATATATATATATATATATATATATATGTATATATATATATATATATATATATATAGTTGGTCTGATGTGACAAACTCACATAAAACCAATATGTTAGCTCTATCACTGATATTGAGCGCTTTTCAATAAGTATAATGTATATATTATATATAAATAATATATTAAAAGTTGCATATAGATATATATATATATATATATATTTATATTTGTATACATACACATTTTACACACACACACACACACGCACACACACACACACACACACACACACACACACACACACACACATATATATATATATAGTCCATAACAACAGCCATAATTTTAAAAACTCTCTTTACAAACAACAACCTAACAAAAACTTTATCGAGCAATGTCTGTTTTTTAAAAAAGAGAAATCATGGGAATTTTGTAGTTTATAGACAGTAATTGTATCTTACTAACCAGGCGCTTCCTCTGTAGCTAAATGATATAGCACGTCAGGTGATATGACTTGTAGGGTACAGGTTCGATTCCTGTTGGTGGACACATGTTTTCTTTGAGGTTTCTCGGACATTCAGGCAGGTAAATTTTGTTAATACTTTTCATTATAAAGAGAGCATTTACTTAAATATTTGTATCCATAAAAATAACGTATAAACAAACAAGAAGATATCAAAGTAATTGTATGAGTCCATTTCATTATATATATATATATATATATATATATATATATATACGTTAGTACTGATAACGTGTTTATTAAGATAATATTAATTGATTGGGGCCGAAGCATTAAATGAAGCTTTTTCGTTTTGTGGTTACTGACTGGGTATAATGACAACGCAATCTGAAATAGTTTTTTTTTCTTTTTTAAAAAAACTATAAAAGGTAGGACCGACAAGCCCCCACCTCAAGTAGGGTTATAAGGCCGGATGCTGCCCAACCCCTCTTCCTTAATCTCAAATCTAGGTTGTTTAGTGGCATCTCCCAGAATTCTTACTTTTAGCCAAAACTGCCCGTTAAGAATAACTTGCCGGTCATAAAATGGTCGAATTCAATCAATTTCGAATGAAATTATTTTTTGTTTGTTTTAATTTAATATTTTTACCTTGCCACGTCTGTATGCGATATGTTATTTATCTTTGCCTTAAGGTCGTTAATCTTTGCTGCTAGATTCATGTTGAAGTCTGACTGAGCAAAAAGAACTTCAGACTGGGTAGAAATGTCTTCCCGCTGGAAGAGAGGAACACTATAAATCCAGCCCATCTGAAAGTATCGAAAGCTCCACCATCGACAACACTAGGATAACAGAACACCTAAATTCTTTTATGAATCAAATTATCTTTAAGTCAAATCCGTCATTGCTTTCTGCTTTTCTTTTCTTTCTTTTTTTAAAAATAATCTTCCAATTTCTCTTGGACAGGTACTTCCCTTGTTCCCATCCCTTTTTTAGGCCTTAATAGTGGGGGTCATTATGGATTCTCTGCGAATTCTCTTTTTACATCTATCCTTGACTCGTGTACTACGCAGCTGCCCTCTTGACAACTCTGTTCAAGAATTATGTCTATAAACATCCTCCACTCTCCCACCAGACAAGAACCGCCCACTAACAAAATATCTTCCTGTTACCAACGAGCAGATTGGGACTCGTTCCGTGAATTCCTTCGTGACGTCCCTTGGAATGAAGTTTTTAACCATCCTGCTTAAAAAGGCGCGCTTCAGTATTCCTCCTGGGTGAAAGCCGGTATCGCTGCTTTCATTCCAGCAAAGAAATTCGAATTTAAACAGCGTTCATCTCCTTGATTCTCATCTACATGCCCGACCGATATATCCCACAGGAATGACTGCCGGATGTACCAAAGCGACGCGTCTTATTGCAGCAGATGTCTCCTTATCTTTGCTCGGAAAGTGTGCAAGCATGTCCTCAATGAGGGGAAGTTACTGTTTGCTGAGGGAATGAAACAACGTATAACATCTTGCATGTTCGCTTCTAGAGATTATTGGCAGCTCTTCAAAACAATGTGTTGAACAACAGCAAATCCTCAACCTCACTTTTATTCAATCAATTTAAAGTCCTGCCATTTACAGCGGATAATTGAATGTTTTGCGCGGTAATTCTCTTCGGATTTCCCCCACTAAAAGTAAGGCTCTACTGAGTGATATCTCCTAACACTTTTCGACGAAGTATTCGAGGCTCTGATCAATGCTGGAGTGGTTAAGCATCTTACTTCTCAAGACCCACTCTTTGACAAACAATATGGCTTCCGTTTTGCTCGTTCTACCACTGAATATGTATATCAAGCTCTTGATAATAACGGCGAAACACGAGCTGTGGTTCTATATATATCAAAGGCGTTTGACAGGGTTTGGCGTGCTGTCTTCTACGTAAGCTCCAAGGCTACGGTATTGCTGGGAAATTGTTTGACTTAATCCAAACATTCCTATCAAATCATGAAATGAAGGATGTTCTGAACGAGCTCGCTTCCAGATCCTTTCACACGAACGCCGGAGTTCCCAATGTTCTATCCTTCTTGGTCCTACGCAGTTTCTGATCTTCAATGATTTTCCTGGTGTCACAAGCTCCCAATAGGCATTTATGCAGATGACACTACCATTTACTCCTGGCTCATTAGCATATCAGTCAGAGTAGATAAAGTGAACCTAGTCGTTGCTCTTCAAAAGGACATCCAATCAGTGGTCAACTGGGGTAGGAAATAGCTTGCAAATTTGAATGCCTGCGAACCTAAACTAATCTCATTTAACCACCAAAGAGATACATACCTGCCCATCATCAGCCTGACTGATGCTAGACTCTTGGAGAGTATCTCACTGCGCCTTCTTGATTTCATGTTTTCAACTGTGATTTGAAGTGGAAAGTTTGTTCATTGTGACGTATCAAAAGGTTTTTTCTCGTCAGAGTCCATCTTGCACGTTTACAAATCTACCATTCGACCCTGCACTGAATACTGTTGTCATATCTGGTCTGCTGCTCCTGCTTCTTATTCATCTCGAGGTTCTTGACAAAATAAAAAAAGGAACTGCAATGTAATTGATCCTGACTTCGCATTTCCCCTTCTATCACTTTCTCACCGACGTGATGTGGCTTCCTTCTCCCTTTTCTACAAATATTGTCGTGACAACTGACGATATTTTTTTCCCTGGTGCCCCGAATACATGAATTTAAGCGTGCTACTAGATTAGCAAAAAGGTCCCACCTTTTTACTGTCGACACAGTTATAAACCGCCACTTTTGTGGCGTTTATTTTCTTCCACTTCCCACCTGGTGAACTTCCATCCATTTTCTTGCTTCCCTGACAACTAAAATCTTCAGAAATCTAAATGTAACGTTAATCTCTTTCTTCCATCTTCTTGAACCGCGCCCAGCTTTCTTCAGTTCGCCTCCACCCTATTCACCCTTCGTACTAGTGGCATTCCCGCCTTGCTTGGGATTCAATGATAAAGAAAACATAAGTGTATGTGTGTTTAGAGTTTTTATCATTGGAACAATATATCAGAAGATTATATAGCGCCGTAAACATTGAAAATGAGAGGATTTCAAATGGTGATTTCCGAGGCAGCTAAAACCTTTTCACTTAGAGGAAATACGTGAAATAATTTTGATTTGGAACTTACTTAATTTAAATAATTAGTTAAGGCAATATATATATATATATATATATATAACGCTCTTTACATGAATCTTCACCTCACCAACAGTGGTGGGATATGTCACATAATCTTATTTGTTTAAATTTGGGCTGCCCATGCGCGTACTTATGTGGCAATGACAAAACAAATGAGAAGCCCCCGCGACAACTGTCAATTTACACTTCTTAAATTCCATGAGGAAGGTGCTGTTGACTTTTTCGAAACCCTGCGACCAGACATCTCTCAAAGCTTGAAAGACAAAAAGACCTACGGCAGAGGAAGGTGAATAACAAATACTTGACGTTGATATTATCCTGAAGCCCAATAACAGAAGCCATAAAAATATATGTAACAAAGACTGTCGAGAAACTGTTGTTACTCTCTTATTATACGGGATTCTTTCATCACAAGTATTGTCCTGGGTATGGTGATAAGCTTTCTCCGGCAGCAAGGCCTTTGATCTGCAGATTGGATAGGTTGAGGAGCTCAGACCTTTATTGGAATTGTCACCAAATCCACTATGACCCGGGGTGATAGCAACTATGAGTATTCTAGCTATTGGTAAATAGTAGGCTGGGATAAAACACTATGAAAGTATAAAAATACATGTCATAGTGAAAATACTAACAGGGAATTATTATCGTAAAAAATTAAATCACCAGTAACACATTTTTGAAAACAAAATTACCACCAATACATTTTTAGCAAGAAAATTACTAATGACCCCAAGGAAACTAAATTACAACATTAAATGACCCATTAGGACGTGATGTGCCGCTAAACAAACTGTGCCAGTGATAAATGTATTTGGCTAAATATGTAAAATCATTATAAATGGATTATTGTACATTAATATATTCGGACTAATATCCTCATCTTCCTTGTTATAATCAAAATGTTCCCTCCTGGAACTTTATTTAAAACTTTCTCATATTCAGCAACCTTGTTTTTGTTTTGATCAGAATGTAATCCACAGGTTGATTGTTCTCTTCAAGTTATCCATGCTTGAGTATGTTTCTTATGAATTAATTCGTTGCTTCTTCCTCGGGGTCCATTGGTTCAATTCTCCGGAAGAAGTTTATTCGCACTCCGCTGTTCATGCGAAGGGATATCATGTATTTGTTAATTATAACTCGTTATTCGCTCCTTGGCGAATGCTGTTTACTGGTGAATGTCCGTACGATCCCCGGGTTACCAGATAAGGAGATTTTTGATAAGCCAGTGCGATTGAGTGAGGAGAAAAGGGGGATTCATGCACGCTTGTGAAGGCAAAAGTTGCGCCCAAGTAAACGTAACGAACGAGGAACGAGTCGATGATTATTTCTTCCAAGCCACAAGATATTACACCACATTGACATCCACCCCCATATATATATATATATATATATATATATATATATATATATATATATATATATGTATGTATGTATATATATATATGTATGTATGTATATATATATATATATATATATATATAATATTACATCACCTTGATATCCACTCACCTATCTATCTATCTATCTATCTATCTATCTATCTATCTATCTATCTATATATATATATATATATATATATATATATATATATATATATATGTATTACACCACATTGGCATCCACCACCTACACGCACACATATATATATGTATATATATATATATATATATATATATATATATATATATATATATATATATATATATATATGTATATATATATATATATATATATATATATATATATATATATACATATATATATATATATATATATATATATATATATATATATATATATAGATCGAATAGTGACTTCGATCCTCACCAATATTTCGGCCATGTGCCACCTCTAAGCTACACCTAGAGAATCATTAAGGACACCTCGACCTCGTCTAATGGTCGGAAAGTTTGTCTCGCTAGATCATTTACGACTGAATAGTGTGTTCGATCCTCACTGGGTACCCCCATACTTTCGGCCTTGTGCTATATTTAAACTGAAAATTACCATTTCAGCACTGAATATTCAGAAGAAAATGCTTTTAGCGTATTTAAACATATGTTTAAAGCAAAAAAACTCCAAATGTACATCAATTAAAGCAGAAAACATTACTTTATATAAAAAGCAAGCTGGTAGTACTACTTAAAATTCACTCACAATTACAGTGGAAAATCGATTCACGAATTTAATTCGTTTCTGAAGGCCGTTCGTAACCCAAATTTTAGTAAACCGAAACTATATTTCCAATACGAATCAATGTAGAGAAAAAAATCATATTACATTAATTACGAACGTATACAACACGGCAGTCCAATCGGTTCGGCAATGTTGTTCGGGAACCGAAATTTTATTCGATAACCGAAAATAATTTTCATCTAGAATTTTCCGTTCGAAAAACCGATTTTTTCGACATGTGAGACGTTCGAGAACCGAGGGTGGACTCTATGTAATTACAAAATCATAAAAATATAGATATGAACTAATGTCTACAATAACTGCAGAATTAAAACAGATCATCGCTGCTAATTATTTACAATAGTGCATTTGATAGGGCCAATATTACCACCACCACCACCAACAACAACAAAAATAATAACAATAATAATAATTGGTGATAATAACGTTTCTTTTGTCTTGGTGAATGTCTTTTCTTTTTTTTTGTACTGAACAGAATAGTGTTATGATCAGAGGAAATATCACATTCAGCTTTGCTGTCAAGTTGACTGATCTTAATATTGAAGGCTGATGAGATAGATCTTTAGACTAAATCAGATTGGTATACCCGGCTTGAAGGCATTTCTAATAGTGACCACCTATAAGGTTATGTGCTGATTTTATCAAAACATTTCCTATATCACATTTTGCTGGGTTGTATGAATTTAGTACAGCCTCATAATGGTGAAGACCATCGTTCTTTGTACTTTGTGGACTGAATGCTACAGAATTCCAAAGAACTTTATCAAATAACAGAAAGCACATTGCAGGAGGACTATCAACAGAGGCAATAGCTAAAAGGGATAGCACATGTAAATTGAAGGGAAAGTAATGGCAGGATCACGATAGTAACGTTCCACACTACTTCAACTATAAGAATAGGAAGGAAACCCCCACTTATACTGGAAAGAGCTATAACAGGTACGGGACGGGAAAAAACGATTTTGCCGAAAAGATGTTTTAAAAGAAATATTTTATAAATGTCAACCGACAGCATTACTGGCTGAACAGTCAATGAATGCCGAATGTTTCCTTATAAGGAAACGGTAATACCATCACAATTGTCAGACTCGGTGTCTTGATGTCGGCTTTTTATTATTTATATCCAAGCGTCAATGTGTTGACGTACTGCTCTCTCATTATCATTTCTTCTTCTTCTTCTTCTTCTTCTTCTTCTTCTTCTTCTTCTTCTTCTTCTTCTTCTTCTTCTTCTTCTTCTTCTTCTTCGACTATTACTACTACTACTACTACTACTACTACTACTACTACTACTACTACTACTACTAATATTCTTATTAGTTGCCAGACTTTATCTCAATTGGGCATATTTCCTCGTGCACTGTTCATCTATTTAGGAACAGGCGTGGTGGGGCAGCATAATAGCCAAGTGTCATGGTAGTGGGTATCTTGAATTTCACATATGTGTACTTCAGAGGTACTTTGTTGGCCTGCTGCTCTTCCCTTCAATAATAATAAATAAGAAGAAGTATAAGAAATGCAGGCATGATAAGGTTATTTATTGAAAGTTTTGTCAAAAGTACGGGTTTCAAGTTTTATGAGCATGTCACCACAAATGAGAAGAAAGTGTCAGATAACAGCAAAGTGAAAATCCTGTGGGATATTCCGATACAGACAGACACACTTTAAAGAGCAATAAGCACGATCTGGTCCTGTTGAACAAGCAAATAAGATTTGCTACCTGACAGAAGTCTCCAGTTTAGCTGACAAGAAAACTGAAAGCAAAGAATATCGATAACTGCAATTATTTAAAGAAAGCTATTTCTATTGTTCAACCGATACAATAAATACAGCACAAGGCAAAAGTTTTTCAATGTTTTGATTTATGGATTCGTTTGCAAGTTATTTGTAAGCAGAAAATATTTTTAGATTCTAAGAATTCTTTTCCTTTAGCTAATAATCATTTAGTGATACAACTCACTAGCAGCAGGGGTGGGGAAGATATGGATTCACACATAACCAGAATTTGATAAACAAACACGAACTTATAATGTGGATATAAAGTAGGAGATCAATTCTATATTACAATCAATATATAAACTGATCCCTTGCTTTGTGCCCACGGTAGTTTCTATACATGTATACTCTAGAGAATGAAAATGATTCTAAAAGACATGGCTGAATAATTAATCAGACTTTGATTGATTCATTCATTTTCGACGGCTTATCAACCAGTTTGCAGGTTATTTAAAGGCAGAACACATTTTTAGATCGTAAGATTTTTTTAGATAATACTGGTTTATTGATAGAAGTCTTACTAATTAACCCATAATGGGACGCGAGGGGGTTATTCTATACCTTTCCCAACGGTATTTGTTAGTAAGCAAATATAACGAACCCAACTGGAATTAGAACACCAGTCTACGATTAACAATTCCGAGTCAATATACATAACAACACCCACATATCCGTGTTTACAGGAGCGAATATTCTCATGTGGTCACCCATCTAGATATTGACCAGGCACGACGTTGCATAACTTCGGTGATCGTACAGGAATTGGTGTTTCATCATTATGTGGCTGTAAGCCATTATTGAATGGGGATGTTATAAAGACGTGTAGAAAGGAAGCAAAGGTTACATGTCATGAGTATATGCAGCATAGATAACGGTAGACCACCAGATTGAAAAAAGTTAAGATTGTAGTTGTGAGGAAAGTCCTTTGCCCATTGTTACAGTTCTGGCGAAGAAACCGTCTGAGTAGAACTTCCTCCTTACCAATGGAATGTGAAGGGAATGAGGATGAATCAACTCCGTGTAGGTAACAATCGCGAGTCCTAGCGCTAAGGATCTGAGTTGGTTAAACCAAGAAAACTGGTTTGTCCGAACATCTGACGTAAACATACCAGTAGAGAAGCAACAGGCTCGTAATGAGAAAGTGGTTGAAGGTAGGAGAACAATTCATCGTCGGAAACGCTTTTGGATTCTGTCGAGGCTGAAAAATGAGGATTGGGATTGTTCCAGATAGATATGGCAATATATTGGTTCTTTTGTTTTGGTGCGATGTGGCTCTTGTAACGCTAGACCATGACAGGAGGGGACAGTTACTTTCTAAACCGTTACAAGGAGCCGGTCACTTATCCAGCGTCCTTACTGCTGGATTGTATATAGGAATTCTAATTGAATTCTGACTGTTTTATAAGAACGAACGAAGAAAGTAAATATGAGTGGTCATTGAAATATTTGGGGGTGCGGGGGTCGGATTATTGTGCAAAAATGTAGATATTGGGTTATGATTTGGAAATAAGCCATTAATGAAATCTTGCCTCCGACGACAAAAGGGGATAATTCGAAAAACATTGGATACAAACTATCGATTAAAAGAAAAACAATGACCGTCTTTTTTTTTCTTAATTCAGAGCAGTGACCAGAATATAAACTTACAAGCAACCAACAACAAATTATACAGCGAATGATAATTGCAATAATAATAATTATACTACTACTACTACTACTACTATTACTAATGATGATGATAATAATAATAATTGCAATAATAATAATAATAATGATAATAATAATAATATTATAAAAAAACGAAAGATAGATAGAACTTTTCGTATGGAGGTTATTTCCTTTTACTTCTTTTTCCTTTCCCTCTTCATCACCCATAAAACTAATTCACATTCACGTCTGTCGAGAAACTGACATCACAATCCCGTTAAGTACTACAGCCGTGCACGTCTGGTACTAAATACCGAGCTAAACTAAAAAAAACGAATATCAGCCATAAACACCTTGGCTGTTCCTGTGGTGCAATACAGCTTTCATGTCCTTAACTGGACCATAGCTGAAATTAAGCGAATTGTCGCCAAAACGAGAAAGCTCCTCACTTGCTACCGCATGCATCATCCCAAGGCTGATATTGATCGCCTGTATGTGCCCAGATCCGAAGGGGGCAGAGTACTAGTTCAACTAGAATTATCCTACAAAAGTACAACAATTGGCCTCCAAAGATATTTGGAAAATACAGAAGACTGGATGATGGTATGTGTCAAGGAACATGAAAGTAGTAACTGTCTTTACTCTGTAGTAAAGGAAGCCGAGAAATTCAAAATGGAGTTTCAAATAGGCACAGAAATGCAGATACATCACTGTACACCGACTGAAGCTGCAAAATACTTAAAAAAGAATGCAAAGACAAATGCGACCGACCAGATAAAGAAACAATGGCAAGATAAACCGCTCCAGGGCCAATAATCTGCCCGTACCAAACAAGCTGACGTAGACAAAAACCGCACCCATCAGTGGCTACGTAGTGCAGGGTTGAAAGCTGAAACTGAAGGTTTTATCATTGCTGCACAAGACCAATGCTTGTTAACTATGAATTATCAAGCACATATATTAAAATACTGTGTTAGCCCAAGATTCAGATTCTGTGATAAATATCCAGAAACCATTGATCATCTTATATCAGGTTGCACGATATTGGCACCCACTGAATATAAAACCCGGCATGACAGAGTGGGCTAATATTTGCACTGGAAAATTTGCAACTCCTATGGGAAAGAAACTGAAAGAAATTGGTACGAACACCACCCTAACCCGGTTACGGAGATAGGACCTGTTACAATTCTATGGGACTACACAATACACACTGACAGAACAATCAAAGAAAATCGCCCAGACATTGTTATTAAAGATCACAAACAAAAAAATGACTCAATATTGATATGGCAGTCCCTGCAGACTGCAATGTATCTTTGAAGATATTCGAAAATCTGTCAAAATACAAGGACCTTGAAATAGAAATCTAAAAAATGTGGCACATGGGAACATCAACAATCCCTGTTGTAGTTGGAGCCCTTGGACAGGTTGGAAAAGATTTCAGTAGGCTTATTGAAGGGATCCCTGGAAGTCCATGCCTCAAAGAGATACAAAAAATTGTTCTGACAAGTACAGCCCACACTTTAGTAAGGGCTTTATCTATGTGAATATTTTTTGCAGTGGAAAGTGTCATGATGCCATTTCTAACCTTAGGTCCCTGGGCAGGACCCGAAAAGAAATGTGTAAACGCCAGATATCAAAGAAAATAATAAAAATAATAATAATAAAAACTGCCAAGACAAAGCAGGGTAAATGAAAGAAATCAGCTGCCCAAATTGTTCATTTCGTCAATGATGCACTCACGGATATTTTTTGCCTCGGAAGAAGATTTGGGTTTATCTGACATGATTGGAAGTGTGAAAGTGACAGGAATGAATGGTTGAAAACTGAGGTGATGAGGAAAATGCCGTGTATGTAAACTTCCGGTAGGAGAATATTAAATAATAATAATAATAATAATAATAATAATAATAATAATAATAATAATAATAATAATGTTATTAAAGACCACAAATAACAAAAAAGTACCTCCTTATTGATATGGCAGTCCCTGCAGACTGCAATATGTCTTTGAAGATATTCAAAATGCTGTCAAAATACAAGGACATTGAAATCGAAATCTCAAAAATGTGGCACATGGGAACATCAACAATCGCTGTTGGAGTTGGAGACCTAGGATTGGTTAGAAAAGATTCCAGTAGACTAATTGAAGGGATTCCATGCCTAAAAGAAATACAAAAATTGTTCTCACAAGTACATCCAACACTTTACGAAGGGCTTTATCTATCTATCTATCTATCTATCTATCTATCTATATATATATATATATATATATATATATATATATATATATATATAAATATTATGTTTATACATTCTTTTTATACGTACAAATATTTAAGTAAATGCTCTGTTTTATAATAAACAACATTTACCGGCCTGAATGTCTGAGAAATTTTCATAGAAAATGTTCGTCATCCGACAGGTATCGAACCTGTATCCTATACGGAACCGTCATATAGCCTGACATGCCTTGACGGTTTCGGCCACAGAGGAGCGTTCGGTTAGCAAGGTCGATATTACTGCTTTTAAACTACAATCTTCCATGTATCTCTCACGTACATTCATATCTGCTCATGGCGTTTCAAATGTAAACAAATGATGAAAACTTCTCAGACATTCAGGCCGGTAAATGTTTGTATCTATAAAAAGAATGTATGAACTTAAAAATGTCTTAAAGTAATTGTCGGAATTTGTCCATTTCATAATGTGTGACATCATATATATATATATATATATATATATATATATATTTGTTGTTAGTGGAAAGAGTCATGATGCCATTTCTAACGTGAGGTCTCTCGGCGGGAACCGGAAAGAAATGTGTACACGCGAGAAATCAAAGAAAATAAAAAGAATATTGCCTCCGTATTGATATCGCAGTCCCTGCAGACAGAGATGTATCTTTCAAGATCTTCAAAAAGCAATCAAAATACAAGGACCTTGAAATCGAAATCTCAAAATTGTGGCTCATGAGAACATCAACAATCGCTGTTATAGTTGGAGACCTCGGATTGATCAGAAAAGATTCCAACAGATTCATTAAAGGGATTCCTTGCCTTAAAGAAATACAAAACATTGTTCTCACGAGTACAGACCACACCTTACGAAGTGCTTTCTCCATATGTGTTTTTTTTTTTTTTTTTTTGCTAAGTGGACAAAGTCATGAAGTCATTTCTGACCTTAGGTCCCTGGGCGGGAGCCGGAAAGAAATGAGTACACACCAGAAATCAAAGGAAATAAAATAATAACAATAATAATAAACATGCATAGGAAAGCACATTACGATATCGAAAGATGCCTACCAAAATCTAAGCAAAGTAATAAAAAACAATAAAATTTTGTTAGAAACAAAGAAAAGAGAACTGAACCCTTTTGTGATATATTTCCTCTTTATGGGCCGTGTCTCCTCAGGACGTAGGCGATCATGGCTCCGGACAACTCCATGTCCCTCGTAGCTGTTAATTGACATTGACTTTCTCTTATTTCTCCTAAGGCCTGTTCCGCCATCATTTATTTCATTTTACTAAGTAATTTCTGCATTATTTTCCACTCTTCCTCTGTCCCGTGAGTATCAGATTGCCAAGCCCTCTTTCCTCATTATGTGTACTAGAAATTCCTTCCTGATGTTAAGAATTAGTGTCCATTTTGTTTCCATTTTCTTCAAAACTTAGTCGTTACTCACATGTTCGGTCGAAGTTATACTCAGTATCCTTCGGTAGAACCAGCTTTCTGTTGCCTCAATCTCCTCTCCATCCTTGAAGAGATCGTCCAGCACTCATTGCTATACAGGATGACAATTTATGTGCAATTTGTCCTCCTCTGTGGCAACGAGTGCTGGACGAAATATTCCCATTTCTTCATACTCTGCTTAGTTTTTGGAATGCTTCTTTGTTTATCCCAATCCGCCTTCCAATTTCAGTGTCACACTTTCTCTCCTCTGTTAAAACACTTCCGAAAAATTTTAATTTCCTCACTTGTTTGATTTTGGTATCTCCGATTTGCAATTCGCACTTTGGCCTGATCTTTTTGCTAACAGCCATGCATTCTGTCTTCTTGCAGTAGATGTTTAATCCTTTCTTCTCGCTTTCCCTCACTAACTTCTGTAGGACCTTTTTGAAGCTTTCTTTCTGTATGTGCTATCAACACTGCGCCATCTGCATACCTCATGTTGTTAAGATTGAGTTATCAATCCGGGTGGGACTTCTAGTTCTCTCCTCGCTGTATCCGTTGAATAAGTCCGGTGAGAAGACACATCCTTGTCTTACACCACTTTCTATTTTTGTATATCTACTGAACTCACTTTCTATTCGTATTCAGGTGGTTTGCTGTCTTGATAATAGCTCGGAATTGTTAATCGGAGAGCCGTGTTCCAATTCCAGTCAGGTTCGTTATATTTAATTTCGCGCAAATGAAAGGCATGATTCCACCTCTTCTCTTCTTGTTATGGGTTAATTAGTAAGACTTGTATCTTTTCCTTTATGTGTTGTGTCCCCACAAAACGTAGGCGATCATGACTCTCTATTACTTCCTGTCCTTTGTAGCTCTTAATAAATTTTAGTATTTTACGAACTTTTGAAATGCACCTTTAGCTATCCGAATACGCCTTCGGATTTCAGCATCACACTTTCCGGCCACTGTTAAAACACTTCCTAGATATTTAAATTTCTTCATTTGTTTGATTTTGGTATCTCCGATTTGCAATTCGAACTTTAGGCTTATCAATTTTATTAACAACGATTCTGTTTTCCTGCAGTGATATTTAATCCTTTCTACTCTCTTTCCTTCACTAACTTCTGTTGTAATTTTTCTATCTATGTTTCTGTGTCTGCTATGATCACTGTGCCATCATTATACCTTATTCTTGAGCCATTATATGACCAAGATATTTCAAGTTGCTCTTTCTGATAGTATTAAAAAGTGTTCTTTTCGTTTCCATTTTTCTTTAAATCTTCGTTGTTTTTCACGTATTCCGTTCATATTATTCTCAACATTCTTTGATACGATATGTGTCTTTTCACAGAAGTTATTCAACAGCGAAAAGAATTCTGAGAGAAATAGACGTGCTACAAGGATTTATCATTGACGACCAAAATCTTAACAACATAAGGTATAAAGATGGCACCGTGTTCATAGCAGACACAGAAAGATAGATTATTCAGAAATGAGATTAGAGTTAAAATCAGTCATTTCCGTTCACTATCTCACTAATGTTCTTTGAAAAAGACATGAATCAAACATTTCTACTTCCAGCTGTGGATTAAATATCAGCTCACCAGGGATTCTCTAGCCTTTGTTGACATTCATTCAAAGAGATTGAAAACTCTGGAGACAAAGGGAATACATTGTATTTTCTATCTCAAGAATGTATGGCAATTCTCATATAGTAAAGAACTCTATCCAGATTCATGATGGTCCGAAGAAGACTTTAAATTGATATATATATATATATATATATATATATATATATATATATATATATATGCACAAAAATGATTCCTGGATCTAACAAGATTTGGTATTAATAATCATTTGTATAATTGCGTTAACCAGTAAATTCCACGGTTTTCTTTTCTGTTTTCTGATGAATCTTAATTCTTAAGTTAATTTTTTTAAGGCAATTCAGCCCGAGCAAGGCGGGAGTGCCACAAGCACACAAGGGGTTACAGAGGATTGAGAACAAGAGTAAAAAGGTGGGTTTGAAGAAAGTATACAAAGAAGGATAGGGAACGAGCTCAGGGTGTCAGATGTCGATTGACATCACACTTGAATATTTGAAGATTATAGTCATCGGGGAAGCAAGTAAGGGGAAGGAAGTTCCACAGACGTGAAGTGCAGGAGAATAAGCTGTTTTAGTAGAAGAGACGGTTACACTTAACCGTTTTGACAGTGAAAGAGTGAGAGCGAGATGCCACCCTACTAACACGCTTAAATTCATGTAGTTCGGGAACCAGCGAAAGTAGCTCGTCCGAAATGTTACCGTGAATATACTGTCAAAGACATAGAATTAGGCCTTTTGGGTAGCGATTGTAACTAGGTGCCAGATCAGGACCTATAATCTTGTATATTCTTCTTGCGGAGGACCTTGAGACGTACAGCGGAAGAAGCAGATCATATGGCGAGTTCTACGACAATAATTTATTCGTAGAATTTCCCCTATCGCATCGTTAAATATTTGAGCATAACAAACTTGACACAATATTTCAATAACAATTATAAATATGAATTCTGGTCGTTATATAAAGAAGTAAGGGGGTACAAATGAAGAGGTCTGAAATAGACATTTTTTCCATTTCACTGAACCAGATGTTAAACACATGAGACACTTATCGCCTCTCCTATCTTTTCTTTCTATCTTTTTCGACTGAAAACAAGTGGCGCGTCTGATATGTCTTTTTGCGTCTTTCCACGCGATCAAATTGGAATAGTCCATTATTTATGAGGTATTGGCAGGAGACACATTCCTGTCGTTGAATAAAATAGACAATCGAAAGAGAGTACTTAGTTTTACCGATGCATTTTCACATCTGAATTTATCAAGGCAAATCATGATAAACAAAAGCGAAACGTTGTATAGTTACTCGAAAATCAAACATTTAAAAGACGCTCCTGCGAAAGTCTCTTTTTGGATATTAGTAACTTTTTTCAATTGTCTGTTTTATTCAATTTAGCATTTTTGCAGATATATTCCGAGAACTTTCATACATTGTTGAGATGAAAACAAAAACACACACTTAAGCAAAAATTTAAAAAAATGTTACTAATATCCAAAAAGAGACTTTCGCAGGAGCGTCTTTTAAATTTCGTGTAACTATACAAAATTTCGCGTTTGTTATCATCACTTGCCTTGAAAAAGTCGGTTGACGAAACGCGTTGTCAAAACTAAATATTGTTTTCTGATTGTGTACTTTATTCAATTTGTCTTTTGCACAGATATACTCTGAAAACTCTCTTTCTTTGTTTTTCTCACTAAACCAACCAGTTTCTCTAATATGTCTTTTCTGTATTTCCACGCTATCAAAATGGAATATTTCATTATTTATGAGGTATTAGCAGGAGACGTTACACACTTCTAATTTTCATTATTTTATTTTTCTCACTAAAACCAAACAGCGTCTCTGACATGTCTTTTCTAGCTTTCCTCGTTATCAAAACGATATAGGCCATTATTTATGAGGTATTGGCAAGGCGCAAGGATCGTGCTAACTAAAGGTGGGGAATAATGAATTATAACAAGATAATAAACTTACGTGTTTTTCCATTATATCCTAGAACGCTTTATAAATTAAATGTAAAATGGACCGCTCAGATATCTTAAATAACGAACTTGTTAACAAAGAAATCTGAAATCTTATGATCATCCGAGTTATTAGCGTAGAGGTACTATACATTTATACATTAACTTTTTGGGAAAGCGGAGAATTGTTTTTATTTCACTTTCTAGCTGGCATTTTGACCTTGAATGTAGAGAGAGATCGAACGCCACGTAATGCTTGATTTAGCGAACGTGACCTAAATGGAATTTTGAAAATGGCCCTTTTTTCTCCTTGTTTTCGTGAAAGAGAGATTGCTGCCTGTAGATGACCTTTTCATTTACACCTGTCAGGTTGAGTTAAATGTCAGCGAAAGCAAGATTTTCACTTCGATTAAAAGTAGAAAAGGTGTATTGACCCTACAGAGAAATTTCCAAAGGATCGAATTGGTGAAAGATATCTCTTGGCTCATTTTTCTTTTATCTTGCTTTAGTTTTGTCTTCTATTCGAGTCAATATTCATGATTTTTAATAGTATAATGTCGATATATCGGAACAGGAAGTGAAACCTTGAAAATAATAATAACATCCTATTCAATAACGTTGGTTCGTGAATTTAGTGATATATTAATTGTGAGTTCAATCCCTGGGCAAGTCAGTGTGAACATGGACTGAGTGGAAACGAATGAGTAACAACTGTCGAGTACTAAAAACAAGAACTCGGCGATACATTTAGACATAGTGGATCAGGAATACCTGTTAGATTTCTAAAAATGTTTCAGTTCAGAATTTCCTATAAATTACCCAGATTGGTGTAAACCTGAAGATGGGAAGACACCATGGCCGAAACATTGTGGTAACAGCAACACACGATGAAGACAATGTTCTTGATATAAATAGTGTAAATAATGATAATTCCTCATCGCAGTAACTCCGTATATTTTCCTTCATGAACTTATCCATTTAATTTTTGTTCTCTAAGAGGTGATAAATTCTCTCTAACTGTTCATGAGTAGCAGTAGTGTGGATTTTTATGTCGAAAGGGCTGTTTTGTCAAGTTTACCAGCAAATTGAGAAAAAGAAAGAAAGAACAGGTGATAACAGTCCCACGTGTGTAGCTTTTATTTCATTGAAATGGAAAAAATGTCTATTTTAGATATCTTTATTTGTACCCGCTTACTTCTTAAAATAACGATCAACATTTATATTTAGACAGTGAAGGCTACTTGAGAGCCATATTGTGATGTTGACAGCACGCGAAGATCGTCTAATTGAACTGGGTTAATAAACCTCGGGGTATTTCGAACTGGGAATCTTGTGTAAAGTTATTCGCTGCTTTTGTTTATATCACCAATTACCTCGTATATTCTTATAGCGGCAGTGTAAAGACAGATATTAACAGGTTGGACAACTACTCATCAGCACGTGTTAGGTCGTATCGTAAAGAATTCGGAGCCGGCGTGGTGTCATCACTCTTTTTGGCCAACGTGATTCTAATTACCGTAATTAACATAGGGTCGTCAGAGTTCTAACTATTTCGGTATGATCACTCTATTTTCGCTAGCTTACGTATACTTAACAGGTTTTCTGATTGGTATTTTACTTTATATTTGTACCTAACGTCACTAGTAATCTGTCTATATTTCTGATATGAGGTATTATGTAAACTATTTACATTATTCGGACTATTGTCCTCATCTTTGTCGCCATATTTATTACAACGTTTCAGCCCCTGTACGCTCCGGCCTTCTTCACGTGGTTTGAATGTCGAATTGAACCCATTACTTCGCTCAATGGGACCTTAAGGACACATGACACAGTGGATAAAAGCGTTAGTTAGATCCAGTGATAGGACCCAAAGAGTGTGAGTTCAATAGCCGGATACGGCAGTGGAGAACTTTCAGAGGGGAATTAACAGGAGATAACTGATTACTGACAAACATTAAACATGGCACGTAGAACTAGAACAGTCGATTCCAGTGAGCGAAATAAAGAGTTCAGTTCGGGTGGTTGGAAGATGCGTGTATATAGAGTGGTTTATCATTGGGTTTTCTGTATGGTTTGTATTTACCTTTTCTCAGGTTGAAGGTAACATCTAGACAATCTACTTCGTTTAGGTTAGTTTTTATATCTATGTCGAATCCGTTATTTTTGAAAATCTTTATTATTGCTTTTCTGGTTTTGTATGTGTTTTGTTTCTTACAGTTTCTCAAGATGATGAGTCCGTCGTCCCTGTAGAGTCCTGTGTCATTTCTATCTATTGTTTTGCTTAGTTCGTGTAGTAAGTAAATACCTACGATTTCGTATCTCCAGCACCGTCAAAGCTTCCCATTGTAGTGTCAAATATCCCATATTTCTTTATCCATAATTCTTCATTGTGAAATAGTAATAATTTACGGGATTGCTTAATGATGTCGATTTCGTTTGGTTTTATTATTATTTGTTCCTGAGATAAGTTGATGGCCTTATCTAACATGCGTTCTGATATGGATGGGTAAAATTCTTTTATGTCTAATTGTAGGAATTGACAATTTTGTTTGTTATTTATGCTGTGGAACCAGTCAATAGTTGCTTTTGTGTTTTTCCACTGGTTTACTCCTAACCTCTTCCTAAGTTCAGAATTAATTCTTTCTAGTATCGTTTTACTTATTTTACCTAGTTCCCTTTTGGCTGGGTTTATGAATCTGCATGTAGGGTTGGTTTTGAAATTTTCTTTCTGGTCTTTTAGTGTGATAAAGGCTTGCACCTTGCTGATGCAACTTATTCGCTCATCTAGGTCTAATTTTTGGGCGATTGATTTAGCTTCCTTATAGATATCGTGTTCTATAGCTTTTGGTGCTTTTTGTATGTTTTGGTTATGTTCTTCTTGAGTAATTTATTGGGCGTAGGAGGGTTTAGTTTGTCTAAATTTCTTGTTTTGTCAGCTGCGATGAATACATTTGCTTAATTGTTTATTTTAGTTATATATTCTTTTAGTTTTCTTTTAATGCATCTTGTTTTTTTATGCAATTTTATGTTTCTAACTAGTTCAGTTAAGTCTTTCTCGAAGTCATCTAATTCTTTTTGTTGCAGTGGGCATTTTTTGTTTTGAAGCCGTATTTTTCATTGAGTGTATTGTTATTGTGAAGGTCCTGGTTTAAAAAGTGGACTTTCCATCTCATTCTTTTTATGAAACTTTCTGTTTTTTTAAATAATTTTAGCTTATATATGGAAGTGGATGGGATGGGTATGCTTTTTAGGGAGTAGTCGAGGCTAAATTTTTCTGTGTCCATACTGTGTTATAAATGTAGCAAAAGTCCTATTCTGTTTATCAGGTGCTGAATATGAAGAAATATAGTCTTAAGATGTGATATATTTATGGGATAAATGAAATGACATATTTATGGGATAAATGAAATGACAAAATGATAATAAAATAAGCAAAATAAATTAATCCAAACAAATTACCAAATCACACCTGTTAGAATAGACGAAATAGAATAAAAAATAAGAAACAAAATCAATAAATAATAAACAAATTAGAAAACTATTATGACCAAAATATTAGTTAGACTACAAAAATCAAACCAAAAATCGGACGAAAAACATAGCTGTAACTGTTATATAACGATAAAAAATAAATTAAAATAAAAAATAATATACTACGTTACTTAAAAATCGAAAACCAAATAGAGAAAATATACATTATAACAAATAAATAATAACAATTAAAATAAATTGATCTAACTACATTCAAATATATAAATAAACTAAGAACCGATACCGATAAACTAGTCGTTAGAAAAAACAAATAAAGATAATGAATCCAAATAAATACATGAAGTAATAAACAAATCAAAAACTGTTCCCGCCAAAATAATAGTTAGAACAAACCACAACAATCAACCCCAAAATTGAACAAATAACTTTAATTATCTTCCCAAACAAAAACAAAACTATTAAATAAGCTATATAAACAAATTTTTACCACGTTAATAAAAACACCGATCAAAATAAAAATAAAAAAAAGATAAGAGATAAGAATAAAAAATAAAAATAAATAAAAACAAGCAAAATAATTTAACCCAAATAAATAAATAAATAAATAAACGACTTCCGGGAAAATAACCGCCAAAATAGACTACCCACAATGCACCACTGACCCGTATATATAAATAGCCGAGAAAAATAACAGCGCTCGTGGCCTGACGATTGCATCTAGCATGAAACAGACTGTCGCCTCTAAGTGTTGACTTCTATGTTCACTTTTATATTTACACACGCTCTATCTCTGATATTGAACACTTTATCCCATAAATATAGCACACCTTAAGACTATATTTCTTCATCTATATATATATATATATATATATATATATATATATATATATATATATATATATTAATCGCGCTTAAATGATAAAATGGCATCTGTTCACGTACTATTTTAATTCAGCCAAAAAACATGAAAACAACTCAAATTTCGAATAGTGTTGGTTTCATGTTTATAGTTTGTTCATTTCCTGAGAAGGTCGCAATCCAGACATTAAAACCGACGACTTAAACATAAAGCACAATCATGAAAAGATAAAGCAGAAGTAAATGAAGAAAGACCATACCGATGCCAGCGTTTCTCTCAAAGAAAAAAGAAAACAGAAAGAAAAATTCTACGCACAACGAAATCATATAAACTCGTCTCTTCTCACTTATTATTTTATTTGGCTGTTTCTTATTGGTAGTCTCAAAGTTTCTAACATTTTAATTTACCTTAATATTTCAAAATAACTTTTAACTTCTACAGATGGATTTCTGAAAGAAACGTCCTCTTAATCTAAACCCTTTCACGTTTACAAAATCATTTGTTTCTTCATGTTTTTAAGAAGAAATTTAATACATTGTAAATGCATTCTCAATTTACAAATTGTTATGAAGATTTTTGCTGTGAGAAATTCCAGTAAACTATTCGCCTTTAACGGTATGCTTTTTTTGAATTTTCCTAAGCGGAAAAGTAATATTTTTTCCAGTTATTTACACTATTTATATTCGGACTTTCTTCGCGCCAAGGACGTCTGCAAAAGGGACATGACAACGATGGACACTGTGAGGTGAGATGTCGGTAACGATCGCTCACACTGGAGACGTTATTTACATTTAGAGTTGAAACGAAGGCTTCCGCTGGGGAGAAGCGTGCTCGACCGAAAGAAAAACACATGTCGACATTGGCGGAGAGCGTCTTCACATGCGTTTGTTGCAATCGAGACTGTCACTGATTTGTGCACATCCACCCGCACTTTTTGAAGGACCGAATACAGAGACCTGGTGCACTACGTGCCACAAGGTCCCCAAACGACCCTTTGCAGGTTTTGAATTCAGAGTTGTCCTTCTCCTAGAACAGTTGCCAGTCTGTCCTGCTATTTACATATAGATGGAGAGAGGAGAAGAGGATTCATACCTTTCCCCAGGGTATTAGCATGTAAGTGAATGTAATGGATTCGACCTCGGCTCTCCGACACCTCCATCCTAGCCGCTAACCATTACTCCACCGTGCTAGGCTCCTGAAAAATTCATTTCGGTTGAGCTCTCTGGGGGAGGAAGTGTGGGTTAGTAAACAGTGACTATTACGGCTATTATAACAAATTCTTCGTCAAGCGAAACGAGTCCTCTCAAAAATAAATACACTTAAATTCACTTTCATGCCTGTCGTGCGCCAACGGATTAGTAGTAGAATCTCCGACTGACACCAATTCAGCCAGGTTTCGATCCTAGCTAGAAGCAAACGGACGTCTAGCCACACTGAAGAGCTGTGATACAGCGAAACAGTCTGTGGAATACAGTGTGTGTATATATATATATATATATATATATATATATATATATATATATATATATATATATATCGTATTGCTCTCGACTTTGTTGTTATCACGATGCTTTTGCACTTGTGCCATCAGGCCTTCTCCAGGTGTATATCAATCTGCATAACTTCCAGGGAATTCAGAACTGAATCCTTTATTTAAACTACCGGGTTTGATTTTTCTCGTTACATGACTGACATCGAGGAATATTTAGTCAAGTCTTATTTTATTAAGTACTGTTCAGTTAGTGCTTGTTCGTTTTCACTGAGTGCAAGTATATACTGACCGACCCAAGGATTGAACTTACAACCACTATATCACCAGATTCACAAACGAACGTATCTATCAATGAGTCCATTGTTCCGATTCCAGAACTTCAGACAAAATTATTTGTGCAATGTTTTATAATTTACATATAGTTAAGCCCTTAAAAAAAAAAAAGAAGCTATGTGTTCATTTTCTTTCGCTTCTTTTCCGAATGGAAAACTAAGCAAATCGGAACCAATTAGAATATGATTGATTAATTTGTCTGTTTAACGTTATATTTACTCCTTATGGATCATTTAATCTTGAAATTTAATATTCTTCGCCGCTTGGAAGTAATAAAAAATGTTTTTCCGTTTTCACGGATGATTGATGAACTAAGTTTTTGTGTACGCCTTTGTATGGCTATGATTACTACAGGCGGTGATGTGTGTTTTATATTGTAGTTTTGTTGAAATTACATTTTAGAGTATAGTTTGATTTAATTCTAGGATATTATATGGATTAATGTCATAAAAGGTGTTTTATGTGGATTGTTTGATAGTATTTTAAACGAATTTAGGTGGAGCCACTATAATTTGTTAGTATGTACTTATTGTTGGTGATTTTTTATATAAAAATTACTATTTGTATTTTTACTATAGAATTTATAGAATTTATTTGAATACTTTCATAGCGTTTTGTTTTTGTTTGAGAGAGTGGCTTCACTATTTGCTCATGTCTAGAACCCTAACAGGTGCTACCACCTCGGATTAGGTGGAGCTGAGAACAACAGCAATTAAGAGTTCATCAGACGTTCCTCAAAAGCTTCCGATCAGAAGACTTGCCACCGGATGTATTTTTTCCTCATCCCCAGGACTACCAATTAGGCTAAATCAACAGATAAACTGCTTAGAACTAACTTCACTGATATACGGCCAAAGTATTTTAGAGCCTTATCTCACTAAAGTTTAACGGCAAAACAGCTGAGCTCCAATTTACGTTGGAATTCATTAAAGCATAAATTTTCATCACGAGAAACTTGTTAACCATTCAAGAGAAGTCGCATAAAGATTCCTAACTTAGTAAAGGTTCAAAGACGAACGTGTCCTAGCAGCAATGGAAATCGCGATAACAGGAATTGTCAACAAGCGCAATTTCAAATGTTTCTTCAATTAACCGTAACGTACTAAATATATATATATATATATATATATATATATATATATATATATATATATACACGTATACCATCCGTTCAAGCATTGAATATTGTTTCTACTATGCATTTAATGATTCTTGTTAATCTATAAAAAAATCTCTGCTTTTTTTTCGGTTGCAATCACTTTCCCATCGCCGGCAATCACTTTCCCATCGGTGGCAATCACTTTCCCATCGTGCAGCTTTCGTGTGAATTTTTTACAAGTATTTTCGTGGTAATTGTTCCCCTGTGCTCTGCACTTTAGTTCTTCGGTTTCACGAACATAAGCGCAGTACTAGATTGACTGTTAGGTCATTTTAGAATAAATCTTTGAATTCAATATTATTTCTCATTTTATAAAGGAATTTTAGTCGCCATACTTATTGATAATCGCTTATGTCTCGGACGTGCTGGCCGTAAAGAACTACATTCAGCAACCTATCAATTACAGCGCTTGCGCAGTAAGCCTTTATACCACACCTTTTCAACGACTTTTCAAATATCTAATGCGATTTTCCTTGAGATATATTTGTTGTTTAGTGCCTCAAAGATTCTGTGTGTATTGACACTTAGGATATCAACAGTTGAGCTATTATCGAAACCCATTCAGTTAGTCGCTCAAAAGGTTGTCCTTAATGAAGTGATCAACAACCTTCTTATTTATCGCTTCAAACGTTTGCTAGTTATGAAACAGATGGGTCTATACAGTGACGGGGATGAGGTCTCATCTGCCTTCTTGAAAACAGGGCATACACTTGACACCTTCCAAAGACTTGGGAAGGATTTCTCCTTCAAGCAGCAGTTAGATAATGTTGGTAAGATCGGGGATAACTCAGGGTTAATACTTATAAAGGCAACCACTGGCATTTTGTCTTGACCAGTAACTTACTTAGAGTCAAGTCTTGAGATTTCCCGGCAGTAATAAAAATATTACTGAGATTGTGCTCAGTGAGAAGGGAGAAGTCAGAAAGAGATGCCATTTGACATTTAACATTGTATTATAGGTATATGTAGTGGCGAATAGTATTGCCTTATTTGACGTGGATGAGATGAGCTTGGGGACATTTATAATACATATAACTGATGCTTTCCTTCTATTTAGAATATCGTTGGAGATATTCCGAATTCAAATTGTTTGCTTTCGACTTTAGGCTGGACTGCTTGTGCATACCTACACTTTGCGTTTTATAGAACTTACCTACTACACTGTTTCCTGTGATAAATATTTTAGTAGTTGTTACGGTCAGCTGTGGCTTCAGAAAAAATCGGTGAACCACAGCCTGTTACAGGATATTTTCTGGGGTTTAAAACTCGCCATTCCAGAAATGTTTTGGGAGGCGACATGTTTTTTATATGGGAATAAAGTGTCGGAATTAGTGGAGGGGGTAGCGTAGGATCCTCTGTTTGATGGCCCGACTTGTCGGCATCAGAGTCGCGCCCTTTTTGTTCTTGGGCACCAGCGGGGGATTATCTCAGCAACTCGCTGAGCTGGCAATTGTTTCAGAACGTGATACCTCTCAAAGACGTATTCTGCAGATGTTTCGCACGCCTTCTACCATTGTCCTAAGGTGCGCACTTTCTAGGATTATGTCAGCGAGTTGACGGCTCGTATCGCTCCCGAAGCAGCACGTGTGCATTTATCACGCGTGTGACAATGTGTCGCCCCCGTTCTCAGGGGTAAAAGGATGGTGTTTTTTTACGTTGCTAGTCGTGGCAGGAATTGTGGTGAGGACGTCGCGAAAGGAAGGAATCTTGCGCGATGAACGTTATTCGAACCAGGATTTGGTTGTTTTCTTTAAGAATCAGCGTAGCGTAAAAATCAGCTCTGTTAGAAAGCGTTTGATTTCGACAGATTTCAACGAAAGCTGGGTGATTGATGCGAGCTTGAAGGCGTGTGGATGGGGCTAGCCTTGATTTTCTCTTTTAAGACACCTTGATGCAACTGGGCGATTTTCTGCCTACACTTCTCTGGTTAAGTTAGCACTATTTTGTTTTCCTTGTTAATGTAAGTGGTGTTCATGTTCTGTGCACGGCAATCTCTTTTGTTATGATCCATGTCAAGATTGCTAAATGTCAGCTGTTTATATCTCAGCTGGGTCAGACTTTGTTTTCCCCATTCCGTTAGTGAGAGTGTTGCGCGAATCTGTCTGTCGGCTGAATACAGTGGCTTCTCTTATCCCCTATTACTATACGGATCACCAATTCTACTCTATCACCTATTACTATAAGGATCACCAATTCTAAACTATCCTCTATTATTATACGTATGACCATTTCCATTCTATCCCCTATTTATGTACGGACCACCAGTTCTAATCTATCCTCTGTAACTATACGGATCACCATTTCTACTTTATCCTCTATTATTATACGGATCACCATTTCTACTCTATCCTCTATTACTATACGGATCACTATTTCTACTCTATCCTCTATTACTATACGGATCATCATTTCTACTCTATCCTCTATTAATATATGATCACCATTTCTAGTCTATCCTCTATTACTATACGGATCACCATTTCTACTCTATCCACTATTAATAAATGATCACCCTTTCTAGTTTATCCTCTATTACTATACGGATCATCATTTATTTTTTATCCTCTATTATTATACGGATCGCCATTTCTACTCTATCCTCTATTACTATACGGATCACCAATTCTAGTCTATCCTATATTACTATATTGATCATCATTTCTACTCTATCATCTCTTACTATACGGATCAACATTTCTACTCTATCCTCTATTACTATACGGACCACCATTTCTAATCTATCATCTATTAATATACAGATCACCATTTCTATTCCATCCTCTATTATTATAGGGATCACCATTTCTACTCTATCCCCTATTTCTATAAGGATCAACATTTCAACTCTATCCTCTATTGCTATACGGATCGCCATTTCTACTCTATCCTCTATTCCTATACGGATCTCCATTTCTCTTCTATCCTCTATTCCTATCCGGTTCACCATTTCTACTCTATCCACTATTATTATACGGATCACCATTTCTACTCTATCCTCTATTAGTAGATGGATCACCATTTGTATTCTATCCTCTATTACTATAAGGTTTGTTATTCTTTATACTATTCTCTTTTTCTTAACTATTTCTCTAGACTGATCACTATGCAGATTACTATTCGGTGGTTACTTTTCGACCGAGTATTAATGAGCAAGTGCTTTTGGCGCGATTGTTATTCAAAGTCGTCTGACTGGAATGTTTATCAACAACGTTACTGTAGTTGTTTCTGCGATTACAATCCTCTGCTACAACGAGCATTACGAAAGTCACAGCGAGTATTCGTTTGCATTACAAAAGTGGTAACCAGTCTTCTTTGACATTACAAACATTTTGAATGGAGATTCTGCTATATAAGATCTGAAGCTGCCCGCGTCGGTTTTCATGTACTGAAAAATCGTTATATGGAACAGCACATCAGGGGATACATTTGGTTTGGAATGAACATTGACACTGACAAGTGAATGATCTGAAGTATTTTAAACCTTCAGTGGAGTATTTTTTTTAGCAATATGTGAGGAAGAGATCAATGGGATTCGCCTGATGTCTTGTTGCGTCAGGTATGTATATGGGTTAGTTTGTAGACGTCGCCAATCTTCTCGGATATCGAGTCGATCATTACATTTCCATCATCCTGAAGACGGTCTTGAATGAAATGAAACTCTGTTTAAAAGCAGATATAAAAAATATCCATACTACCATTTCCATATTTTAAAAATTGTGACCCTAATTAATCTGAATCTTTAATAGAATTAAATATCTGAATTTGCACAAAAAACTATGTTTACACTGTTCATGTCAATCACTCCGTTTAGTGTCATATCTGAATACACGTTAGAGCGATCTGGCCTCGATCAGTCCATGGGTGACTAGTCAGAAGTTTTTTTTTTCCCGCAGTAGGTTGGTGTTTCTTTCTGCGGTAGACTGTTTGCCAATCAAGGCAATAGGTTCCAGTCTATCCTGCTAATTAATCCATAGCTGGGAGAGAAGTGATGCTTTCATAACTTTCCCAAGGATATTGGGGCGAAGGTGAATATAACAAACCTGACTGAAATTCGAACTCGGCACTCCGATTTCTCATTCATTACATCCCATCGCACAGGTTTTATGCAAACATCTGAATTCAACTGAATATATGATGAATACGTAATATTCACTAAAATTTGTATTGAGAAAGATTTATACTGCGATTGGAATGCTGAAAAATTACCCCAGACCTGAAAAGGAAATTTAAAGTAACGAAGATGCGTTCCTCCGTAATTCTTCTGTGAATACTATGAAATGAACACTTAAGCAACGAGGAAGACAGAGGGAAATAGAAGCTGTAATGAATTCTATGAAATAATAAATAATGAAGGCTTAGCGAATTTAACACTCACCGGATAAATTGACGGTAAGGGAAGAATGAAAGCTTAGGGAGTTTAATTAGACAGGACCCAAAGAGTGTGAGTTCAATACCCGCTTAAGGCAGTGGAGAACTTTCAGAGGGATAACTGATAACTGACATCCATTAAACA
Source organism: Acanthosepion esculentum (assembly GCA_964036315.1). Classification (NCBI taxonomy): domain Eukaryota; kingdom Metazoa; phylum Mollusca; class Cephalopoda; order Sepiida; family Sepiidae; genus Acanthosepion; species Acanthosepion esculentum. Next base: position 3,114,850 of record OZ038508.1, on the reverse strand, counting down.
ATGTACCCCAGTGAGCGAAATAAAGGGTTCAGTTCGACATTCCAACCTCCTGAAGAACGGCCGGAACGTTGTAATAATTATGGCGACAATGATGAGGACAATAGTCCGAATAATGTAAATAATGTTTTTCTCCTACCCTGATATATTTGCCTCAAATGTGTTGCATTTTCGCGTAAACATTTCCATGTGTTTGCTCTAAAGTGTAAATTATTTGTATCAGAATTTAATGTAAACAATATATATTCTTTTTATTTGATAGGAACAAGATAAATGCTGAAAACATGTTAAATTCGGAGTAAATTTAGCTACTTCGAATTCCAAAACTCTGTCTTTATTATCATTGTGATTTGTATTCCAGAATTTCTTGGTCCCAACTTCAAGTGTATTATTTACAATATTAACGGTGTCTCTCTGCTAGAAGGCATGGTATATATTACTCTTATTAGCATATTACATCCAAATACACTTGTGAAAAGTATGAATCCTCTTCTTCCCCCCACCTATGGGTAAATAGCAGGACAGACTGGGTTCTATAGCCTTGTGTGCCTCTACGAACCCGATGGCTCACGAGATTTGAGTGGATGGTTTACTATAAGCAAACATTGATTTGTTACTCCAACGTTAAATTCAACCGGTAGGTAAGAAAACATCGCATATATTTCTTCGTTAAGCTTGCTAGGTAGTGGTCGTATATTTGGACTAGCATTAATGACATCACATTTACTGGTGAATAGTCGAGGTGTGAGACTTTTCAATAATGAAGTGCGAAATATCTAAAGCTACCTATGGCCATGGGAAATTATGATAAAGAGAATGAGTGGAGAGAAACAGGTTTCAGTCACTGTCCCCCGGTCGAAACTTATCTTCCTTGATCGTTTTTCTGGTAACTGATCTGATGACCTCTTTTGTACTCTATGATCTCATCAGTGTACTGTCGAAATTGCAAGCTGTAATGATATGTCTTATGCAAACAATTTCTTTGCTCACACTGTTCGCTTATTGGACTCTCTTCAGGATTTGTGTTTTTCTGTCAACTTCGACGTTCAGAGATCTACATGCAAGGTCAATGGTCATCTTTCGGCGTCTTTAAAACCTGTTATCTTATGTACCAGCCTATTTCCTTCCCTTTCAGTAACCCCCTTTCACATTAGTGGATCTTATTTTCTTGCTCGATAATTAAGAAAACAAAGAACAAAAATCTTAATTGAATCGAAACTTTTATTTCTTAAATGATAGCAACATCTATCGCTACACATGATGGCAACCAGTTCTTCATTGTCCTCTCTCATCAAAAATTATTTTTCTCAAATTCTTACAGCCTCGGTAAATAAGTAAGAGGTTACAGATGAAAACATCCAAAATTGAAAAAGTTTTTGTTTCACTGAATTAGACCTTATACACATGATAGTCATATAGCCTCATCTATCTCCTCTTTTTTTCTTTCACTGAAATTAAACAGCGTCTCTCTGGTTTGCCTTTTCCAACTTTCCTGCAATCAAAACGAAATAGTCTATTATTTAGGACGTGTTGGCAAGGAGTAAGGTTCGTGCTAACTAAAGAACAAGAATAATTGGGATATGATGGATATTATTTCTCTGATTTAGTTTACTAATAAGTAAAAGCGTTTTCAGTATTTTATTTTCAGACCATTTGGACTCCTTATTTTAAACTTTCAGAAGAAACTTTTTAATTATCATTATTTTATGGCTATTGGTACATATTATTATTGATCTTATATCAATATATTTTATATTATTATTCCTTTTCTATAGTCGAAACGTTGTACGCTTCTCGATAATCTATCGCCATTTCCATAGCAAATGTTCTGAAGAACTACATATATTACGTCCACGAGTTCTGATTTTCACAGCGAAGACTCACCATGCAACATTCACCAATACGAATCATGCGCGTTCCTTATGTATTCCATTTGTAAGAAAGAAGTCCCACTCAGACAGCTTTTGTTCTCAATAACCGGTGCTAGGTGAAACAGACACTCGAAAGGATGCTGTCATGTTCCCAGCAATCATCACCTCTCTACGTCTAAGGTTAACCGTGATCTTTCCTACATGTCCTCATAAACTGCATTTCTTACCTCATCCACTCCCTTGGGCCTTTTATTGGTTGAACGCGAGTAAAATAATTATGACTGCGTGAGAGAGCAGGACTCTCGCTGGGTACCAATATACACATTGCATTATAACCAACATGATATCCACTCTGATAAGGGTATTCCAGTCCCATGGATGACCGACAAATCTAAGCAGTATACATTTGCAAGTCCATTTAGAAATATCTTAATATCGTGGATAACTCTTCCCTGAGACTCTCTCCGATTGAAGTGTTACCAAATATCTAAACGTGAACTCGAAGCTGCCATCGATACCTCATTGTCCAAAACCTAAAAATCAAAGGTGTCGAAACCCGGCCATGATCACTTCCGCTATCCAGCACATAAACAGAAACGCGCGGTGATATGCCCGATTTGTTGGACTGAACGGAATATTCACTGTAGTCCATTCATCAAGACAAAATATGTACATTTTAACTCCCCCAGCTAATTAATATGCCTGGCGTAGCATCACAGTATTTATTATTATTAATTGTTTGGCATGTGCTAATGTACTGTTGTTGTGGCGATGTCTTGATTAACAAGTAATACACTGGAGTACTTTTAGAATATGCTTTCTTAAATATGCTTTGTGTTCGCAAAGTGTATTTTATAGGAAGTGGTTCTGCAAATCAAAGTAACCAAAATGTGGAAACTACGATTATGATTGTTGTCATAGGAACATTGATTATGATAAAGAAGGATACGAAGATATCCTGAAAGTCAACATCTCAGAGCTATAATAGATTACACTGCGTAGAACTTCACATATCATCCGAATTTTCAAGAATGTGCGTAGATGAATTTCCTAGAGTGGCCTTTTTAATCATAGACCACGGACGGCACTTGGTAATTAGGCACATAAAATGACGCGATGCCAAGGTGTTTTTTACAGCGAGGTTCACCCTTAACACACGAGGTAGACGGTTACGTTTCGAGGCCATTTTTATGTATAGGAGTGGAATATAACGGCTAATCCCAGCCTTGAGACGTTAAGATTGTAATGATCGGTGAAACATCCTGTTGGGGGCGGGGGCGGTTCGCTGGAAGAAGCTGCTTGAGGGGAACTTAATTCTCACCGATGGATTACGGAGGGAATGTAAATGGTTTGCTACTATGCAAGTGAAATGGCGCGTGTTCTTGCCGTGAAAGTTTACCTCGTCGGGCCAGGGAATGTAGTTCGTCACAGCACTTTCCACGGAAGTGGCGATAGTGCAGCGGGAGGCTTGCCATATCACGCCTGTGGGAGAGAGGTTGAAGTGTGGAGAATAATTCGTCACCGCAATGGCTCGGTGACGCTTTGAATCTCTACCAAAATAGGAGAGGGAGGACTGGACTGCTTCAAGACAATATGACAAGAATAATCCATGTTTGGCTTGATCTGCCTCTTGTAATGATAAAGGATAGCACGAGGAGGAAGGGAAAATGCTGGGGCTATAGAACCGAACTTTTAGCCTGTATCCTTAGCAATGAATCGTATTTACGAATTCCACCTGAGGTTGGATGTGTGTTTGAGCCCCAACAATCTTTGAAGGCACGGTACTTCCCCTATAGGACCTCCGTTCACAGTCACATCACAATGTAACTAGCTTGTTCTTCAAGGCATCGAATGTAACTAGCCAGTTTTACATCATAGGATAGTTTGTGTCAGATCGGAAGAGAGATTAGTTGCCAACCTCTGTTCGTCAAGAGTTTTAGCGGTGCACCCGTATATAGTTGTATCACCTGCATAGATATTTACACATGATCTGAGTATATTCTTAGGCAGATTATTTATGTAGATAAAAAAGATGGTTTCCCGAAAACGTGACCCGTGCGGGATTCCTGCGTTAACATCTAGGGTCCCGAGACTGCCTGTTGAGAAAGATTTTATGATCGAGAAGACTTTTCCAGTTATTCCATCACTGTAGAGCTAGTGTAGTAAGTCTTTGTGCCACAACTCATCAAAGTCATTTGAGATAGCTAGAACTATGGTCCTCGAGGTGTATTTATCGTTAAGAGTCTCACTAATTCTGTAGTGATTGTAGTTAGGACATCGGCAGTGGATCGGGCCGTTCGAAACCCATACTGCTCGTCGTTGAAGCGTTTTCTAGGTGCTCGACGATCTTCTTATTGATTATGAGCTCAAAAGGTTTACTGATGATTCTTAGGAGACTGACGCGTCTGTACTGGGTGGGGGAAAGATCTTAACGTTCGTGTTCTTAAAAACTGGGCATACGCGAGACACTTTCCGCAGGCTTCGGAAGGATTTCCCCTTCAAGCAGCGGTTTAATGGATTTGCTGGGATCGGGAATAATTCCGGGTTGATGTTCTTAAGGACAACCACCGAAATTTTGTCTGGATCAATGATTTTCTTAGGCTCAACGCCTTTGATCGGTCTAGAGATTTCTTGTGCTGTGGTGATAATATTAATTAGATTGTGCTCATTGAGACGTGGAAACTTGGGGAGGGGATGGTCATTGTCATCTAACTTTGAATTAGAGCCAAAAATGGAAGCGAAGATGTTCACCTTATCTGTCGAGGAAAATATAACCTGGGGCAATTTATAATTGTGGGCGCAGGCGCTTTACCACTGTCAATGATTTGGTTGGTGATCTTCCACAATTCACAATTCAATTTGTTTCTTATTAACCTTGGTCTGGACTGATAATTTTTTGCAGCGATTACGGGCAGTTCTGAGGGCCGAACTACATCGCTCTTTGCGATAGATCTTAGAGTAGTGGTTTCGGCGAGTTATGGCCTTAGGGCTTTCAGATGTGAACCATGTTTCACTATTCGGTTTTTGCTTGATTTGTTTTTTTTGCTATGAAACTCTTCATTCCAGAAAGGGTCCAGTTAGTGGTAAAAGTAGCAGCTTTTGAGGTAGAATGATTGAAGAAGGTTGAGGAGAGCGTCCATCATATAGTATCGAAAGCTGTCCCAGTCTGCCTTCGCATAGATAAAAATAATTCTATGGAACGGTACATCAGGTGATAGCTTAGGTTTGCTACCAATCTGGACACTGATTATGGAATGGTCTGACATGCCTAGTGGAGGTTAAACTTTTGAGAGACATTTAAAAGGGCAGTAGGTCATGAAGAGATCAAGGATTTTCCCCTGATGTTCCGTCGGGTTCGGAACTCGGGTAGACACTGCGATGATCTGGGTTAGTTCATAGGCGATGGAGAAGTCTCTGCAATATCTGCCTTCAACATAACTTTTTGTTGGAGTTGACTAGCCACTCTTTATGTGGATATTGAAGTCACCGCAGATATGAAAGTTAGCCGAGGAGAGAGAGCAAAGACGAATATGGTACTATGCCTAAGTGCCACGCGAAAGCACATATACGGGAGATCGGGTTCCTTGTTTTTTGCGTGCCTGCTGCAGGGAAACACGTCTTTGATGTAGGCTTCGAGGCTGTGGCCGTGACGATTTCGGTGGTCATGTTTGGCTATGAGAGGTGAGTAGCCTGACACTATGAACTCCTCTAGTGCGCAGGATGCGTTGATACCGGTTTAGATGGTGTCCAACTTCTGGAATGTTGGAACATAAACCCGTAATGTCGAAGATGGTATAAGTCGGGTCAACTTTTTCTTAGGATGGATCTGATGGTTTTGTTCATTTGTATTTTGATTGGATTCATGTGTGCATTGGTTAGTGGAAGAATGGTAGACAGAGAGACAGATGTACATTATTTACATTATTCGGACTATTGTCATCATCTTTGTCGCCATATTTATAACAACGTTTCGACCGCTGTACGCTCCGGCCTTCTTCAGGTGGTTGGAATGTCGAAATAAACCCTTTATTTCGCTCACTGGGGTAGGTTGTTCTAGTTCCACGTGCCATGATTAATGGATGCCAGTTATCAGTTATCTGCTGTTAATTTCCCTCTGAAAGTTCTGCAATGCCTTATCCGGGTATTGAACTCACGCTCTTTGGGTCCTGTCACTGGATCTACCTAACGCCTTTATCCACTGTGTCATGAGTGGATAAAGGCAGTAGTTAGATCCAGTGACAGGACCCAAAGATGAGGACAATAGTCGGAATAATGTAAATAATGTACATAATACCTCATCTCAGAAATATAGACAGATACACACGCAGGACTTGTATGTACCAGAGATACAGATGTAGTGGTATCCTTTATCATCTCATCGTGAGGCCCCAACGGAGACTAATGCCCAGTCAAGAAACCATTCATAAAATAGCAGTACAGTAGTTCCGATATCATACAATTGCTGATAGATAGCCTCCTTCTCTATCATGCGGATAACGCCAAAACCTAGAAAACACCTACCTCTAGCACCCTTAATGATGGAACAATCAACCGAGGGAAGAAAATACACTCGTTAATAATAATAATAATAATAATAATAATAATAATAATAATAATAATAATAGCGATGACAAAATAAGCCTCTTGATGATCAATACTCTGCCCGTCCCAAAGAAGCTAATGTAGACAAACCCCGCAACCATCAGTGCGTCTACGTAGTGCATAGTTATATCTAAAACCGAAAGTTTTATTCTTGCTGCACGGGACCAATATTTGCTAACACGAAATTACCTTTGCGCAAAATGTATCTTTGGAGATCTTAACAAACTATCAAAAGCCAAAAGACCTTGCAGAGGAAATTATCGAAGATGTGGCACATGAGGACATCAATAATTCCTGTTGGAGCCCTCGGACTGACTGCAAAATGTTTCGATAGACTAAGTGAAGGGATTGCTGGAAGCCTATTTCTTAAAGAAATACAAAGCATTATACTTACGAATGCAGCTCACACATTACGAAGAACTTTATCTATGTAAAATTCGGGTGGTCTTAGGTTTTCTTTGCAATAAATGATCAGTGGAAAATGTAACAAAGCCTTTTCTGACCTTAGGTCTCTAGTTTGGACCCGGAAAGAAAATGTTTATACAACAGAAAAAAAGGAAATAATAATAATAATAATAATAATAATAATAATAATAATAATAATAATAATGATCTGATGGAATGGGCAAAACAGAGGAATAAGACTTTCGAAACAAAATTTGGAAGCCTCATTGAGCTGCTCATTCTACTGAAATCATTGTGATGTGTGCAAGTGCCTTGTCTTGAGTAGCAGAGTGTGTATTTTCCTTCATTTATTATCGCAACATTTGGATGGTTTCATTCCGTGTTGATAGCTGTTTCTGCGAGAATACATCCACATAATCATAACCTGTTAAAAAAATAATGTATAAAATTTCTGTGGAATTGGTTGACATGAATTTTCCCACAGCATACTCTCTCTGCATTTGTGATTGGAACAAAGCGATGTCACCAACCTGCCTAATAAGTCCTCAGAATTCAATATCCACCGAATCGGATTTAATTCAGATGCGAATACTTAAATATTATTTTCATCCAGTGCCGGCGTTTGGGGCGGTGTTAACAGTTTTTAACGCGATGACTAATTGCTTAAGGAGATATCTGTGGATCGAGTCTATAGGATAGATGTGTAACACTAAGGGTGTCACAATAACATAGGATATTTACCCGAACAGGGACCACTAATTAAATTCAAGACAATAATTTACATGTAACAACATTTTTATTAACATAGATAAAGGAAATAGGAAAATAAATAAAAGTTGTTTCACCCTCCCTAATCTTTTAAAATGGGTCCTTTGCTACCCCATTAGCAAGAAGTGGATGCCAATTGGGCAGCCTTTTCTCAAGAAATGTTGCTTTGTGGAACAGATTCCCGGGGGGATGATTTCCTAATCACTAAAATCTTGACTTTTTTAAATCTAGGGTTGTCTTTATTGCATAAAATCCGGAACATCAATTTTGTCATTTCTTGCGCTTACACAAGACCAAACATGACCCGTCGACCTTGGTTGTCTCTTTATCTTGTATTGAATGAACTTTAATATAAAATATGAAAGAAAAGCCGAATAGATATTTGTATATTGAGATATCTTTTGAAATATCCTGTTGAAAGAGTTGCATTGGTTAAGTTACTGTCGATTGAATTATATCAAATCTTTTCCGTGAAACAATTTTTAAGGTAAAGTACATTTGACACTTCAACAATTATCGGTTTTACTATTATTGGCTGGACCTTCTTTCCTAACCATTTAAATCAATGTAGAAAACCAATATGCTGATTATACCATTAATTTCTCCCCGAGTTAAATATGCTATCCATTAATTTATTGCTGTTGTTAAAAGTCTTCACGTTCCTGTTATTTGGTAATTTTTATTTTTTATTCTTTAGCGCCAGTCTCCGAGATCCGACGATGGACAGTTTTCTTCAGTAACCACAGAGTTCCTTCATTCGAAACCGTTTTTAATCACTGACCTGAATAGCTGATATTTAAGATCTGAGCGACATTCATGGCAAACATAAGGCGTCTAAATTTGAAAATTCCATTTAAGAGCATAACTCGAATATTCAGCTTACATTTATGATATTTGTAACTATAATGTTACTAACAGCTAGAATATTAATAATTTTACTAAAATACTAGCACTAAACTTTACCCAACCTGTTATCTTCTATAACATGTGCTTGTTGATTATTGTCTAAGAACAACGGTGTGCAATCTTGATTTTCTATACTAAAAGATACGAAGTTCGAGAGCCACTCAAGGGAGAGTCATAAATAAATGAACTGTTTGAGGAGGTGGTAGGAAGTGAAGCTTATGAAGATAAGGAAAGATAACGGCTGAACATTGACTTGTCCAGTTTGAGATTGTATTGTTCAGAGAAGCAAGTAGTCGGATGATGTCAAATATATACCAGAAAAAGGAAATAGGAGAATTACCGCAAGCATTGGACAGGCATCTGACGAGTATTGTATTTGTTAACGGACAAGCGTCATTGGCTCAAGTCTCATCCTTCTTAAATACAGAAAATTTCCGAGCAGGTTAGTTGATTTCAACTGCTACTTTGTGAAAATATCACCCGAATGATACAATTTTAAACATTCCAAATCAAGGTTCAACCATTATCTATCCTTATCTTTCTAATCTGCACGTTTTTTCTACCTCCTATACAACTTATATCACACATTTCATTCACTGTCTCTCCTTTGAGTGACTTTTTAGCTTTATATTGTGTGGATCTTTTAATATACAAAATAAACGTCTTGCACCATTGATCGATGCAATTCTTGAGTTTTCTTTGCTTTGTTTAACGGCATATCAACTCCTCATGGGTCAGTTAATTCCGAAACATAATTTTCATTGCAGCTATGGTAACTTAAAAAAAATGTATTGCTAGGAATTTTTCTCTTGATTTTTCAATAATGTATTGACGATAATTTTTTTTTTAACTTGTATTGCTGGTATTACTAAAAAACGTTTTTTTATAATTTTATAATATTTAGACCCCAGTTTTTGGGATTCACTATTTTCCCATAGCTAGGACCTTAACACATGATAACACATGGATGGACCATCAGTTAAGAGGTGGTTCCACGATCCTCAAAACCTCTCGATCAGATTCCTTGCTGCCGGCTGTAGTTTATCGTCATACCCAAGACGATGATAAAAGCGACAAGTCCGATATGAAGATTAACAATGTAAACAAGACAGCGAATGAAAAAGACAACGCTAGATGTTTATAAACATATGAAAGATAAATTTTATTTACAATAAAAACAACAAAAAATAATACATGAATTGCACTAATAATGTTTTTTATTTGTTGTTCTATGAGAATTTACCCAAGAATTTAACATCATAACGGGATTTTTGTATGTAAAAGTAGCGGATAAGAAAAGGATTCCTGAGATATTTTCATCTTATCTGTTAAAATATGTATAACAGTTTCAAACGACCACTTGGGGCTTATTTAATTTAACTCTTTAAAATTTCGGTAAAACCTGCTGGGTATATTAAAAAGCAAGTTTAGGCTTCGCTTGCAAAAAACAGCATTCTTCGTAAAGAGACTTCACCGCTTCGTTCTCTGTCGTAGTTGCGTTGTCATGACGACGTCAGCCCTCTCCCTGCTGTGACGTAACAGTGATTTGAGTGGAAAGGGATGGTAACATCAATACCCGTCAAACTAAAGGGCGGCTGCCGAAACATGCTCGAAAGGCGCGTATTGGCTCTTATATGCATTTCCAAGGCGTGGCTAAGCCCAAACGAGTCACGAGAAGACCCCATATACGCAAAGTAAACAAATAAATTAACCTTTCTTTCCTTTTCCTAGAATCAAATTTTTAAAACAGACGATAATTAAAATGCAAAATTATCAAATAATACGTCGGCTAAAAATGTTGACACTTGTATACGTTATATTTAAATTTTAAAATAAATGTACTTTACGTAAATATGACAGAAATATTATTATTATTTTAAATTTAATTTGAAACATAGCGCAACGGGGATAAATGTACATCGGTATTCATTTGTACTCATACACTTTTGGATAGGATGTGTTTTAGTGGAAATCGTAATGAAAAACTAGATTTAATCTAACGCAAGACATGACTCCATCGTATTTTGCAAATTTAGTTATTACTCATCATGTAATAAAATAAAAAATAAAAGCGATAGAAGTATTTAAGGGAAGAGAAAGTTAATAGAATAGTTCCCAACATGGCTAGATATTGATCCAATATGAAATTAAAAGAGTAAATATGGGAATGGAAAATAATAATTAAAAAAAAAGGTCAGGTGGTTTATTTTTTTTAAATCATTTCACCCGAAGGAAGGCAATAAAGCCAGTAGCGACTAGAGGCCGTCATTTCATAAGAAGTAACGCTGTCAATCGTTTGTTTTTTGCTCTGCCTAGACAATCGAGATGTTGAGCACTTTATTGAGTTGTTATGTGTTTGCCTTTAGGTATTTATCCTTATTACTGTATTTGTTCGAGATTTTCAATGTACAAACTTCCAAAGAGGATAGGATCCAGGTAGAACTCAATGCCCAGGACAGAGTAAGAATCTAATATAAAAGAACCAAACACTAATATTCCATAGTTATAATTTATTACATTGGAATCGTAATCACGACCCAATTCCTCAAACCTACAAATTCAATAAGAAATCGGAAGAATGTTTTTAGCAATGACATATATGACATTTGAAAAGAACATTATATGCTACTAAAAAATATAAGTAGGTAACGAAATATTAACCAATATGAAATCAGTGGTACTTATTATATATATATATATATATATATATATATAGATATATAGATATGAAGAAATATAAAGTGTGCTATATTTATGGGATAAAGTGCTCAATATCAGAGATAGAGCATGTGTAAATATAAAAGTGAACCACGATGAGTGGCCCGATGATTGCACCTAGCATGAAACAGACTGTCGCCTCTAAGTACTGATTTCTATGTTCACTTATATATATATATATATATATATATATATATATATATATATATATATATATATATATATATATATATCGTCTATCCCCTCCTCTGATCTCTCGATCCCGGGCTACCTTCCTCTCCTGAGTAAACCCTCTCTAACCCACATGCATGGCCTTGGTGTCTACGTCAAGGACAATCTCCCTCTGCCTAGATGAGTTGTCTCTCGAATCACCGGACCATTCGTACATGGGTCTCCGGCTATCTCTTCTCAATGCTGTAAGTTATCTCTTCTTCCTTTATCGCTCTCCATCCTCTCAAGACTGTGGAATACTTGATATCATTTCTGACAGTATAGACAAGGCTCTCTCTCTCTCTCCATCCATTTGCTCACATATTTGTGTTTGGCGATTTTAACGCCCATCCTAAAAAAGTGGCTTAAGAATGCTACTACTGACCTCGCAGGCATTCATACACTTAATGTTTCAGTTTCTCGATCCCTCACGCAGATAGTTGACTTCCCCACGCGTTTTGTCTACAACCTGGACGGTAAGGCCTCTTTTCTCGATCTGTGTTTTACCTCCATCCCCGAGTCTTGTAGTGCCCCGCAGTTCTGTCCGCTTGGTAACTCCGATCATGCTGTAGTGTATGTTAGTATCTCCTTCAACTGCACCCCCTGAAAAGAACCTCCTACCACCAGAACCTCGTTCTGCTATCAACGAGCTGACTGGGACTCGTTCCAGGATTTCCTCCGCGATGTCCTCTGGGATGTTGTCTTTAAGCTCCCCGTTCAAGAATGTGCTTCGTGAAAGCATATATGTGTATATAGATGCGAATATCTGTATGGATGGAGGCACATATGTGTTTGTGTATTTATGTGTGTATATAGAAGAATGTCTATGTATGTAGGTATATGGATTTTTGTAGATTCTCTCGTTCTTTCCTTTCTCTTCTTCCCTTTTTTTTTCTTTTTCTTTTTTTCATTCTTGAAAAATAATCTCCGCTCCCTTCTCTTGTCCAGTGAATAAGAGCTTATCACTGCTACAATCGCATCTCCTAGAGACATATACCTTTCTTACTTTTTGGAACTAACTTAAAGCACAACTTTCGTTAATTTTTCGGTTTTCGGTTTGATTCCTGGAAGAATTCCTGAATCCATTTATTGTTTTGGAACCACCAGGACTGACGAAGCGAAATCAAATTCTCGATTTTGCGAAATAAAATATTATAATGGCTTTCTGAAGTCTTCGATTTGTTAAATAATTATCACTTGCTCTGTTATTACATTGAGCTCCCGGAATTTATATACTCCCTGGAAATTATCTATACGGATTAACAATTAACCTTATCATATATATATATATATATATATATATATATATAGTGATGAGAATGTTTCAATTTTGTGAAAATGGCCAGAACGTTTTGGCAATGTTCATAGTTAATAAAATTGACTGTTGTCTTTTTATTTTTTTAGTATTAATTCTTCCATTAATTTAAGACTTATTTATGTTCATTATGCTATTATGAAGTATGTTGCAGACGGAGATTGAGTGGATGTCATCGGTGTTTAAATGTGCCCTAATTGAGCTATAGTCGGAGAGATTTGCAAACACACACACACACATATATATACACACGCACACATATATATATGTGTGTGTGTTGTATCTGCAAATAGTATATGTTCTTTGTATTTATGGGATTGTTCTCATAAACATATTTAGTTATTATTTTTAAGCGAATATTATATCAAACATAGTAAATGCACACTTATTTAACACACACACACACACACACACACACACACACACACACACACACATATATATATATATATATAAATATATATATATAAATTTTGATAATACCCCCATAATTACTTATGTGGGTATATTTATATTTACATTGGATTTATATCTTTGTAACTCGAAGTAAGTAATTTGTGTTGATGTGAGTATGTTCATTTTTTGTATATGAGTGTACAGTATATATTAACTAAAATGAATTAGTCTATATCTACTTGTTTGTATGTTTTGGCTATATAGATTGTTTTTTCATGTGAACACTATATCAAACATGGTTAGATGTAATCTAATCTAGAAATGCGTGCGTGTCTTATCTTTTTTTTCTTTATATTTATGGTTATTTTAAATATAAACTAATTTTTAACAACAATCACCACCATTATGATAATGTGACATATTTAATATTTAAATTATATAATGGACAGTCTCAATTTCGTAGCTGAAGAGTGCAGTTGTGCACTGAAAGAGCCGTGTTACCGGTGAGGAAAAGATGTATTAATAAATCTATAGCGTTGTTATATTAAATCTATTTTATTAACAGCGTGCTTCTGACCTTGTTTTATTTATTCTGTATAACGTTACTACCTTAAAAATTTACATCTTAAGGTTAAAATAACTGCTAATGTTAAACGTGTAGATTTTCGTGAGGTTACATTAGATTTTGTTAATGATATATTCCAAACTTATATGGAAAATAATGCCAGCCCAATTTATATTCAACCTTATTCTAACCACCCTGCATCAGTAATCAATGACAAAGATGTGTTTGATAAATATAGCGGTGTTTATTATACTGTTTTAAAGAATAATGGTTACAAGTACGCTCAAAATCGAGTATAGAAAATATGATGATAGTGGTCCTAAAAAGTAGAAATAGGAATATCATTTGGTACAAACCCCATTTAATCTAATTGGTCAGTACTAAGTTAGGCCAGAAGTTACTACATTTAATTGGTAAACATTTTCCTCTTAGTAAAATATTTAACAGAAACACATTATAACTAAATTATAGGTGCACCAATAATCTTGAGAAGATTATAAAGTTACTCAATAATAACATTTTAAACCAATTTAAAAATCTGGATCATAATGCACGCCCCAACATAAATATTATTAATGATAATAATCAATGTGATTGTAGGAATTCAAACCAATGCCAAGTTCTAAACAAATGTTTAACTAATTCTTTTGTTTACCTAAGAACTCTCTCTACAACAGAGAATCCGACTGTTGAAAAATTCTATATTGGTAGTACTAAGAATTTTTGTTAAGACAAGGTGGTATCTAGATATCTTGTCCTTCACCAATAATACTTATAGAAATAGTACATTGATTTCTAAATATTTTTGGAGATCAAAAGGTGATAACAAGACAGCTAAGATGAAATTGAAAATCTTAAGAATGGCAAGGACACATACATCCTTATATAAACCCTGTTTTCAGTTTTTACGTGAAAAAATTGGAAATTATCATATTTTTGGATAAAAATTCCTTGTTAAATCAAAGATACGAATTAACACAATGTACCTTTTATTTTACAATTCAGTTAAACCTTGGATTTTACCAATGAAGAAGAAGAAGAAGAAGAAGAAGAAGAAGAAGAAGAAGAAGAAGAAGAAGAAGAAGTTGTATTATTACGGAATTCGAACTCAGCTCTCCAATTCCTCTATCTGAGCCGCTATACATTACTCCACTATGCCTCCTACGCCCTCCTACGCACGCACGAACGCACGCACGCACACACACACACACACACACACATCTCTATCTAGGTATATAGATGTATGTAAACACTAATATACACATTATTACGCATTCATAAGCGCACACGCACACACACACACACACACACACACACACATATATTATTTTTCGTAATTCCACTAAGAAAATGCAAGTTTAATGTTATTTAAACTCAGAAATGCGTGTTTACCTGTGCGTGTTTGTATGCTGTCACATACATTAAATCTCATGCAAAAGACGAACCTCATTTCCGCCTGTCTCTCTAATGTACGTCTTTTTCCTTCTTCTGTCCCCAAAGCTTCCGACATATTTTTTGAAAAGATCAAAGTAAAATCTCTCAACTTCGCTTCTTTTGATATTTGGAGATGAGGTCTCCTCATTATTGATTCATCTTTTATCAGACTTTTTTTTATATGAACACTTTTTGATCTTTCAAATGATTTCTCCATGTAGAGAATTTAGCTTGAGATGCCATTCTAAATGGGAACCAGACTCCATGCTTTCGTCCTTTGATCATGTACAGCTTCACTAATCAAACTGGTTCCAGCCCTCACGTTAATGGTCACCGGAGAATTTGTCTAAATGTTGCGAAAATATCTCCAAAATCTGTTATAGTAATCATTCGTTTTCATTTTGATCAGTTAGCGCTTTTTGCACCGATGTATTCGCCCGTCCCCTGTATCTTGCAGTTGTAGTTCATGACATTCAAAACAGAATAGTGCAAAGGCTTGCCGGATCCTTTTGTGCAGGAGATATTGAGGTTACCAGGCCACTTTTTTTTCTTCTGACCTTTGGCTAAGAGGTAGGATCTACAAGAAGTAGGTAGTTTGTATACAGTTTCTCCTAGATTGGTTGCCAACCAAGGCTATATTCACTTCTCTTCTTCACCGTTCCCCATAGCTAGGGAGAGAACAGATTAATACATACCTATCAAAAGGTTATAATTCCACTGGAATTCGAACTCGACTCTCCGATTCCCTAATCTGAGTTACTAACCATTACTCCACGGAACTTAATTAATTGGAATTACTCAAAAGCGGTTGCTTTAGATGTTAACACCTACAATGAAAACACCTTTTTTTAAACCAGTTATGACTAAGTAAAAGGTTCAACAGGTACGCCTTGTCCATTATATTTAATTAAATTATCACGCAAACGCACGAACGAAGTTATTGTCAAACCATTCCATTTTGGAATTATTAAAAAACATCGAACCATAATTTCCACCGAACCATAATTGGACGTCAGCGTTCTCACAATAAAAGTAATTGTTTTCTATATTTTACAATTCAACGTATATTACTATATGGTAAATGGTGCATTATGGGTAGGTCTATTGTACAAGGTCACCAAAAAAGTTTTGTCCGTTTTTAAAGGAAAAAAAGAAAATGCTTCACAGTATGTGTAACTTATATTTAGTCTTCGAAGTAATCGCCATCGGCATTCAGCACCTTCTGCCAACGTGTCTCCAGCTGTTCAATGCCCTTGCGGTAGAACTCGGGGCGGAAGGTTGATGCAAAGAAGTCCGTGAGGGCTTTGCGCAAGTCTGCTTCATTGGTGAAGGATTTCCCACGAAGATGATTATCCAGGGAGTGGAAGAGGTGGTAATCGGATGGTGCAAGGTCAGGGGAATAAGGTGGATGGCACAAAGTCTCCCACGCAAGTTGCTGTATGGTATCCCTGACCACTTGCGCGACATGCGGCCTGGCGTTGTCATGGAGGAAAAGCACACCTTTGCGATTCACCAGTGCTGGCTCCTTCTGGCGCAATGCCTGTTGCACACGTTTCAATTGCTGCGAGTATAGGTCTCCAATGACCGCCTGGCCCGTTGGTAGCAGTTCATAATGAACCACTTGACGATCTGTCCACCAGACACAAAACATAATCTTGCGTGGGTGCATAGGTTGTCTTGCGGTGTGAGGGACAGCATCCTGAGGAGACCACCAATGTCTGGAACGCTTGGGAGTTTCGTACCGAACCCACTTTTCATCACTGGTAAGCACTCAATTGAATAAGGGTGCAGTACGGTGGCGAAAAAGCAGCGATACACAGGCTGCCACTCGTTGTCCCTTGTGGACCTCCAATAGCGTTTGCGGAATCCACTTGCTCAGTTTGTACGTCTTACCTAGGCGGTACAGGTGAAGTCTAACTGTTTCATCGGAAACGGTGAACTGTCTTGAAAGTTCGCCAAACGTTAGACTACTGTCCTCTTCAATGGCCGCCTTCAGGACTCCGTCATTCAAGACCTGTGGTCGTCCACTGCCAGACTCATCGTGGAGAGACAAATCTCCCTACTTGAATTTTCGAAACCAACGCCTTGCAGTACATTCATCCACAGCACTATCCCCAAACGCTTGGCATATGCGGCGACTTGATGCAGCTGCTGATAAGCCCACTTTGAAGTCGTAAAGCAAACAGCCTCGAACGAGATCTCTAGACACTTCCATCCTTCTCACAGCTGTCCGGCTTTAAACTGATGGCCGGGCACGGTGCGCGTGTTTTTTATAACGTCTGATGTTCCAACTTCAGGCTGTCCGAATTTGACAACAATTGCTACACGTATTTCGTATATATTTCAACTTCATTCAATGACTAATCAAAAAACGGACATAATTTTTTTGGTTACCTTGTATTATTCTTTATTGAATGGGCGGTGACGCCCTACCCCTTATATTGAACACTTGAACCATTAATATCGCATAACCTCAAACTGTATTTTATTATATCTTTCTCAATCACTTTCTCTCTCTCCATTACCCTCTCACCCTCACTCCAGCAGCCTCACTCCATCACCCTCACTCCATCACCCTCAATCCAGCAGTCTCACTTGAAAAAGCGAACGAGCACGACTCAAAATGTTAAAAGAGTCTGTGCTGAAGTCGACGGCACAATTTGGGCTTTTAATGAAGTGCTCAGAAAAAAAAAAGTTTTTTTTATTTAATTCCGACGTTCTCACATTTATTGGAACCCAATTCATACGGCACAGAATTTGGAAAAGTGTCGTTTTACAAAAAATACACATAAAACTTCAGTTTGACCGTTTAAATGACGTCCCCTTGAATGTCATGAAATTGGCACTGGTGTAATGTGCAACTTCACGAACCTTCTTAAATATAGTTAACTAGAAATCCCTACTGGAGAGGAGGTTAAAAAATCTATCATTCTCCAACATTTCCAACAAATTAAAAAGAAACCGTTGAAATATATTAATATTTTTCACCTACTACTAAGATAATGGAGCATTCCATCTACTTATGAGAAAAGTTGGTAAAAAATTAATTGAAAAAAAATAGATAAATGAATTGATTATATATATATATATGTGTGTGTGTGTGTGTGTGTGTGTGTGTGTGTGTGTGTGTGTGTGTGTGTGTGTGTGTGTGTGTGTGTGTGTGTGTGTGTGTGTGTGTGTATTTCGCTACTTCAATAATTAAATGCGTAAAGTTTCTTCCAGGAACAGTTTATAGGACATGAAATAATGGTAGTGAAAAAGAGTAGATGCACAAAATAACAGACCAATTGATTTGCAATGCGAAATAACATTTAGTAGACAAATTAACAAAACGAAGTTTAAAGCAAGAGTTTCTTTTGTTAGACGTAAATTTTATACACAATGAAATGTTCATTAATATGCTATCGTCGGAACTTACTTTGTTGGTGGGTTTTTTGTGTGTAGCGTTCACAGACCTTTTAGCTTCAGTGTAGGGGAATATCATGACATCAGTTCGAAAGAGAAAAACCCTGTAACAGAGAGAGGGAGAGAGAGAGAGAGAGAGAGAGAGAGAGTTACTTTAGGGTTCACATGTTTTTTCTATTGGAGAGCTGCTGCTGATATGAATTTTATTTTAAGGCTGCTACTGCTATTATGATTAAGGGCTGCTACTGATAATAAAGAAGACGACATATGTAATGTAGACTACTTTAATCTGGCAGTCACTGCAGCCAAGTTAAAATGGACTTTATAAAAATTTGCAAAGATCATGAAATTGTTTTCATTATAAATCAAAACAACAATAGAGAAACTTAAGCTCCAACCAGCTTACATCAAAACATCTACTGAAAGTACCACAGAACATTCATCTTCTAAATATTTTTTTAAATCGGTTTCAACTCATGCAAAGCATTAGAGACACTAAGAGGTAAGAGGTTACAGGGTGTGGAAAATTAGGAACAGAAACATTAATAATGAGATGGAAGAGGAAAGATTAATCAGCAAGATACTAAATAGCGATTGATATTGCATTTAAAGTTTTGTAGATTAAAGTTGGCCGGAAAGGATGGAGCCGGTAAGGAGTTCCATAAGCGAGAAGTACGAGAAAAGAAACTCTTAGCATAGAATTTACTTCTACATCTTGCTAGCTCAACTGTAAATTGATGAGATCTTGGCACCAGTTAAGTACTGTATTTAAATCCAAAAAGTCTAACGAAGATTTCATTCGAACAATTAGCATGAAAGTATTTATAGAAAAGAAACAGGGAGGATATATAAAAATGAGACAATTACAGAAACAAACATTTAAGCGCTATGGCTTATATCTAATTGGGAATATTCTATAGTTTGTTACATTTTATTTATTTTCATTTAATGAACATTTTTTCTACAATTTCACATTCTCGTTCCAGGTGGGAATATTTGTGGAATCTCGTTGAAATTTAAAAAAAAATGTTAATAGATTTAAGTCAGTCATTTAGTTAAGTGCTACGCGTGAAACATGACTGACGTGGCAGAAGATGTTTCCCGAAGTAGGTTGCCATTTCCTTCTGCGGTAGACTGGATGCCAACCAAGGCTAAAGAACCTAGTCTGTCCTGCTATTCAACCCATAGCCGTGAAGAGATGGATTCATAGCTTTACCAATGGGTGTTTTTGCGTAAGTGAATCTAACAAACACGATTGGAATTCGAACTCGGTAGATTTAAGTACTATCACTAAAAACTCGTTTTTGTGCAAAGCATAAGCTCTGATTTGAATTTCTACATTCGCACATATTAATCAATTAGCAACGTTGTTTTTCAAATATGCTGAAGGCTCTGAAATTTCTGACGACTATCATCGTTGCCTGTTATGAAAATCTAAATCTCACTCTAGAAAATGATCAACAATATTTTCCCTCGTAAAATAGATATTTAAAAATGGGGGAAATATTTATTAAGAAAAACAAAACAAAAAAACAAAACTTCTGAGATTAGTAAATCTAACTTTTAGATCCCCAAAGCCAATTCTGTTATAAATACGTAAAATTTAGGATTTAGTTTGTAGTTTTTAGTTTTTTAGTAAAACTTTGAGCAGGGTTCGTTGTTGTGTACAAGCTGAATTCTCACAACTTTCGTATAATTAATTACTCAACATTTGGCATATTTATAGAGTACCTTCTCGCAAACACCTCGTGATTTAAAAGTAAATTAAGCACAATTGAGACATAGGATCGGATTATATGAATAATTTGTTAGTAGTAGTTTTAACACAAATTCACCTGCTGGCATATTGTCTGCTAGAAAAATACACACATCAATAAAACAACAGACATATGTGACACTCAATGACTCAGTGGATGTTTTCAAATATACCCAATGAATGTCGAATGATTTCTCCGGCCCTATGACACGTTGATAAGGCGTTTCTGTTTTATTAATGTCGGTTGCATGAACCGAATGTTTTAAGTGCAACCACATATAAAAATCAAATGGATTGAGGTTGGAGGAACGTGCAGGCTATGATACAAGTCCTCCCCCTACTATCCATCCTTCATGGAAGATGTCAGCTAATGCATCGTGAACAATGTGACAAAAATGTGATGGGTCCCCCCATCATTGCATAAAACCACACGTGTCTTCGTATTAGAAGGTCTACATCCTCTAGCAGAGTCAAACAACGGCAGTTTGTGCAATAAACCATCGGCAAAAATTCTCTCGTGGTGTGTGATTCGAGGGCGAAAGTCCCTGCACACGTTGTAAATATAACCGACACAAGAGCTGCTCTTGAAGTACGATCTATGCGGTACTATGGGATGCACGTCTTGCTAGTTTCACTTGACGTGTGTTGATACCTGAATCGTCTACCACAGCCTGTTGGATGTGTTTCTCGTCGTCAGGCGTACAAGACGATCTCAGTCTACCTTGATCCATAGTTTGTTGTGCCACGGATCCTATCTCAGCAAAGCAATGATAAACAACAGCAATAGTTGGATGACTTGGCTGCCATATATATATATATATATATATATATATATATATATATATATATATATATATATATATATATATATATATATATATATATATATATATATATATATATATATATATATATGGGAGAGCCGAGTTCGAATTTCAGTCGATTCCAATACATTCACTTACGTGCTAATACCCTTGGGAAAGGTGTGAATACTCTTCTTCTCTTATATAGAAAAGGTCCACCGTAAAAAAGGCCATTTCTAACACTTCCAGATCATCAGAGACATTTTTCTGAAGTGCGAATATATTTTTACCGCGGAAAGCTTTGTTTTTTATTGTCCTGAAGAGAATACAAACACACGCAGTATATCTATCTATCTATCTATCTATCTATCTATCTATCTATCTATCTAAATATATATATATATATATATATATATATATATATATATATATATATATATATATATATGAAGAAATATAGTCTTAAGGTGTGCTATATTTATGGGATTAAGTGCTCAATATCAGAGATAGAGCGTATATATATATATGTGTGTGTCTATGTATATATATATATATATATATATATATGTATGTAAAGAGATATGCATATAAATAGTGGATACTAAGTTCGGTACCGATTGTTACAGTCTCTTTCATGCTTGCACACAATCATTAGGCCATGAGCATTGTTTTCGATCATTATTTATATTTACACATGATCGAACCCTGATTTTGAGCATATTTACCCATAAATACATCACACCTTAATACTACATGTTATCATCTATTTATCTATCTATCTATTAGTATATATATATATATATATATATATATATATATATATATATATATATATATATATATATATTGTATAATAAAGGCAAAACAAGGTCGCTGTAAATTCAGTGCTCAATGTAAAATATCATAAATATACAATATAGAGCCAGTATGGACTCTAAGTAAACAATTCTACTACATGACTGCTTTTCGTGACTAAATGTTTCTTGTATATACTTATATGCTAATGCTTTTGTTTCAATTGAAAACGCGGGAATATTTATCTACACACGTGTCCGTGTTCAGTAGTTTCCAACTCAATTTCTTAAATAATGCTGTCTTCTAATGTAATTCATTCATGTAAAGAAATATATTCTTAGAAATAGATTTTCTTAAAAACCTATTACAATAGAAAACTACAATTCTTCTTATGAAATTACGTAAATACTCATAAGCCTAAAATCAATATATCTTTCAATAAATATAAAATACTCAGGGGGATCTTTTTAACAGTCAATAAATGTTTCATTTTAGATTGTATTTCAGCAGCAATGAAATCATTTACTTCTTAACATCATGAAGGTAATTAGTGACTCAAAATTCTCTCAGGTCCTCGTCCATTTTGCAACATCATATAATTCCGCCTGTCCCTCCGTTAGATTGTAAGTATCGGTAGTTCTTGCGATAAGCTCTGCTATTACCTCAGATAATCAATGGACATTTTTGTTTTGATTGCACTGGAATACGGAAGAAAAATTATATAGCAGAGGCAGTGATTGTTTCTAGTAAGGAAAAAAGAAGAAAGCACAGATAAGTAGAAGAAATACAGGGCAAATGCAATAGGTGATAATGGCCTCAGGCGTTTATGGTCTGATTCAGTAAAGTAGAAAATCTTGGAAATTTTGAATCCTTTAATTTGTAGACTCCTGCTTCATTAAATAATGACCTGCATCTGTTCTTATTTATTGTTTCCATTTCATTTTTCTATTGTTTACTTTTCTGTCATTCACGTCCTGATATCTCGTTTTCCTCATTTTTCTTCCTTTTCTTTTCTACCTATATTTTTCTTTATCTCTTTTCTTAATCTTATCTTATTTCCCTTTTTCTTTCTTTTTCTTTTCCCACTGTTACCTTTTTTCTCTTCCTAGTGTTTCCTTTTCTTTGTTTGTCTACCTATTGTATACTTTTCCATTTTTCTCTTCATATTGTTTCGTTTTCCTTTTTCGTATCCTACATTCCGTTTCTTCTATTTCCTTCC
The DNA here is from genome assembly GCA_964036315.1 of Acanthosepion esculentum. Taxonomy (NCBI): domain Eukaryota; kingdom Metazoa; phylum Mollusca; class Cephalopoda; order Sepiida; family Sepiidae; genus Acanthosepion; species Acanthosepion esculentum. The sequence continues at coordinate 3,091,685 of OZ038508.1, read as the reverse complement.
TAATGTTTCCTTTTCCTGCACTCTCTTCATATTCTTGCATTTTCCTACTTTCTCTTCACATTTTCATTTTCTTTCTTTAACTTCCTATTGTTTCCTTTTCCTTCTCTCTCTTCCTATTGTTTCCTTTTTCTTCTCTCTCTTCCCATTGTTTCCTTTTCCTTCTCTCTCTTCCTATTGTTTCCTTTTTCTTTATATCTCATCCTATTTTCCTATTCTTTTTTCTTTTCCTATTTCCTTTTATTTCCTTCCCCTTATATTGTTTCCTTTTCCTTCTTTTCCTTTCTATTGTTTTCTTTTCTTTCTTTGTCTTCGTACTGTTTCCTTTTCCTCGTCTCTCTTCCTATTTACATTTTCCTTCTTACAATTAATTTTGTTTCATTTATCTTTCCGCCTTGCAGATACTTTTAATATAATTTAGAAATCTATAAATATTACAAACTTGAAACGATTTATTTTTGGTTTGCCGTCTATAAAATCATTAAAATTTCCATGTAATTTTCAACTTTCTCTTTGACAGGTCTTAGTATTGATTTTCTAAGCAAGGCTGAAATGAGGCACATGGCGGGAAGTATGGGGCACCCAGTGAGGATCGAACTCGCTATTCAGTTGTAACAGTTTTATCAAGACCTGCTTGCTTAACATGTCATAGTATGCAATTAGTGTAGATGGACATGGCAATATATAATTCTATAAAACTGACTTCAACCTAGTCTTGAACACCGACTGCTCGTGGCTAACGGTAACATAACGTTGAAAAATTGGTTCCCATACGATCACCGAAGTTGAGCAACGTCGAGCCTGGTCAGTATCGAGATGGATGACGACTTGAGAATTCCAGGTACTCTCATAGTGCAAGTGGAGTACGGGATAATGTCTCGGAATTGTTAATCGGATAGACGAGTTCCAATTCTAATTGTGTTTGTTTTATTCACTTACCCGCTAATACCTTTTGGAAAATCATGAATCCACTTCTTTTCCCCCAGCTATGGGTTAATTATTAAGACTTGTATCTAAATCGTTGTTATCTCCAAAAAATAAAATTGCGTACAAAATATTTAGATTTCGACATTAAATAACCCGGAGAAGTTGATATGCCGCTAAATGTACCATTGAATACTGGTGCCATATCAGGTCTGGTACTTCGGCTATAAATCATGAGATTTCTGACAAAATCCAAAGAAGAATCTGCAATATAATCGATCCTGACCAGGTATCTCGACTTCAGTCACTTTCTCACAGACGTGACGTCGCTTCCTTCTGACTTTTCTTCTAAGATTTTCATGGCAACTGACGGGTTTCTTCCCTTGTGTCCAAATTCATCAATTTCAGAGTGTTACTAGATTGGTTAGTAGGTCCCAAAGTTTTACTGTTGAAATAGCTAAATGCAACCATGTCTTCTACTAAAAAGCGTTCTTCACTTACAATTCCCACTTGTGGAAATTCCTTCCGTTTACTTGCTTCCCTAATAACCACAATTTTCATAAAATTATATGCAACATATATCGAAATATGTCTTCTTGAATCCCCTCATCTTTTGTCCTTTCCTCAGTTCTCCCTTTTCTCAGTCTTCTCTCTCACTTGCAATCCCTGCAACTCACTGCGTATTAGTGACATTCACGCCTGGCGTTGGGTGGAATGATTAAAATTATGGAAGAAAAAGAGAGATTGTTAGTCACTGGAAGGAAACAGGATCAAACGGCTTTAATTCGCCTGTCCCAAGAGAAAGCTATAACAATATGGCGCTTAGTGAGCATCGAATGACGTGCAACTAATATTACGATAATTCATTTCTGGCCTGAAAACTGGTTTTGGCTTTCGACCAAAGTTGCATAAATTTCTTTTTGGGTTCTAATTTTCCTTAGAGTTCTCCTTTGATAGCGTCTGCAGCAAAGTTGTATAAATGTCACAGAGAAATACTCCAATCGACATTATTTGATTTGCTGTCTGGTAAACACTTCGCTTCAGACGAAGAGTCAAAGAAAAAAGAGTTAACTCGGATTTGGCATTCCTTGCCACCTGAAGATTTTCGTTTAACGACTTCTTGAGCAATTCTTTTTTTTATATCGATTAGAAAGAGTAGACATCTGAGACTTGTTCATTCAACCATTAAGAAATAAGGTTGATTTATCAAAGATACAATTTTTACCTTCCACAATATTTCGCCTATGTTCATAAGATAAACAAAGCGTTGACATTGCCCCATTTCTTCAAACAAAAAGGTTACGAAGGAAAATCATATCAATACTCGAAAGACTACACGACTCGAGAGAGCTATTTTCCTGAAATATTATCTCAATATTCAAATGTTATACATTTCAACCAACATTAGTAGTGGATGCCCGATGAATGGATGCCGAACCTTCCCATATAAGGAAACGGCTATTATTACCATTCTGAAAGTGTGCAATTACCATAGAGCCACTTTCTAAGGTTTATTCTGATTGTTATAAACTGGCTTGGAACGAGTGAAGTCTCTGGGTAAACCATTCTTTTTGGAATCTCTTGGACTGGCGCTACACAATCACAAACAAAGAACTACCAAATATCAGAAGCCGCATCACCTGAGGACATTCGACTGGGTAGCACATGTAAGTCGAAGTGGAAATAATCTCGTAATTAATGTTGTCGTTCCACACTGCTAGAAAAAAAGGATAAGCTAGAAACATCCTTTAATATTAGAAAACAGCGATAAGATCTAAGGTCATTAGTTTTGCAGTTATTGATTTCTGTGAATACTTCTTTTGCCAAATGTTACGGTGAAGTAAACCATCGAATAAACCACCGTCTCTGTAAAATGCCGATTCATTTTTAGGATTGGCTATTTAATTATGTGTCAACTTGATTTTGTTGATGTTGTTCCTAACGAAGGTTAATTTTCTTACCAAATTTCTGTATTGATTAAGAAACATATCTTTCCATCCGATACTAGATTATCATATAACTTTGATATTTCTCTACATTACACTCCATTAAATCGGTTAGGCATCTATGAATTGATTTGGATTGTCAGAATAGTTTCGGATCTCTGCGTGTGGAAATCTTTGTCCAAATATCATTTTCAATTAAATGTTTAACCATTTCGAAATCCTGGTTCTATTGCCGCCTTTGTTGAAATCGTAGACGACATTAAGAAAAAAGGATCTGAAAAAGGCCAACAGCGCGTAGAAACTGTAGATAACAATCTATGACAGTGGCTTTTGTATATTAAGTATATACCTTAAAACAACGCAAAGGCATTATTATAGGTCACCTTCTAGGAAGTAAACTCATTGCTAACTATAATGGCAATATTAATTCTTACCCTCTGAAGAAACATTTTGCATTCATTGACTGTGAAGCAGTACTAGATTTAGTCGACATTTATAAAATCGTTTTCTTAAAATTATCTTTCAGGAAAGTAGGTTTCTCAAGTCCAATAGTTGTACTCGCTCTTTCCAATATTGGATGGCGTTTTCTTTTCTACCTTTTCGTTTGAAGTGCTGTGGAACGACAACATCTTAAATATAAGATTATTTTCACTTCGCAGATATTGAATTGCCTCAGGTCATGTAGTTTCTGTTATTTGCTACAGTTCTTTGTTCATGATTATGTAGCGCCTGTCCACAAAATTCAAACAAGCCATTTTATAACAATTAGAAAAAATCTCAGAAAGTGTCTATAAGTTAATTGCACACATTCAGAATAAATGGTAATATTAGCTGTTTCCTTATAAGGAAACATTTGGCATTCATTCCTCGAGCATCCAGTTCTACTGTTGGTTGAAATTTATAAGATTTTACTATAAAAATAATTTTTCAAGAAATTATGCTTCTCGAGTTCAGAAGTATTATCGCTCTTTTGAGTACTGATAGCAATTTCCTTCCTAATATATTTTTAAAGTAGTTGGGAATGTCAACATCTTGATTATATCATTATTTTCACTTCGAATTATATATGTTATTGTTGCTGAGTTGTCAGTTGATATGGTTCCTGTTATTTGATACAGTTCTTTGTTCGCGATTCTGTCAATCGCTATCTACTATCCTCCTGATTGTTTTTTCTCTTCCTGCTCATTAATAATGTTTCTGTTCCTAATTCCTTGACGCCCAGTATCCCACTGTGTCTTCGTGGCTTTACTTCCTTTCATGGGTTGATACCGATTATAAAAATATGGATTTAATATCTAAAAGTAAATAACAAATATTTAACTGTAATATTGTGCTAATCAAATACAAAATTGTTTTGCAAACCAATATTATATCATTCCCATACAACGAAATATCTGATTTTGCAACCATTAAAAAATTGCACAATAAGTCGTTTGAATTAAAATGTCACAGATGTCAAACGCTGACAGCGGATGCTTCATGGAACAGGTTTCGTTTTTCTTTTTTTGGTCTTTATCAAACGTTGCTCAGATACACAGACATCCAGCGGTAATAATGTGTCTTTAAAGTAGGCAGAAGCACTTAACATCTCGTCGATGGCTCTTGGAAGATAAAATAAAATAAAAATTATAAGACACAGGAGAAAGAAAACTAGACATTTACATGACAAAGACAAGAGTTATTCAATCGTCTTCGGCTGGCGACACCAAAAGCTACTTGGCTCCGACGGAAACTACCTTCTTCTTCTCACCATGCTTTGTTGCCTTTGTCGAAAGTGATATTAAAACAGGAAAACCTGCTGCTAAAAAAAGCCAACTTCGATTTAGCACCTCTTATTTTTCTTTTCTTATTCTTTGGTCTTTGACGGACGGTGATGACTGTTGTAAGTATTTCTGTTTTCACATTAATTGAATTTGATTAAATTGGTTTACGTGCAAACTGTTGTCTATGAATGTGACAATCGTTAAGACATGAAAAGTTTCACGATAGACTAAGAAAGGAATTCCTAATTTGAGCTCAGCAAAAATCACTCTATACGAAGTTGGGATAATAGTTCTTTTTTAAATCATTTAGCCCCAAGCAAGGCAATAAAGCGACTAAGACGTAAAGAGATACTGAGTGCGAGAGAATATGAGAAAAGGAAAAAGAAAAGTGAGAAGATAAGGTGAGAAGATATTAAAATAAGAGGAATTAAGAAGAGTTCTGTCTTCGCAATGCTTTTTCTTTTATTGATAACCATTGACATTGCATTTAAATATTTGAAGATCAAACTTGACTGGCAAGCAAGAAGCCAGAATTAAGGGCCACAATGGAGAAATAACATCTAGACATGTCAACTGTGAGACCTTCCAATCTAGTACTGCATTTAAATTCGTAAAGTGAAATACGAAAGAGGAAAGCATTTCAGAACAATTACCATGAAAGTATTTATAGAAAAGGCAGAGGGAAGCTACATAATGGCGGGAGGAATGTGAGTAAAGCCGTGGTGCCAGTTTTCCTAACAAAGGACTAAATTTTAACCAAACAGGCCGCTACTTTCAGCTCGCGAGAGATAAACGGATACCTAGTACTACGCAACGGGCCCAGCACACACACACACACACACACACACACACACACACACACACATATATATATATATATATATATATATATATATATATATATATATATATATATACACATCACGCACGATTGGTTAATAATATGGACAAGTTCTGTCTATTTAATGTTTTTAGAGTTTAAGGTGGTCTGTATTATCGGCTAATTGCCAAAGTGATATTTATATTTATTTGATATTATTTTCGCCTCGAATACTTTTCAACGGTTGTTCTGTGTATATTTACACAACTGGTACCCTCTTCAAGTCTTTTAATAGATAACCCTAACATTTTATATAGGATACGGTACAAATACAGACCCCAGATTTCCGCGGAGACTATTGTAACAAAAGAGGAACAAACACCATTAAATAAGCTATCTTTTTCTCCATCGGGGACCGTGCATTGAAGTGTGGTTTATAAATAAACAGACAGATACACTTATAAAAACATTCAGTTTGACGCTTTATATGATATCTTCTTGAGGGACGTAAAACTGGTTCGAAAATTGTGGGCCAGCAATAATGAATCATAAATAATCTGTACCAGAAAACATATGCCAGATCACATGAGGACTTTCGAGAGTAACAACAACTAAAATGGACATCGCATGTAATTAGAACATAAAATAATCACATAAACCAGTTGTTGTTACTCCACACTACTTTCAGTAATTTGTTTAGGAAGGACGCCTTCAGCAATTATAGAAAGAGAGATAACAGCTACTGGATTCTGGATTTTTCATGAAAAATTGTTTTAAGAGAAAGATTTTATAAATTTCTACCGATGACAGCCCACCGATCAATAAATGTCGAATATTTCCTGATAAGAAAACGACTAATATTATCATTATCATTACAATTAGATGACAGAGAATCCCGGAAAATTTGTTCACAAATGAAAAGGTTGATTGACTGTTTTTTTTATTTTATGGCTTATCAACCCAATGCTGGTTATTTAAAGCCAGAAAATATGCTAAGATTGTAAGAACTTTCTAAAGATAATAACGACCTACTAATTAACCCATAGGTGTGGAAACGAGAGATTAAAATTTCAACTCGGCTTTCAGTTTTCTCATTCCAAGACGGTTTCCATTACATCAAGCGTCCATCCAATATTCCTAAATGATCACCCATCTAGGTACTCATTGATATAGGCTTTGCTTAAATGCGGTGATCGGACGCTAACCAATCTTCCAACGTGATATGGCCGTTATCTAGAGAAAAAAAGTGCCTTTATGTAACATAGATGTGTTTCTATAAATGGACATTCGGAGTACCATAGACGGATTATTCGGGTAACAAGGGACTTTTAAGAAAAAGCAGAGCAAAATAGATTTTTTATCCGTGCAAACAGAAAGATGAAAAGTTTGGCAAACAAAACAAACACTGGATGATCTGAAGACGAGATTTACAGAGCGAAACAGCGAGTAACCTACCTAACGAGCAAGTATTATTGCACTATAATGACATGGAAGGGGAGTAAAAAGACAAACATTTATTAAGGGTTATAAATCATAGGAAGTTGTGGAGAGCCATAATCGCAGGGATTCTGAAGGAATACTGCTGATAGAAAATAAGTCATTGAGTTATACAAATGAAAAATAGATAGGACACACTTTTGATAGCATTGTTGTCCAGGAGATGATGTCTTTAGATTTAAATTTTTTTTTCTCAGCTAACCGAACAATTTTAACGTTTTAACACTATTTCTACCTTGAAACTCTGAAAATAGTTCTTACCACAATTCCAATATTTTCATGACTAAAATAATTATCTCCAGCTGCTTTAAATATAAAAAGCAGCCCCATACAAAGGAGAGAGATCTCTAGACTAAATATCGTTTGTGGCGTAAATCATCCAGTTTGGTTCACATTCACGCACTACACACAAGCACATACATGCACAAATATATATATATATATATATATATATATATATATATATATATATATATATATATATATATATATATGTATGTGTGTGTGTGTGTATTATTATTAGTAGTAGTAATCTTATAAGTATAAGAAACTATACTCGTTCGGAAAACCTTCGGTGTCTTGATTTGCAAATAATCAAACCAATACCAAAGGGGGAAAAAACGGGGTATAAAAAAAGAAAGAACATGGACGTTAACTGAAAATTATCGTCTCGCATGCAAGTCCAAATCCCAAATAAAAAAAAACGATACGAGTACACAAAAAGACTTCCCTGACGATCCGCTTAGGTGAAACCTTGGTAGGTTTGTCTTGCTCTCTAAGTTTATATATATATATATATATATATATATATATATATATATATATATATATATATATATATATATATTTATATATATATATATATATATATATTTATATATATATATATATCGAGAGATGGATACATATATATATATATATATATATATATATATATATATATATATATATATATATATATATATATATATATATATATATATATCGAGAGATGGATGGAGAGCGTGTGTCGCACCTCTCAAAAGGTACTAACTTTTTTAACTTGAATTTTACAGGTCCATTAATTCGATTTCTTTATTTTCAATTTTCATTTAATTTAAACAATTAATGTTATTTGTAAGTCTATAAACATTAATATTTCTCAACCTTGTCTGGAATCCAATAAACACTGCATTTATTGTCATTTAAGGAGTGATTAAATTTTACTGGAACACACTTTATATACATATATATATATATATATATATATATATATATATATATATATATATATATATATATATATATATTATATATATATATATATATATATATATATATATATATATATATATATGTGTGTGTGTGTGTGTGTGTGTGTATATATATATCAGTGGATACTGACGTCAAACCAAACAGCGACAGTGTGTTTCCTGTTTGAAGAAAATCTTCATGTGCGGAAACAACAACATGAAAGAGACTATCGCTTTTATATTATAAATTATAATTACGTTTATATTTATATACCTTAAAATGATATCATTTACCTATAAAATTACATTTTATCTGATATATACTAAGCAAGGTACTCGGCGTTGCCTAGGTGCATATTGCTGTAATTGTATAATGGAAACCACCTCTATACCCACAGTCTAGAAATGTCTGCCTGCGTCCCCCGCTTCCATGTATTATTCGTTCGTATACTAAACTGCTCCATCTCATCTATTTTTACAGTGTGTCCTTCGCAAGTGTTTGAATATTCTTAATAAAGGAATTCCATCTATAAAATTGTTGTGTGCTCGTTGATCGGGGTTAAGTTTTTCAAGGTTTTATGTATTCAGTAAATTACCTACGGCCGTAATAACTTTTAAATACTATGACATTGTTCATGAATCTAATAATCAAGCAAAAACAGCGGTGAAGCTTCAGAGCTTGATTTAATTTGCAAACACATGAGCGTCCCTCGCCTTCTTCGGGGTTAATAAGAAAGAGGTTCTTCGGAAATTTTCCCTTTTAACGCTTCAGTAATTCTTCTCAACCAATTATTGCAGCAAAGGTTGTTCGAATGCCAATTTGGATGGAATTATATGAAAAAATATTGGCCAAATGGCAAAAGCCAATTTTGGACTTCGTTTGTCGCAGATTTCCGCCCATTTACCAGAAATAATCGAAACCAAACATTCACGCAAGAGAATTTGTATGTCACATGTAATTTACATGGCAAGTTTAAAAAGCATCGGATAAAAAAACAGTGAGTTAAGGCCGAAAAACAGGCTTTTTCACAGTTTTTCGTGGTTTTTCGTAATACGCCGGGAAGTAAGCAGGACTAGAACCACACTATTTTTATTTCTATCATGATTGTAAATGTTTTGAGACATCTTAGAAGAAAATCAGATAAAGAATTTATTCAAGTTTTTATTTTCAGTAGGACGAAAAACTCTTTTCAGGTTTTTCAAACTTTGTGTGAAGCCAATGTCGCAGGAAAACTATTCAGTACTCTACATAAAATTTGTAACATGAGTTATGACTTGCATTAAGTTCAAAGATCATCAGCTCATGCAGTAAACATTTCGTTCGCGTGAAACTTTATTATTGCAAAACTTCCTACCGACCTTCAATGTTATTGATTTGTTTCTGTCAAACCAGGAGTTCTGGAGATTGATAACTTGGTCGTGATGTAATTTGTAAATTTGCAACATGTGGATTCAATTTTATCGGAATCGGTCAAGAAATGTGGACATGCATAAATAGCATACATACACACAGACAGAAACACAGTCAGACACAGACACACACAGTCAGACACAGGCACACACAGTCAAACACAGACACACACAAACACATACATACACAGACACACACAGTCAAACACAGACACACACAGTCAGACACAAACAATCAGACACATACACACACAAACAGACACCGACACACGCAAACAGACACAGACACACACAGTCAGACACAGGCACACACATTCAAACACAGACACACACATAATCAAACACAGACACACAGAGTCAGACACAGACACACACAATCAGACACACACACACACACAGTCAGACACAGACACACAGAGTCAGACACAGACACACAGAGTCAGACACAGACGCACACAGTCAGACACAGACGCACACAAACAGACACAGGCACACACAAACATACAGAGACTCACACTAAAAAAAATCTTCTGTTTTATAGATATAGATATATAAAAAGGTAAAACACCGTATCTTACCACATGAACATAATTTCGACCTTTAGGTCTCGTCAGGTGGCTGGGTAACTTCAGTTGAAATAAATTTAAAAGTCGACGGGAGTGTCCACTAGTCTATATGCAAGCGTACACAGAGACAAATACAAACACACACACACACTCACACACACACACACACACACGCGCGCGCGCACGCACACACACACACACACATACACACACATATATATTTATATATCGAACATGATTTTAAATTAATATGGACATTTTCAGTCTACCAATTTTTTGTATTAATCTTATTTTTAATTTTAGAATTAGTTTTTTTTTGTTATCGTTGAATTTTGTCAAAGTTCATATTTATTTTTGTTACGGCAACTTACTCATAATAAAAATAATGGACTCTCCGGACATCATAAATACTGCGCCTCAAGAGGGAGCAGAGAGCAGAGTCAGTTCAGAGTCAGAGACAGAGTCAGACGATTACTGTAAGACATTGGAATATGTGACACTTGTCGAGACAACATAGTTCACTCTAACCAAATCTGATATTCATTACTAATACTTCTACTTCTTTGTATATATTTCTGTTGTAATATATCTGTGTTATTCCATACCTGTGTTCGAGTTATTCTTCATTTGTTCTACCTTGGACCATCACCGTGGTACAAAGAACTTGGACTATAACAAGTTCCGACGAGGTAACTCCAAAGGAAATACGAACTCTATACGCGGAGGCCATACTTTTTTGCTATACGTCGCACAGAACATGTGGCGACGAGGAAACCCCTAAAAGAAAAATGAACTCTCTACGCGGTGGATATACCTTTATTGCTATCCGTCGCACATAACAGTGGTCGACGAGTAAATTATAAAAAAAAAAACAAGTTCTACGCGAAATTTCTAAAAAAAACAGTTCAACGCGAACACATAAAAAAAAGGAATTTTCTTTTTGGATATCAAATTTTACTGGCAACAAAGGAAATGTTTTTTTGCGTACACAGGTTTCAGAATATCAGGCAACGTAAAAAAATATAAAAATACGTACACAAAATTACGTTAACATGGAAGATTTTAAGTCAACCATTGTGGAACTTATCAAAATCCAATTTGAACAATAACAAAAGTACGAACAGAAACATCATGAATTTCAAGAATTATTGCTACGTGTAATGTCAAATACAGAGCAAAAATCGGAGAACGAAACAGTTCTCTCACAAGACGCTATTTGGAGTACTATCGAAGATTTCACGTACGCACCCGACGAAGATAAAAGTTTTGCAAATTACATCCGAAGGTACGGAGATCTATATGAATTTGACTGCAAAGATTGGTCAGACGCACGAAAAGTACGCCTATTGCTAAGAAAATTAGGCACATGTGAATATACCAAATTCGTAGATTATATCCTTCCAAGAAAAACAAATGAGCTAAGTTTCAAAGAAGCCATAAAACTATTAACAGAACTTTTCAGCCATAATACCTTACAATTCCACAAAAGATGGAAATGTCTGAACCTTACAAAAAAGGACAGCGAAGATTACATAACTTTCGTGTCTATTGTTAATATTGTGATGACTTCAAATTATCGGAACTCAGCGCGGACAATTTCAAATGCTTAATTTACGTCCAAGGCCTGATTTCAACCAAAGACGCGGAAATGAGACGCAGAATCCTTACTAAATTGGAGAGTGAACAAGATTTGACACTTCAAAAACTAGCCGAAGACTGCCAAAGATGCATCAGTGTGAAGAAAGACTCAAAAGACATAGAAGGAGCTGGCATAGCGCACATACATAAAGTACGAAGACAAACCAACTTTCCCTCCTCACAAACAAACCAAACCAATTTCGCCTTCTCAAGAACAGGTAAAACAAAATTTTCTAACTCTAAAAGACAATATCAGAAAAAACTACCACCGAGTCCATGCTATCGCTGTGGAACTTGGCATTGGTTTAAAGACTGTCCATATCGTTTTAAAACTTGTCTAACATGCAAAAAAAATAGGACACAAAAGTTCTCATTGTTGGTCTAGAAGAGAAAGCAAAAGCAGAATAAAAATCACGAGGACTGACCAAGCTGGTGATACTAACATAAGAAAATACGTACAAGTTGTAATGCAAAACAGAAAAGTCAGGCTACAGCTGGATTCTGGCTCAGACTTAACTATTATAAACCTAGAAACATGGAGAAAACTGAACAAACCTGCCATGTTAAAAACGGATAAAATTGCAAGATCAATTACGGGGAGAAAAATAAAATTTGAGGGTGAAGTAATTACTAATGTGACATTAAATGGAATGACAAAAAAGTTAAAAATGTACGTGTTAAAAATACAGAAAACCTATTCGGAACGGACTGGGTGCAAAAATTTGAACTGTGGGATAAGTACGTACTGCCAAATGTAAAAAGCTTACGAACTGAGGCAGACAAATTAAGAGAGAAACTAAAAACGAGTTTCTCCGAAGTATTTTCAGCAGGTCTAGGAAGATGTAAAAAAAATGGCAGCAAATATCGAAATAAAAGAAAACGTTCAACCTATCTTCAAGAAAAAAATGAGCGTACCGTTTGCGTCAACAGAAAAAATTGATCAGGAATTGACTAGACTCGAAAACACTGGCATATTGACAAAAGTAGAATACAGTAAATGGGCCGCACCGACGGTCTAGGTCAAAAAGAACTCAGGAGAAATTCGAGTTTGCTACAGGTTTGAACGCAGCAATAAAGGACTACCACTATCTTCTACCCAGTCCAGAAGACGTATTCACTGAATTAAATGGCGGAAAATATTTTCAAAAATAGATTTAAGTGAAGCGTACTTGCAAATTCCAGTCGATGAGGAAAGTTCAAAATTACTATGCATAAACACACACAAAGGATTGTACAAATACCAAAGATTACCATTTGGGAATACGGTCGCGCCGACTATATTCCAACAGACAATGGATACGATGCTGACCGGACTAGAGTACACGATTGCATACCTGGATGACGTATTGATTAATGGTGAAAGCGTTGAACAACATTGGGAACATGTACAAGAGGTGTTTAAGAGAATACAAAGCTATGGATTCAAGGTAAAAGAAAACAAGTTCGACTTTTTCATGAAGGAAATATCATAAATCAAGAAGGAAGACGACCAGACCCTGAAAGTTCAACAGCAATAAAAAAAATGCCAGTTCCTAAGAACATAACATAATTGCAAAGTTTACTAGGATTAGTGAATTACTAACAGGAATTTATACCTCACATGCATAAACTTCGCGCACCACTGAACGAGCTGCTAAAGAAAGAAAAAGTTTGGCAGTGGACAGATCAATGCCAGGAAACATTTGAAAAAATAATTAAGACGTTAACTTCAGATTTATTTTTGGCACACTACGATCCTAAACTAGAAATTATTGTAGCAAGTGACGCAAGTGACTATGGAGTTGGCGCGTGTATATTACATAAAATGCCAGATGGGACAATAAAACCCATCGCACATGCTTCTCGAAACCTACTACCAGCGGTGAAAAATTACTCCCAAATAGAGAAAGAAGGTCTGGGAATTATCTTCGTAGTCACAAGATTTCATAGATATATCTATGGCAGATATTTTACCCTACAGACGGATCACAAACCGTTACTAACAATTTTTGGTTCGAAAAAGTCTACCGGTTTACAATGCAAATAGGTTACTTAGATGGGGAACGATTCTTCTGAATTACAATTTCTGATTGGAATACCTACCAATGAAAAAAATCGGGCATGCGGATGGTCTGTCGAAACTTATACCAACAAAGACAGAGCCATTGGAAGATACGGTAATCGCAGCCCCTAGGAAATGAAGAAGATATCAGGACAGTACTATGTTGTACAGTTAGAAACCTCCCAGTCACACTACAAGACATAAAAAACGAAGCCAAAAATGATGGATTCATAAATGAAACAAAAGCAAAAATAACAGAAAAAAATGAGCAAATATCGGACAGCTTTTCTCTGTGCAATAATGTGCTACTTTATAAGGAAAGGGTTGTAATTCCCAAAACACTACAAAAGCGAATCTTAAAGGATTTCCACAGGGGCCATCCGGGAAAAATACAATGAAGTCGCTAATGCGAAGCTATGTATATTGGAAAAATATGGACCAGGATATTACTCAGATGGAGGAAATGTGCAAGCCAAAGCACCGCCAATCATCTATAAGCCATGGCCAGAGACTGATCGCCCGTGGTCAAGAATACACGCAGATTATGCAGGACTAATTGATGTTTTTTACTATTTAATCACAGTGGATAGTCATAGTAAATGGCCGGAGGGGTTTCGTTGCAAAAATCCTACTTCAGAAACGACCATACATTGCCTCCACGAACTATTCGCTCGATTTGGAGTAGTGGAATGCCTAGTCACAGATAATGAAACGCAATTTACATCAGCAGACTTCCAAGAGTTTTGCAAAATTTATCAACTAAAACATATAAAATCACCGCCTTAAACCCAAGATCAAATGGGCAAGCTGAGAGATTTGTTTATACACTCAAAAGAGCGCTACGAAAAGCGTATGAGGTGCCTACGGAAAAAGCATTACAACAATTTCTTCATGTATATCGAATTACGCCAAATAATGCTACACCATCAACATTATCACCCGCAGAAGTGATGTTTTCTAGAAAAAGCAGATCTGTATTTGATAAATTGCTACCAAGTAAAACGAAACAAGTAACACAGCCCTACGCACCAAAAAGAAAATTCCTCCCAAGAGAAAAAAGTTTTTTTAAAGCATATAAAAATAATACATGGGAGCAAGGGACAATTGACAAAAGAATCGGCAATATGGTTTACATAGTACAGGGACAAAAATTCTCACATAGAAGACACGTAAACCAAATAAGGAAGAGACCGTTACAGGATGCTAACGGTCCACCTCAAGACGAGGTGATGGACACGATTTTCCATACATTTGATATAAAAAGACCGCAAACAATGCCAGAACCAAGAAAATCGTTCAGAAAAAGAAAGTTCACAGAACCTTTGAAAATAGATCCAAAGAAAAACGATATTAAAATCCCCTGCTACGCAAAAGCCTGGGAAGGGCGGGTGTTATGGGAACGTACCCATAATAATAATAATGGACTATTCCGCACATCATAAATACTGCGCCTCAAGAGGGAGCAGAGATCAGAGTCAGTCAGAGTCAGAGACAGAGTCAGACGATTACTGTAAATATTGGAATAGTGATACTTGTCGAGACAACATAGTTCACTCTAACCAAATTTGATAGTCATTACTAATACTTCTACTTTTTGTATTATATTTATGTTTGTAATATATCTGTATTATTCCATACCTGTGTTCGAGTTATTATTCATTGGTTCTACCTTGGACCATCACCGTGGAACAAGGAGCTTGGACCATAACATTTTTTTATTTTATTTTTAATTTATTTTTAATTTATATTATTTTCTTGCGGAATACTTTCGAATGTTGCAACATTCGTTTTTCAAGTTTTTTTTGCGCATATTTACGCAATAATTTTTTTAAAATTCCGGCGTTTTCACGTTTGATGGAACCAATGTCATGTCTCTTAGTAGATTACACCGAAATTTTATGTAGGACATAATGAAAGAAAAACTTCAAATTTCCGGAGGCTGTTTTAATAAAAGAGAAACAGCCAACATTAAATAATGTATCATTCTTCATAGGGAGCCGTATATTAAAGTGTGTTGAAAAACACACCCACGCACACACATACACATAAACATCTTAGTGTGATTGTTTATATGGCGTTATCAAATTAAAATAAAATGTTGCGTAAATATGTACAAAAAATCTCTATACAGTAGCAATCGTGTTTCAAAACTACAAATGTGTCTCCTCTGGCGATGGTAAATTACTGGTGAGTGAACGAATAATTTCAAAAGCAGAATACTTCCACTTTTTTGAAAGAGAAAGAGAAGACGAAAGAAAATAGGAATTAAGATGATGCTTGTGTGTTTATCGTGATTAACTAATCAAATGTGTGGCCTACGCTAAAATCCAAACAAACTGAAAAAAATTATGTAAGGGCATGGTATGAATTTGCCTGAATAGAAAAACTAAACAATTTCGTTTGTCATCGATACGAATGATTACATTATTTCGTAAAATATAGAAGTATGACATTCAGAAGATGTTAAGGGGAGAGGGGCAGGGGATAATCTAACATAATGTTAGTTCGGTTGACAATATAATGATTTGTCATCTTCCTACCTAATATTTTGTAGTTGATAATTAAAAATCCTTTCTTAAGAAACCGGTAAAAAAATCAAAAAAATCGAATCATAAATTCAAATCTAATTTGGTAAAATAATATGCAATGTTAAGCTTCGTCATTTTTAAAAAATAAAAATGAAACATGTTAGATTGATATACGTATTCTATTTGTTATTGCTGTTTCCAGTGGGTGTTTCTTATAACGAAGCATTCTGTATCCCTTGTCCGAACAGCCTATGCTACTTTCCGTTAAAATATAAAACATTTCTCTTAAACCAATTTTTTAAAAATCAAATTATATATTTAATTTTCACTAACTGCTATTTCCCTTTACATTATTGCCACCAGCTTCATTTCTAATATTGTTTTAGCGGAATTTAGAATGTAAACGTTATGTCATTATGTTTTATTCAAACTACAAGTCCTACCGATTTTATCTGTTGCGTTATTTAATGTCGAAATCAAAATATTTTTAACAATTTTTATGTCTTCAACTAAACATATGTTGACCACAATTACATGCCTTCAATTATAGATAAAAACATTGTTGGTTATTTTGCTATAAATATTTATTGTTTTAATTGTAATGTTTTGCTTTTGTTTTTGCCCATAGCTGGAACCGTAATAGGTGATAAACCAGGGCAAAGATGGACCAGAACACAACAGAAATTATGAGGTCCTTAAACCCGCAAAGCTGTCGCTCAGTGGCCTTACTGCCGAGTGTAGTTTATCCTTATACTCATGAACCGCGTGTATGTAGGTATGCCCACAGAAATGCTAGAGATATAAAACTGAAACGTGGTCTTAATCTAGTTCTATAAAAATGACAGTAAGGAATGAGTCCATAAACGATTGATTTTTTTATTCACTAATGTTTCCTCTTGTCTTTGGTATGACCGCATACATGACCCTAAAATCACATCCACTCAGATATATATACATTTCATAAACGCCAGTTTCGGTTACTAGAATCCTATTTGAACACCGTGTTCTTCCAAGTTTAGAATTCTATTTTAAACATAGCGAAATTCGTAGTTAGAGGTGAATGTCGAACTTCCCATTGACTTCTGAGGAAAGTCAAAAGTCAATGCTGAATAATTTCACCTGGAGTGTCTCTGCAGAGAGTGGTAATATCTGGACGATTCCTGAATCCTGCGCTGTTGCGATTTTAACTTATCTTCACTGGGATTTCAAAAATTTGATTCCTATATTTACCTTCCTGCATACAGATGAACCGTTCTAAAATACGGATGTACATGGTGCGATGGGTAAATTGTCGCCATTTTATATTTTTTGCATTTCGTATATGCGCGTTGTGTGTGTGTGTGTGTGTGTTTAAATTTTGCTCTGTACAGTAGGCTCATTTGGGAACCGTCTCTACGAAAGCGATCTCTATGACGACAGGAATTTAGAAACGCCATTATGTACTGCGTGGGATTTGCACCGGAAACTCCAATACGAACATATCAGACTTGTTGGGTGTCAATCTGAGGATAGTGCAGAGGATTTCGCAAAGAGTTGGATGATTATAAAGATTTTTAGAGTGATCACTAGTGATGGTGACATTATGCCTCCATTCATATTCCCACAGGACATCAAACTCAACGCAGAGTCCGACATCAAACGTATTTGGGAGGTAGAGCTGCCCTGGGCCAAGACGATGGCTGCTGGAAGACCCTATGTCTGGCAACAGGACTCTGTTCCATGCTACACAAGCATGAGCACCCAATCAAAGATGTCTGATAATTTCGTCGACTACGTCACCATTACATATGTGTAGGGTGCAGTAGATCAAGAGAACAACAAATCTCCTTGTAACATAAATGATGAACCGAAGGCAAAGATTATGGCAGCATTCACCAAATTAAACAAAAGCCGTCCAGAAGAGTTGCAGCAGATTATTAAGTCGTTTAGAGGCGTTTCATTGAATACATTTACTTTAGTATTTCAAGATATTTTTGTGTCATTTGGGGAAATATATCTGTTAAAATGAGATGTCAGTGTTATTTTCATTTTTCCGTAATTTAGGCGACAATTTATCCATCACACATGGTATGTGTATGTTATATATATAGGGGTGTATGTGTGCGTGTACACGTATAATATGTATAATACGTAGCAGCATGGCCCGGCGTTGCCCGTGCTTGATACCTCTTACTTTTCAACGAATATGTGTAAACTGATTTGCAGTAGAAACGGTTTCATGTGACAAAACATACTGCCTCCGTTGAGATTGAGTGGAAAGCCTCAAAGAGGCCTCTACCTCGGTTTCCTCCTCCCGCTTTGTCTTTGCCGCAGAGGCTCTCTTAGAACGCCTGCTAAGGTTGCCTCGCCATGGTATTTTGGCACGCTTAGCAAAGCTGCCGGGTCGGTCATCGCCACGTCACCCAGAAGAGTGCAAAGCAGAGGTTGAAGTATAACGCCAGCCGATTCTCTCCCAAGGAGGCGCACTCAATGGAATCCTTCTCCCGTTTCCCCTTCACCGGTGAGGCTTTTTTGGAACGCCTGCTAAGGTTGCCTCGCCTGGGTGTTTTTGCAGCCTTTGCAGAGCTGCCGTGTTGGTCATCGCCACGGCACGCAGAAGAGCGCAAAGCAGAGGTTGAAGTAGACGCTATATGATCATCTGTAACCGGAGTTATTACGTACTCCTCCGCAGTCGCCTGTTCTGCATGTGTAATGTTAACGGTGTTAGGGGTCTTCAGTTTCTGACGTGCAGATGTTCGTCGTGTAGGAGCCATTTGAAGGGTTGTAGAAATGCTGTATAAGCATGCGAATAGAAGTTGATGCCGAAGTTGAAGCGAAAACTAAAAATGCAGTGGAGCGGTATGGTAAAAGCTGTTCCTAGTTATGGGCCGTGCTTTCTGGCAGCACGAAAACGTCGCTGTAGGAAGAGGTTACGCAACCAAAACGTTGAAAGTTAAAAAGTAGTGTAACACTGAGGTGTACTGGGCTGCGTAGTAAAGGCAGAAGAGAAGTAACTTGCGACAACAGTTAACTGTCTAATAGCAAAACTGAACTACGAAAAGGTAGAAATTGGTATGGAACGCTAAGATGGACTGGGCTGCGCAGTAAAGGCAGCAGGCGGAGATAAAATGGGTAATGCAAACGTTTAAGCAAATAGGTAACTTATGGTAGCAGGAAGCTGTCAATTAATCCAAGGACAGATGCGTTAATGGCGATCAAATCAAGACGTGAGTGCGGATGCAGCCGGGCTGAAGGTATTTAAAGGGAGCGTGACTTGTCATTAATTGGTGTACCTTGGACAATGGCCATGACTGAGACCAATGAATGAGCTCACGCAAAATGGAAGATGCTAGCGCGCATTCACGCACAGGCGCATGATTTGCCAAGCGCAAGGCCTGGTCGTAAACGGGGTCAAGCTGCCTGCTGCATATGCAGCTTGGCTCTAACGCACGTGATGCCGGCGATGAGAATGCAAGGAGCTGCAATGAAGCGTTTGCTCGTTTGATTTGTGCGACACCGAAAAGCCGCTAACCGTTTGCCGGCATTAGCTTTGAAATGGATTGGGAGGAAGCCCTGCTGTTTTAGCGCAAAAACTCCTCGTCAGGTCTGGGATGCGGCCTGGGCTAGGGGAAAAGATTTAAAGAATTGGAAAATGGGCTGCTGAGGGCGGAACCATTTTCACTCAGCACGTATGCGGGTTTTTTTTTTCCAGTAAAGACGCGAATAAATGAAGTGCTTATTTTGGAAAGATGCGTGGATTAAAGCAAAAGTGTTGACAAAGTCGAATATGCCATTTGTGGCTCAAAGTCAGACATGGTAGCAGGGATAAAAAAGCCGAAGTTCAATGGCCCTGCACCCAATCCAGAATTTGAGGTCAAATGTTTTCTTCCACTCCACTGCACGCACTGACCTGTTTCTTCCCGCGCATAGCGTGACCTTAAATTAATCTGCATTTAGAAAATACCCAACCGGAAAAACATTTTTAAGGGTTGACCAATTGTCGATTTGAACTCTGTTGTGGGTCGCTCAGAGTTGAAACTTCACATGGTAACTCCCAATGGCCTCCTCATAAATCCGGTCGGTTTCCGCTAAAAACCGACATGCGCTTCAGGCGCAATCTGTGCGTATCGGTTTTTGTATTTTATCGATTTTCAGCGCTGTTTAGGGGTCCGTGGTCTTGAAACTTCCGGACAACATTTCTAATTGTAGACTCTAAGAGGGTGTCAAATTTGGCTGAAATGCGATCATTCCTTCTGTAAGCAGATTTTTTCGATTATCGATTTTTCGGAACCTGAGTCCGAACTCAAAAATCGGGCTCCGTCATGTACTTACGGCAGCCATTTGCAAAATTGTGTGAAAACCGCATCGAAATCGGGTGAGAAATGCGGCCTGGGCGAGGTAACAACGCCCATGACAGACACACAAACAGTCAACATGAGAAATATAGATAGTAGATTATTAAATTTAATTGTGTTTAAGTGAACATTCGTAGTTTTTTGCATATTACTTAATTTGTTTATTCATTTAGTTCTATGATCATTTTATTTTTTCAAACTTTGGTTATATTATTTGTATAGTTGAAACTATTATTGTTTTCTAAAATATGGTATATTATCTGCGGTGTGTTTCGTGCATTTTACAAAATATTCCTTTTTATTTTTCGAATTTTAGCAACGTAGTAAAAATCTATTTTCCTGCCTGCATTTTGAGATACCTTCTGATGGATTATTTAGTAGCTTATCTTGGTCTGGGAAGGGGATTATATTTATTTTCTACCCCAGGCAGAGTTTACAGTTTTTAGGATTTATTGTTGGAAGCTGATGGTGTTTTCCTTATTTTCACTAATTTTGGTATGATTTGTTTTGTTTGTAATTTTCCAAATACGTTTAGAAACATTTTGCTGTTCACGTATTTATTCTCTGTAAAGCTTGTATTGTGTGCGAAAAATCTCTTTTTCTATGGTATTTCAGTCATTCCTATGCATATTGTTTCTTCGTTATCTGCTGATTTTACAGTGGTTTGGTGCATTCAATTGTTTTGCAAGCGTTTGCAATTTAAGGGACATTCGTACTTCGTTCTGCTGTTACATGTCAGCTTGATTTCTGTGGATGAATGTTTGGTTCAGTTTTGCTGAGTTTTTATGTATTTTATCTTATTCTCGGTGTAACTGTATCTGATTTTTACTGTTTTTATTGAATATCTTGTGGAGAAAGCTGATTAATCCTGTATAAGTAATGATGATATCAATTCCTATGTTATCTTTAACGTTTTTGTTATACATTGGTTTGTTCTTTTCCTGTTTTCTTTTTTTTTTGTACTGTGTGGTCTGTATGTGACTTCTGTCAAAAATGCATTAACTTTTTAGGCCTGTTTCATAATCTTTTTTGATTTCATTGAAGATGGTTTAATTGGAAGAATTGTGAGATAATCTGCGGTTAATTGATTATGAGATCTATCTGATTATTTTTGGCGGGGGGTTGGAGTTTGTGTAAGTAAAGCGGTTTGTCATTGGGTTTTCTATATGGCTGATATGCACATTTTAATTGGTTGAACGTGAGATCTAGTAAATTCTACTTCTACTTTTTCAGGTTTGTTGTTTATTTTTTAGCCTAACCTCATATTTTTAAATGTTTAAGTCGAACACCAAGACTGAAAGATTTCATTATAGTTTTTCTGGTTTTCGTTGTTTTTTTTTTCTGTTTCAGTTTCTTAGGATTGTGAAACTGTTGACTTTATAGAGGCCTGCATCATTTTTATCTATTCTTTTACTTAGTCCTCATATTAAAATTGTACCTATAAGTTCGCAGTTAAGAATTATCCAAACTTCCCATGGTAACGTCAAATGTTTCTTATCTGTTTGGCCTAATATAGCATGGATAAAAGGATAAAATATTTTGCATCGATTTGCATTAATTCGCAATTATATGTGATTTTTAGGTTGTGGAATTTGTCTATAGTTGTGTTATAACTCACTCCTTATGTCTTACTTAGGCTACTCACCCTGAAGTCATTAGAATACTTCCTGACTGACGAAAAAGAACTTCTTTATTCGTCAGATTCATACACTTCCAACGAGTATTGAATAACGCATTTTTCTCGCTAAAAAACTTTAGCCAGATTATATACTTTTCAAACCAATGTTCCACTGTTTTTTTCTGTAGTACAAAATTAAAATATTTACTTTCTTTTAGTGGTGCTAACTTTCTCAACAAAAGTAATGTTTCTTTTTCCTCATCTTCTCAGTTGCGGCATTCTTCTCTGAAAATTTGCTCGTATCTTCTAAAATAAGCAGAACAGGTAATTCCATCATCTGAATTGTATGTGCATTCAGGCGTTTGCCATCGGTTCGTGAGGGGAAGAACTTGGGGAATTTTCTGTTTTCGTCCGTATTATTTCAATTAAATTTTGTAGTTCATTCTGGAGTTCAAACAACTGCTCTTGTTGGTGTTGCCGTTGTATTTTTGCCACCTGGGTTAAAAAATTTCCATATTTAAAGAAAGTCTCTTTGTTTTTCTCGTTCTCTCTTCTTTTTTTATTTTTACACACAACAAAGAAAAACTTCAACCAAAGGGATTCTACTTTCGCGTTGCCACTCTCATCATGTGCGCCAAATTAAAAAGTACTTTCCCTTAAACAGTATTTTCCTTAAGGGTGTTATTTGGGTTACGTTCTTGGTTTAAGTTAGTGTCATTAGCAAGCTTTTAGACATTATAATCAACAAGAATGTTGTTGAAAACCTAAATAAGACCAGCATCCTGAGCGACAAGCAGTACTGGTTTCGATTGGCTTTATTGATTCGATTGGCTGATGTGCTAACTACCATTACTTACAGAATAAGTGAAACACTAGACAAGAGAAGCACTTCAAGGATCGTAGCCTTAGATATTTCGAAGCAATTTGACAAGGTGTGACACAAATGATTGCTGCTCAATCTCTCTAGCTATGGAATCACTTGAATAGTTTTCTCGATAATAAAGTTCTTCCTAAAGAGTAAATCACTGGATGTAGTTGTTAACTTTCAATTCTCTGGGGCCCTAGAAATCAACGCAGGCGTCCCACAGAGATCACTTCTTGTACCAACCCACTTTTTACATTACATAAATGATCTGCATAAGATTATACTAGGATTTTTTAATATCTGTGCTGAAGGTACAACTCCGAAACTCTAGAGGAATAACGATTGGATGCTGATCTTTCTTACGATCGAGCCCTAACTTCTCACTGGGGTAAAATTGGCTGATTTCATTCAATGCCTCGAAAAGGTCGGACCCTGAACTACCATCAGTCTTGATAAATGGACGCTATCACGGGGATATCCCGTGGCCTGAGCAACTTTTAAGGCTTAAACTCAATCCAGATCTGAAGTTAAACACGTACCATCGATCCATCGCTAAAGACGCAGGATAAATGGTAGGTTCACTGTACGGCTCTAGTAAATATTTGACACCTCGGGTTAATCCTTTACCTCTACAAAAGCAAGAAGAAGCCATAAAATGGGCGGAAGCTGCTCATTCCTCACTTTTCAGTCGCGACAGTCACCAAAAGCGTCACAGTCCTTTTAGTTGATATCTTTCACCATGTAAGCACTTTACTACAGGCGATATGTAGGAAGCCTCTGACTGTTCTATCTTTACTTCCATGGAAAGTACGCAGAAAAGCTACGTTTCTTAGTTTCAACATTTCTAGCCGTCGTAAGACTGTCGCTCTTCTGTCGCTGTTGAAATTTTCCTAAGGTTCACTTATTACCTGCACGACTAGGACCCGCAATGCTACGCACATTGCAGCGTAGCACGCCCATTTACTTTGCATTCCACTGGTCAGAAGCAAGTTTAACTCAAGCAGATTCTTCCCGTGAATTACTGCTCTCTAGATCCAACTCCCAAGAGGATGTTTGTTCTTTCATTACATTCTTAATCTGTTCAAGTCTACGGTTAACCGTTATCTTCCTAACCTATCCGTATAAACACAAATCCTCTAGCTCGAGTGGATCTCAATATAAAAAGAGAAGAAAGGCGGTTGAGGAAGAAATAGTTATAATCACAGTTGTAATGTACGGCAAGAGTATCTTGTGGTTGAGAGGAAACACATAACCGATTGACCCCACCCCAGAAAATAAGGGGGCAATAAGCAGAGAGGAGAAGGAGGTGGGCTGTAACAAAAAATAACACTGTCTCGGAAACTACACCATATTAAGAAGAAAATGTCCACGGACCCGACATTACAAAACAGCGTATCTTACCAACTGCTCACTGATGGTTTCCCCAGTGCTTTGACTGGCATGACGAATCTTACAAATACCCTGAATTGACCAGTTGCAGAGAGGCCAGTATATAACCATGCTAAGCTGTACCCTTGCTAAGTGGGAAAACTGGGATATAACTGGTGTTGAAAGACATGTCAGCTCGCGATCTGTGGCCCCTTTCTCGTCTGCACGTGCGCGCGTTGTCCCCAGTCCTAGACCAAATCAAATAACTAAATAAAAGACTAGAACAACTGGAAAGATAACCGTTACTAGCTAGTACCCAATAATAAGACAATGCAATTGTAGGGATACAGACGGCGATTATCTCCCTGTGGTGAAGACAAGTCCCATTTTCATGTGACATCTGCTTAGTGACGTCACTTGATACAGCGATGAGATTGGCCAGTTATTTTAGTCAGTTTACAGTAGCCAAATTGAGAGGTTGCTTTCTTCTGCCCGGGTAGAGGCTAAATCTGCCTTTCCAGCAGCTTACAGGTCCATGGTGCCGTTTACCTTTGCGAATATATCTTACGTAAATATAGAAATAAACCCCAGTTCTCAGTCCACAGTTTGGGAAAACCTAGGAGTCACCGTTTCTACTTTTTGAATTGTATCCTCGCCTGGAGGAATATAGTTGATTAATTCAGTCCGCGTTTGAATCTGCAGTCCTAAACAGGGTTTCTACAGAAACTGTGAGTAACGAGAAAACGTACCTCCTGCGAAGCGAATTTGCTTCTCGTGTCATGTCCTGTTGAAAGATCGCGACCGGCATTAAAAGAGTAAATGGATTATTCCGAAATTCCCATATCGCTGGAAAACGTACAAAGGAAAAAAATACAAAAGACTAAAAGTTTTATTTGCCCCCGAGGCAGGCATGAATAGCGAATCTCGGAGGAAGATGGGAGATCGTGTTGTTGGCTTGACGGAGTACGTGCGTACTAACGTTACGGTGAGAATAAGAGGTCACTAGCAATTGCTCAGTTGCTAAACCGGAGGACTGGACGAAAGCAAGTATTTTAATCCATTTCAGCCGTCGTAAACGACGGGCTAACTGAATCAACCTCATAAACACAGAAGAATCTCCATATTATATGTAAGACACTTCGTTTTTGCTTCTCTTTACACTTTGACAGGTAGATATATATGATACATTATTCTCTGCGTGAGATACGTATATATATATATATATATATATATATATATATATATATATATATATATATATATAGAGAGAGAGAGAGAGAGAGAGAGAGAGTTTTCTGTATGTATTAATGGTACAACAGTCTCCCTGAGAACAAAGCAAGTTTTTCATTCATTTTCGTGTTATTATAACAAGCATATAATAATGCCATTAACGAGGGAAACATAAATGTGGAGAACAAACCGTTCTTCCATAGTTCTCTCCCCTTACAATAAACCTCGCAAATGAACTATCTAACCCTCGATAAAATATATAAAAAATTAAAAAGCAAAAATAAAAAACAAGAATCTAAATATACAAATAAGTAAACAAATTAACAAATCTACCATTCGTCTGTCTAATGAATTCTGTAGAGTACTGTTTAGGTCTCGAAGTTCTTGACAAAATCCAAAGAAGGATCTATAAAACCTACTCGATCCTGAACAGGCATCATCTTCTCTGTGAATTTATCACCGAAGCAACGTAGCTTCCGTCTGTCCTTTCTACAAATATTTCCATGGAAACTTCTGTGGCGAGCTTTTCTCCGGGGTCCGCCGACCACATGCATTTAAGCGTGCTAACTGCCGCCTTTTTAAACTCGTTAAATAGCTAAATACAAACGCTTCTTCTACTCCAACTGTTCATTTTCTCGCAGTT
This sequence comes from Acanthosepion esculentum, assembly GCA_964036315.1. NCBI lineage: Eukaryota > Metazoa > Mollusca > Cephalopoda > Sepiida > Sepiidae > Acanthosepion > Acanthosepion esculentum. Next base: position 3,065,265 of record OZ038508.1, on the reverse strand, counting down.
GTTACATGTGGATCTCCATTCTTTTTACTACAATCTTCAAAAATTTAAATGCAACGTCAATTGCAATCTTCTGTCTTCTTGAATCCTCTTCCTCTGATGTCATTTCTTTAATCCTCCCTATATTCAATCTTTTTCACTTTCACTTCTTACATCTCCTCTGCGCACTCGTGGCATTCCCGCCGTGCTTCGTATGAAAGGATTAAAATAAATAAAGTAAATGATAAACAAAGTAACCCATCAACGAATGAACACAATTAAATGTAATAATAGTAATAATAATAATAATAATAATAATAATAATAATAATAATAGTAATAATAATAATAATAATAATAATAATAATAATAGTAATAATAATAATAATAATAATAATAATAATAATAATATGAAAACATAAGGACCTTGAAATCGAAATCTCCAAAATGTGACAGATGGGGACATCAACAATCCCTGTTGTTGTTGGATCCCTCGGATTGTTTGGAAAAGATCCCAACAGATACATTGAAGGATTTTCCTGGAAGCCCATGCCTTAATGATATACAAAGAATTGTTCTCACGAGTACATTACGAAGGGCTTTATCTATGTAAAATATGTGTATGCGTGTGTTTTGTTTTTTCAATTGCTCAGTGGAAAATGTCATGATGCCATTTCTGACCGTAGGTCCCTGGGCGAGATCCGGAAAGAAATGAGTACACATCAGAAATCAAAGGAAATAAAATGATAACAATATTAATAATCAATTATTAATAATGAGTAAAATGCTACAAAACGACATTATAAAATAGCTACAAATTATCGCCTTCGAGATCAGCATTTTTTCTACTCAATAGCCTATAGAATAATTAGAAATATAACTGTTATCAACTACCCACATTTAGATTCATGGCGGTAAGCCAATTTACAACTATTATGAAGTCGATGGTCGTCAAATTCGTCATCAATGTGACTTTGTACCAGAATTACTTAAACTTAGAATAGAGTACGCTTCACTGCAAGGCAAGGCTGATGCGTACTATCCCAAATTCCCAGACCAGTGGAAAAATCCAGATTGGGACCCAAGAGCAGTGTTTTGTTACCATCACTATCTTATAAACATTTGTTTTTTTCTACCTACATTTATATACCTTACAAATTAAACCAAGAACAACAGACTATTAAAGCATATAAAATTTTCGCAGAGTTGACGTCATTCTTGGGGCTTTTTTGTCAAATCCTTGAAATTTTGTATGCTCAAACCCACTATTCTTTTATTGACAATATTGAAGGTGTTAAAATTATTCAACATTTTAACAAGAACATCTCAAATTGATGTTAAAAATAGTCGGAAAATATTGATTTATATATGATGAATTGATCTATTATGACGTGTCTCTAATTCGGATTTAGATACATTGTATTTATTTTCAATATCTTTTAGTTGAACTAGTCACCTATATTGCATATGATCCATTATTGTACATAATTAGTTTACAATAAAATTTATATTTTATATGAAAATTGTGATATATTAGAATATTATAGATTCGGCGAGGCACGAGACTCTAGCACTGGCCCTGCTGCGTGGTCATTTTTTATGAACTTGTGTAGGAGACAATTATTGCAGTGCAGCGAGTTCCAATTCACGCACTGGAACTTTCTCCTAGACATACGGCGAATGCTTGATTGAAGATCGATAAATCACTTTGGGTGGACCGATTGTCGGGAATTGTTCATAGCCTTATAAGGGATAGGGTTAAAAACTACTGCAAGCAAAGTTAACGCCATTATATCGACTTACATTTATATAGATGTGGACAAAAACGTCCAAATTAAATACGTTAAATACTTTCAAATATATAAAGAAATATATTCCACGTGTGTAGTAAACATATGTCCGCAAATAGTTTCTTTTTGTGTTATTAAGTTTAAAGAAGTTTATGGTAGATGACGCTGTGTAGCTATAGCGAAGAAAACGGCGAATTACCTCGTCAAGCCAAGCGACAGCGCGTCGCGTGTATCCTACGACGGAAAATGTGGCGCAAAAGAAAATTACTTACCAAAAATAAGGGCACGTATTCCGCATGATATGCTGAAGACGGAATATTTAAATTATAAAACAAGTCCGTCGCCGGAGTCGCTATAAAAGTATTTTGATATGCAAAAACTGGGCGTCCTCTCCCAGTTGTCGACGAATGGCAAAAATGCTCGGCTGTCTTCTCGAATTGGTTAACAATTGTGAGATAGTACCTGCGAATCGAGTTTTCGGCATTTTCTTTCTGCCGCCGATGTCCGAGTCTGAACTTAGTGTTTTATTCTCTGCATTTTGGAAGTAATCTGCGACAAATATTTCCTTTGCAATCCCAGATCGCTTATAGTAGCCATGTAGTCTAAGTTACATTTGTTGTTTGTATGCATTTGTGGCTATACTGTCTTCAACGTTTCCCGTGTGTAGTTCGTTTAACAATGGCAGGATATTCATATAGTGAGCAGGCAGATATATAATTTTTACATATGACTACCAAACGGTAATGGAGACGATGCTGCACAGATTGAGTTTCCAGACAGAAGTTTCCAGACAGAATGCTGATTATCATCGCGTTGATGAGACAGGCACCATAAATTATGGACCGAGATCTGCTCGCACGCCTGACCAGGAATTAAACATTCTACAGGATGTCGAGGACGATCTTGATATCAGTACACATCAAGTGGCTCTAGCATCTTGTACATTTCAAAGTACTGCATGGTGGGTTCTTCAAGAACAGTTTCTGTATTTTCAACATGCACAGTATCTTTCCTTCTCTGATCACTTACCACTGGAGAAGTTTTGCCGATGGTTTATGCACAAACCTACGATCCTTTGTTTGCCTCTTCAGTCTTGTTTATGGATGAGGCAAGATTTTTCGATAAATGTGGATATTATACCTTGCTTTTTTATCAGGACTGCATCAAAGTTTTTAAGAGTATTTTAAGTATATATATATATATATATATATATATATATATATATATGTGTGTGTGTGTGTGTGTGTGTGTGTGCGTGTGTGTGCGTGTGTGTGCATGTGTGTGTGTGTGAGAGACTGTCTAGTGGGTCCATCTGATCCCCTAGCACGTCTTAAACTAGCTGTCTACAGAGAGTTTATTTCGAACACATTTCCAGACCTGTTAGAGGATGTACACCTGCTAATACGAAGACACATGTGGTTCATGCATGATAGGTATCAAGTACGTTTTAGCTAAATTCTTCGCGATGCAGTAGCTGACATCTACCACGAGAGAGGGAGAGGTAGTAGAGGACTGGTTCTATGGATTGCACGTTACACGACCTCCATCATATGCATTTTCATCTGTGGGGAACCTAAAACAATTGGTTTATGCAGCAGTTCTTAATAATGCAGAAAGACTTTATCAACGGGTCATGTGGGACTGGGAAAGCATTCGACGCTGTGGGTATATTTGAAAGTGTTCGCCAGTCAATGATCCAACGGGTACATGCTGGTGTAAAAGCAAGCGGAGGACATTTTGTATGAGTTAGTGTGCTGAATTACAAAGATGATCTTTTGTACATGTTTATATGGACATTTCATCTTGCTGTTTTATCAGGACTCCATCAAATTTTGAAAAAAGTATTTTAATAGTATATATATATATATATATATATATATATATATATATATATATATATATATATACATATGTGTGTGTGTGTGTGTGTGTGTGTGTGACTCTAGATTCAACACCAACACTCGAGAAAACACCAGAAGTGTTGCAAGAAAATGGCTATTTTTGTAGTGATGTTATAACATGTTTATGTTATAATTTTTTAATAAAAAAATTATATATATATATATATATATGTCTGTGTGGCATGGTGGCCACTGAAAAACTGAATGCTATAAATAAAAAAATAACTGTTTGATAACAACAAATGGGTAGAATCTGATCCATTCTCAAGGATGCTCTGTCGTACAGCTTCCACAGATGCGTCAGTGGGCACAGTGCTTTTAGAACATCTTCCCGGAAGATCGCTGACTGATCCAGTTCTTTCAAACCAGACGATTAGGTTCTGAATCATGGTATCGCTAGGAGATACTCTGACATTAAAATGTTGACTGTATTTTCTCTGAGTCTGAATAATTGATCTTTTATTGGATTAGAAAAACTCAATGAGTTTTACACTTTGATGGGCATCAAACGTAGCCATTTTAATCACCAAAGGATGCTCTATAACCTTCAAAAAAATAAAATAAAATAAAAGACTGAAAAGCAGAGCATTATTGCATTGGGGTGGGCTCAAATCCCGCTTGGTACCATAAAGTAGTAGAACTTTAGCGGATGAATCTAAGATCCGCAAATGTAAGTAACATGTCTTTACTAAATACTTGGCTGTTTAGTTCCTCGCCACACTTGGCACTAGAAAAGATTTTGGTTACGTTGCAAAGCTTGGTAGATAAATCAATATCTACAAGTGCTGTCATGTCGTATTTGTGTAAACTGAAAGTAAATGAAGAAGATACAAGGTAAGAAATGCAAATTGGCAAAAATGCAACTATCTTCGACTACTTTACATAAACAGAACAAATAACAGAAAAAGTTTTTAATAAAATTCATTATATCAAAAGGAACAATTTATACAATGTAGCTCGCACTAACTTAAATAATAACCTCACCGTGACCTCACAAAGAAGGGAAAACCCTTAGCCTCAGATGTCTTGTATATATTGGCTCATTTAGTTTTGATGTTCGTATTAAAGCTATTGATTTTGAGACTGCATGTATTGTAGTATTTTCCCAGAGGAAGCAGAGCAAAACCTGATAACCCCTGACCTGGTAGTTGGCATGAGTAGCAACGTCTTTCCTCACATTTGTACAACACTAGTGTCATCTTTTCTCCTCCCAACACCACGAGATATCTAAGAGCATAAAATATGCTGAATCTTGGAAGTTGAAGCAACTCTTGATGCTATGAGGCATTCAAAACACTGTCCACTGAAGATTATATTATCGTGGTATATTTTCATAGCAGATATTTCATTTCTGAGCGAACAGAAGACTTTCTCTAACCGTTCCAGCCTTCTGGCCATCATCAGCAACATTATTATCTCCTGTGTTATTCAAGGCATTGGTTTTCATGCAAGAATCTTATAATACCCTTAGGTTCCACATTTTAGTTCATCCGCAGTTGCTGAGTTGTGAGTTGTCTCTTGATTGTGTCATGCTATCTGAGAATATTCAGTAGGGACCGTAGTACTGCATCGACAGACTGCATCAATGATGGGTTATTTTTTTCTCATTTTTTATGCGGCCTTATTTTTGAATAGCATGAGGCAGTAGACACAGGAGAGAAAGAACAAAAAAAACAGATATCGGGATGTCAGTGATCAACTACATATTCTGCCTTAAAGTAAATGGTCACAGAAGAACGCTTCTTATCCGGAAAACATAACTGAAATTACTTGAAGGCATAATAAAGAACGAGAACTTTGAAAACCTAACCCTCACGGGGCATATAGAGGGCAAGAGAAATATGTGAAGGCAGAAAACTTCATATATAAGCTTGTTGAAATGGAAGACAGAACGGAGGGGGTGTCCTTAGGAATGGATCCACCACCGAAAATCTTATGTCTTGCAAGTTCGCTCCAAAAAGAAGACCACGACGTTATTATGTCTTCCAGTTTTCACCGAAAGCTGATCCTTATTCAAGTTTCTCTTTTGAAGCACAGATGCTTTGATGAGTATTATGATACTCGACCTCACGACTGTCGCCCATTTCCGAGTATTTTTCAGTCTTATATACAAATATAGACAGACAATTCATTACATGATGTCACTCCAACGAGATACATATCACCCTGCCACTCGGTTCGGGCCTTTTTAGACTAACAGAAACTTACAGTCTACAAATTCTTTCTACTGATGCTAAGCCTTTTTTATTTGTTTAGAAGAATAAAGTGTTTCTAGGCTTTTCATTAAAAGTTTTCGTTGATTAAACAGCGCATTATATAAATGCCTTTCACAAGACCTTCTTGAGTCTCTTCAAATTTTCGTCTTGAGGGTGTTCATGAAATCCCTAGACCGCTTTTTGTTGACACTGCCCGTCTTTTCTCTATTGCTGTTGCATTAAGTTGCTTTTTCATCTGTGAGGAGATTGTCCAGCATTCACTTCCATATAGGAGGATTGATATTACATAACAGTTCAGTACTCTTTTCTTTGTTTCTGTTATTTCAAGTCTCTTCTTCATCTGAGAGGATATTGTCCAGCATTCATTGCCATATAGGAGGATTGATATTACATAACAGTTCAGTACTATTTTCTTTGTTTCTGTTACTTCTAGTCACTTCTTCATCTGTGAAGAGATTTTCCAGCATTCATTGCCGTATAGGATGATTGATATTACATAACAGTTCAGTACCCTTTTCTTTGTTTCTGTTACTTCAAGTATCTTCTTCATCTGAGAGGAGATTGTCCAGCATTCATTGCCATATAGGAGGATTGATATTACATAACAGTTCAGTACTCTTTTCTTTGTTTCTGTTACTTCAAGTCTCTTCTTCATCTGAGAGGAGATTGTCCAGCATTCACTGTCAAAGAGGACAACTCGTTTTACCCAACTGTTTAGATCGGATTTATTTGTTTCTAACATTTGTTTTCTGTTTCTTAATATTTTGATTAATTTCTGGAAGATATATTTCCCTTTTCTAATGTAAAATATTAGATATTGCGCAGCAGTTCAGTATTCTTTTCTTTCTTTCCAACAAAATGTTCCTTTTTTTAATACTTTGCTTAGTTTTTCAAAATCATCACTTACACTTCTGCATTTATTGCTTTTCTTCTATTTCAGCCTACTTACTCTATTCATACTATAATTTACTATAATTAGGGAAAAGTAGGAATATATTTGTATATCATTTTCTTTATATGACTTACTGCTATGAAAACCTCTTTTTGAACACTGGATGTTTGCGATTGCTTTTTGTCAGCTATTTTGACCGTCCTTATTATTAAGGTCTTATTATAGGCATTATGATATATCACGTTGTATTATAGGCATTATGTTATCATGAATATCAATGCCTATAATGGAGAAAGGCAAACTAGAAATATTTACTCTTACGACTTTAAATTTAGTAATATTTAATTTTCGAGTTCTTAGCGTAATCATTTTGTATATCTGAAAAGATAACAATAGAGGGTTTCAGTTCCCAAAACGCTAAGTCCGGGTGCTGGGGACGTAATTTCAAAGATAATAAATCAGTCTCGCAAGTTCAATATCCGGAAATGCTGTGCCCACAACTAAAAACGCGCAACTACCTTCTTCCATCAGGGAGATCCAACCATCTCTCCAAGGTACGGTTCTTCTATTACGCAACAAAGGTTGTGATTGGTCAATACTGGCGGGAAAGTGCAAACAACTGTCATATTTTGAGGCTTACTAATGTCGACCCGATCTTGATTATGCTTTTCGATTTTGACAGCACACGGAGAGCACGGATTCTTTCTCCAGGTATGACTTGGTTTTCTTCATCGTCACCTTAGTATATAGGTAAGGAAGACTGAATGTGGCTTTAAGCTTTAGTCAGATCTTTATTGCTTACGCATCCAGTTAATTTTAATATCTCATTCCCAAACTGGCGGCAAAATTGACACGCTAAGAATATCGGTTTCTTGTGAGCATAAGCAAAATCCGTCGACATTTAAGTCATGTCTTTGTCGGTAGAGAAAAGAAAAGTAATTTCCAATCATGACTGCCATTGGCGATGATAAATAGGTTTCCTTACGCGAAGTCAAATCGAATTATATCGTTTCCCAGATTGAAGAAAGAATTTCAAATTATTCGCATAAAAAGAATCACTTTGGTAAAGTTTCCTTTACTGTGATTCTAATGGAAATGTTTATGACTTGTCAAAATTTGGTACAATCCTTTTTTTTTTCTATGAGAAAAGCATAATACAGCCACCAAAAAAAAACAAAAAAAAACAACAAAAAAGAAAAACAGGAATTTAATTCTGGTAAGACCGAAACTCCTACCAGTCTAAAAACAAATCTCATGGTAGCTGGTCAGAGTCGAAAGTGTTATGTATATTAGGAGATGTGTCATGAATGAAAGTGGAAATTATAGGGATAGGGAGGATAGATAACGATTGACTCTTGATTAGAAAAGGACAAGTTTGTAAACGCACCAGTGCCGATATCGTACCCACAAATTGGCATGACTGAAACAACAAGATACGAATATCTTTGGGAAACGAATGCTGGAAAAAGTTCCATTAAATCAGAGTTAATGAAGCGTATTAACTTGATTTTGAATGTATTGCATATAATAAGCGGTTTTTTGTACATTGGACTATTCCGGACATATCAGATTTGAGAGCAACTGCCAGTTCCTGGGGATCAAGATATTGGGAAATGCACCCAGAAATTCTCGTATCAGCTGCGTTTATGTTTACGAATATGAAAGAATTCAAACCAAAATTGCACAACAAGGACAAATATTTCTTTTTATTTTGCAATACTAAACTTAGCACAAACAAGGTTCGAGAGCTACTGAAGGAAGAGTCTTACAATCTAAATGCTAATGATGAATGAGTTTTGTGATATGAATGGAAGTAAATAAGTGAGGATTATATGATAAGGAGGATAGTTAACGACTAGCCCTTAATTTGAAGAGGGGGGATGTTGTTAAACTTAAAGAAGAACTAAACCGGAAGTCTGTTTGGTAAGGTAGCAAATTGATCTTATGAATTCCTATGACTGTAAAAATTTTGTCAAAATAATAATTTCCCCCTTACATTAATATTGTAGGATTTCCAATTCTGTCATTGAATTTCGAATGCTACCATTGAAGATATAATTAACGAAAGTTAATGATTCTCACCTTCAAACATATTTCCCCACGGAATCATTTTATTCCTGTTTGATATGCATCTTTTTATGTGTTTAAAGAACTAATTAACTTTTTTTGATTTCGTCATCCATTAAAATTAGAAAAAAATACGCGATAATAAACTAGTGGATTAAAACGTTTGTTCAGGAATCTGTCGACTCAATCGCTAGCCCGGGTAGTACATCCTTAGACTCGGTAGAAATAAGGCGAACAATAATTGAACAATAATCAATAGGAACGAAATGAAATAAGGCGAGCAATAAGTGAACAATAATAAATAGGAACGAAATGAAATAAGGCGAGCAATAACTGAACAATTATATATAGGAACGAAATGAAATAAGGCGAGCAATAACTGAAAGATAATAAATAGGATCTAAATGAAATAAGGCGAGCAATAACTGAAAGATAATAAATAGGAACGAAATGAAATAAGGCGAGCAATAACTGAACAATAATAAATAGGAACGAAATGAAATAAGGCGAGCTATAACTGAACAATAATAAATAGGAACGAAATGAAATAAGACGAGCAATAACTGAACAATAATAAATAGGAACGAAATGAAATAAGGCGAGCAATAACTGAACAATAATAAATAGGAACGAAATGAAATAAGGCGAGCAATAACTGAACAATAATAAATAGGAACTATATGAAATAATGCGAGCAATAACTGAACAATTACATATAGGAACAAAATGAAATAAGGCGAGCAATAACTGAACAATAATAAATACGAACTAAATGAAATAAGGCGAAAAATAACTGAACAATAATAAATAGGAACGAAATGAAATAAGCCGAGCAATAACTGAACAATAATAAATGGGAACGAAATGAAATGAGGCGAGCAATAACTGAACAATAATAAATAGGAACGAAATGAAATAAGGCGAGCAATAAGTGAACAATAATAAATAGGAACTAAATTAAATAAGGCGAGCAATAACTGAAAAATAATAAATAGGAACTAAATGAAATAAGACGAGCAATAACTGAGCAATAATAAATAGGAAAGAAATGAAATAAGGCGAGCAATAACTGAACAATAATAAATAGGAACGAAATGAAATAAGGCGAGCTATAACTGAACAATAATAAATAGGAACGAAATGAAATAAGGCGAGCAATAACTGAACAATAATAAATAGGAACGAAATGAAATAAGGCGAGCAATAAGTGAACAATAATAAATAGGAACTAAATGAAATAAGGCGAACAATAACTGAACAATAATAAATAGGAACGAAATGAAATAAGGCGAGCAATAACTGAACAATAATAAATAGGAACGAAATGAAATAAGGCGAGCAATAAGTGAACAATAATAAAGAGGAACTAAATTAAATAAGGCGAGCAATAACTTAAAAATAATAAATAGGAACTAAATGAACTAAGACGAGCAATAACTGAGCAATAATAAATAGGAAAGAAATGAAATAAGGCGAGCAATAACTGAACAATAATAAATAGGAACGAAATGAAATAAGGCGAGCAATAACTGAACAATAATAAATAGGAACGAAATGAAATAAGGCGAGCTATAACTGAACAATAATAAATAGGAACGAAATGAAATAAGGCGAGCAATAACTGAACAATAATAAATAGGAACGAAATGAAATAAGGCGAGCAATAACTGAACAATAATAAATAGGAACGAAATGAAATAAGGCGAGCAATAACTGAACAATAATAAATAGGAATTTTATGAAATAATGCGAGCAATAACTGAACAATTATATATAGGAACAAAATGAAATAAGGCGAGCAATAACTGAACAATAATAAATAGGAACTAAATGAAATAAGGCGAACAATAACTGAACAATAATAAATAGGAACGAAATGAAATAAGCCGAGCAATAACTGAACAATAATAAATGGGAACGAAATGAAATGAGGCGAGCAATAACTGAACAATAATAAATAGGAACGAAATGAAATAAGGCGAGCAATAAGTGAACAATAATAAATAGGAACGAAATGAAATAAGGCGAGCAATAAGTGAACAATAATAAATAGGAACTAAATTAAATAAGGCGAGCAATAACTGAAAAATAATAAATAGGAACTAAATGAAATAAGACGAGCAATAACTGAGCAATAATAAATAGGAAAGAAATGAAATAAGGCGAGCAATAACTGAACAATAATAAATAGGAACGAAATGAAATAAGGCGAGCTATAACTGAACAATAATAAATAGGAACGAAATGAAATAAGGCGAGCAATAACTGAACAATAATAAATAGGAACGAAATGAAATAAGGCGAGCAATAAGTGAACAATAATAAATAGGAACTAAATGAAATAAGGCGAACAATAACTGAACAATAATAAATAGGAACGAAATGAAATAAGCCGAGCAATAACTGAACAATAATAAATGGGAACGAAATGAAATGAGGCGAGCAATAACTGAACAATAATAAATTGGAACGAAATGAAATAAGGCGAGCAATAAGTGAACAATAATAAATAGGAACGAAATGAAATAAGGCGAGCAATAAGTGAACAATAATAAATAGGAACTAAATTAAATAAGGCGAGCAATAACTGAAAAATAATAAATAGGAACTAAATGAAATAAGACGAGCAATAACTGAGCAATAATAAATAGGAAAGAAATGAAATAAGGCGAGCAATAACTGAACAATAATAAATAGGAACGAAATGAAATAAGGCGAGCAATAACTGAACAATAATAAATAGGAACGAAATGAAATAAGGCGAGCTATAACTGAACAATAATAAATAGGAACGAAATGAAATAAGGCGAGCAATAACTGAACAATAATAAATAGGAACGAAATGAAATAAGGCGAGCAATAACTGAACAATAATAAATAGGAACGAAATGAAATAAGGCGAGCAATAACTGAACAATAATAAATAGGAATTTTATGAAATAATGCGAGCAATAACTGAACAATTATATATAGGAACAAAATGAAATAAGGCGAGCAATAACTGAACAATAATATATAGGAACTAAATGAAATAAGGCGAACAATAACTGAACAATAATAAATAGGAACGAAATGAAATAAGCCTAGCAATAACTGAACAATAATAAATGGGAACGAAATGAAATGAGGCGAGCAATAACTGAACAATAATAAATAGGAACGAAATGAAATAAGGCAAGCAATAACTGAACAATAATAAATAGGAACGAAATGAAATAAGGCGAGCAATAAGTGAACAATAATAAATAGGAACTAAATTAAATAAGGCGAGCAATAACTGAAAAATAATAAATAGGAACTAAATGAAATAAGACGGGCAATAACTGAGCAATAATAAATAGGAACGAAATGAAATAAGGCGAGCAATAACTGAACAATAATAAATAGGAACTACATGTAATAAGGCGAACAATAAATGAACAATAATAAATAGGAACGAAAATGAAATGAATTCTTCAATGACTTGTCCCAATTGTTGAAAACTCTCACTTTTAATTCTTTCTTCTTTCCGTATGGTTCGTTCTACTTCTTTGCCATTGTTGAAACTTGGCGTCTGGTTCGTTCTACTTTGTGGCCATTGTTGAAAATTGACGTATGGTTCGTTCTACTTCGTCGCCATTGTTGAGTCTTGACTCAATGTTGAATCTCGCCTATTGCATGGAATAATAATGCAACACAAAATGTACTTAGAACAAGGTTGTATTATAACAAGAAAGGGTACACAATAAGTACATATAGTATTTCTGTATATTTCTGGGAAGACGTTCCTGGAGAATGTGTTGACTAGTCGCAGTCGATCAGAGTCTCTAGTTGGATCTCGTGATTCCTCCTCTCGTCTTCCGGTACCAACCATTATTTATATAGTTGGTAGTCACCTATGCAGATTAGGTGGATCCTACGCAACACCCCTCTCCCAAGCCTTGAAATCCTTTTGGATTTCAAACTGGCTTCTATATGGGATGATGATTATGGTTATTTCTTTGTAGATCCCATTTGCATAGTTCATATGTATATCTGTTTTATTTTTCAATATCTTTTTCGTTTTGGATTCACGTCCAATGGGTCCGTGAACTTTCGTTTCCTACCGGATCTTCTCGGTTCATGAGCACTCTGCGGAGGTTCTACTTGAAAAGTATCATACATTACATCAATGGGATCTTCCTCCTCATCCGGTATACTCTCTTCATGCTCTAGCACGTAGCATTTTTTGAGTTGGTTCTGGTGCCTGTTATGAGTATTCTTCGGCCCTTTTATTATGTAAATCAGGTCACCGATTCTCTTGTCCACTATGCCTCGCTCCCAGAACTCAATGTTGTTTCTATAGCACTTGAAAAAGACCTTCCCTCCGGGGGTGTATCTTTTTCTAGCTGTATACATAGTGTTCTTTATTCTATTTCTTCCTGGCAAAAGCTTGTCAAACACTGACTTAACTTTCCTAGCGAACATTAGTTCAGCTGGTGCCATGTTTGATGGTGTTCTCTGGTTAGGCGTGATTCTGTATACTTGTAGGAATTGCTGAAGCGCCTTTTCCGTTGGAACTCCTGAGGCTTTCTTCAGAGCGCGCTTTAACGTATCGACAAATCTTTCTGCGAGTTCATTGGATCTCGGATGATACGGCGGCGTCGTTATGTGGTTAATTTGATATAACTCACAAAATACCTTAAATTCGTCAGAAGTGAATTGTGTACCATTGTCACTCACAATACACTCTGGCACACCGAACCGTGCAAATAGTTCATGCAAAAAAGTTGTTGTGGTATTGGACGTAGGCTTTTTGCAGCGTAGTACTTCCGGCCATTTTGTAAAGCTATCTACCACTATTAAGTAGTAATAATCTTCTACTGGACCAGCGAAATCAATGTGTAATCTTGTCCACGGATGATCCGTCTTTGGCCATGGTTTGTGTACTATAGGTGGTGCCTTAGCTGCTAACGCACACCCTTTACATCGATGAACCATGTTTTCGATATCCACATCCATTCCTTTCCAATATACAAAGCTTCGCATTAAGCTTTTTGTTCTATTAATCCCCGGGTGACCCATATGAAAGTCCCGTAGGATTCTTTTCTGCAACTTTTTTGGTACTACTACTTTCTCTACACTTGCGAAAGGCACGTTACGTTTCTTTTTAAATATAGGCATAGTATTTTCTTTTAATCCAAATTTAGCTTCAAACTTGTTACATCTTCGAAGACCAGGTGTAAAGGTTTCCGGAAACTTTCTCTTTAATTCATCTTTAATGTCCTGTCTTGTTTGCGTATTACTTTCTACTTTTCTGCAGAATAAGTTTAACGGCTTATCCCACAATTCGAATGTTTCAATAAAATCTGTACCCAACAAGTTTTCTCCATTTCTCAGAATGAAAACCTTTATTTTTTTAACGATCCCATTCAATTTCATTGGAAGTACAACCTCGCCTTCGAAGTTAATTTGCTTTCCAGTTACCGTTCGAGCGAGTTTCGTTGACTTCATTATTGTAGGCCTTTCTAAAATTTTCCATGTTTTATCGTTCATTATTTTTAAATCTGACCACGAATCGAGTTGAAATTTAATATTCTTTTTTAATATTTCAGTCGTCACATATTTCCTCAAATCTCTATCTGATTTGATATTCGAATTTGTTTGTCTAATTCGGCTCTTGAATCTTTTCATTTTACAACACGATCCTTTGTGACCATTCTTTTGGCACACGAAACATTTCTTATTTCTATATGGGCAATTTATCTCCCAATGTCTTTTGTTACAACGTCTGCAATTATATGGTGGGACCTTTTTATTTTCGTTATTTTATTTTCTTGTCTATTCTTAAAGTACGCTGAATTTTTTCTCCAATATTTCTCTAATGGGTATTTTGATTGCTTTTTTATTTTTTTAATATAAGCACTGCCAGCTTCTTCGATTTTTTGCGACTCTTTTTTTAAACTTACGGCCCGTTGACACTCCTCTGCTAACTTTTGCAGGGTAAGGCCTTGTTCAGATTCGAGTTTAGACAAAACTCTACGTCTTATTTCGGCACTCTTACTGGATACCAGTCCTTGAGCAAAAATTAAGCACTTGAATTCTTCAACCGTAATCTCTGCCAATCTGAAATTGTCACAATGTCTATTCACTATAGATGCATATGTTAAGTAATCCTGATCGTCGGATTTAGAGACATTCATGCATAACCATCGCTTATGCCAAAGTGACATATTTGCTCCAAACAGCTCTTTTAGCAATTTCACTGTTTCCGAGAATTCCAATTCAGTTGTTTTTCTCGGTAGAATAAAATCTACAAATTTGCTATGTTCTGCTGTACCTAGCTTTCTTAGTAATAGACTGACTTTTCTTGAATTCGACCAGTTTTCACAGTCTGTGTAGAAAATATCTTCATATCGTTTAAAGTACGCTTCAAACGTTTTTTCTTCGTCTGGCACATAGTTGAAAGTTTCCAGCGAATTAAATATGGTGTTATTAGAATATAAAGAATTTCCCTCATTTGCCTGATAGTTGTTTAATTTCTCCAGTGTTAACTTTTGAATTTCTAAAAGACTTTCATCCTGTTTTTCTTGATATTTTTGTTGTCTTTCATCTTGTTTAACTTGATATTTTTGCAGCGCTATCTGTTGTTCTTGTTGTCTTTCATAATGTTTCTCTTGATATTTTTGCTGTGCTATATGTTGTTCTTGTTGTCTTTCATCTTGTTTCTCTTGATATTTTTGCTGTGCTATCTGTTGTTCCCTTATTAATAAGGCAAACTGCTATCTGTTGTTCCCTTATTAATAAGGCAAACTGTTCGGAACGAAATTAAATAAGCCGAGCAAAAACTGAACAATAATAATCAGGAAAGAAATGAAATAAGGCGAGCAATAACTATACAATAATAAATAGGAACGAAATGAAATAAGGCGAGCAATAACTGAACAATAATAAATAGGAATGAAATGAAATAAGGCGAGCAATAACTGAACAATAATAAATAGGAACGAAATGAAATAAGGCGAGCAATAACTGAAAAATAATAAATAGGAACGAAATGAAATAAGGCGAGCAATAACTGAACAATAATAAATAGGAACTATATGAAATAATGCGAGCAATAACTGAACAATTATATATAGGAACGAAATGAAATAAGGCGAGCAATAACTGAAAGATAATAAATAGGATCTAAATGAAATAAGACAAGCAATAACTGAGCAATAATAAATAGGAACAAAATGAATTAAGGCGAGCAATAACTGAACAATAATAAATAGGAACGAAATGAAATGAGGCGAGCAATAACTGAACAATAATAAATAGGAACGAAATGAAATAAGGCGAGCAATAACTGAACAATAATAAATAGGAACGAAATGAAATAAGGCGAGCAATAAGTGAACAATAATAAATAGGAACGAAATGGAATAAGGCGAGCAATAACTGAACAATAATAAATAGGAACGAAATGAAATAAGGCGAGCAATAACTGAACAATAATAAATAGGAACTAAATGAAATAAGACGAGCAATAACTGAGCAATAATAAATAGGAACGAAATGAAATAAGGCGAGAAATAACTGAACAATAATAAATAGGAACGAAATGAAATAAGGCGAGCAATAACTGAACAATAATAAATAGGAAAGAAATGAAATAAGGCGAGCAATAACTGAGCAATAATAAATAGGAACTATATGAAATAATGCGAGCAATAACTAAAGAATTATATATAGGAACGAAATGAAATAAGGCGAGCAATAACTGAACAACAATAAATAGGAACGAAATGAAATAAGGCGAGCAATAACTGAGCAATAATAAATAGGAACTAAATGAAATAAGACAAGCAATAACTGAGCAATAATAAATAGGGACGAAATGAATTAAGGCGAGCAATAACTGAACAATAATAAATAGGAACTAAATGAAATAAGGCGAGCAATAACTGAACAATAATAAATAGGAACTATATGAAATAATGCGAGCAGTAACTGAACAATTATATATAGGAATGAAATGAAATAAGGCGAGCAATAACTGAACAATAATAAATAGGAACTAAATGAAATAAGGCGAGCAATAACTGAACAATAATAAATAGCAACTTATTGAAATAAGGCGAGTAATAACGGAACTATACTAAATAGGAAGTAAATGAGATATGCACAGAAATGATACTACGTTACGAGAACGATCTACTCTTGTAAATTATCATTGACTTCAGTTCAACATTCAAAATTATGCTCAATAGACATTTGATGAAGGCAGGTGTGCCCAACACTCGGCAAGTTGTGATAAAAACAATAAAGATTAGGACAATAGTCTCAATGCCTCCTTCTCACCTACGGCCTTAACATCCATCATTGAATAAAATGTCGGTCGCAATCTTCTGATTGATTCATTCGTTTTTTATGGCTTCTCAACCCTTTTCAGGTTATTTAATGCCAGGAAATATATATTTATATTATAAGCTTTTTTTTTTTAGATTTTAATAGTTTAGTGATACAAGTATTACTTATTAGTCCCTAGCTAGGAAGAGAAGAGGTGGCTTCATGCCGTATTTGCGCGTAAGTGAACGTAGCCAACGGCATTTGGAATTCAACGCTCTAATTAACATATGCGAGATATTATCCATTACACTAAAGTAAACGGTCATCTCTCTAGGTACTGACCTGGCTCACCCTTGCTTAACTTCGTTGATCGTGCGGGAACCGGTATAACAACGTTCTTTGTTCTGTTTTCCTGAATCCACTTTTTTATTGTCCTTTCTCGTCACAAATGACTTATTCTCTATCACCAATGTCTGTGGTCTTAGGGGCATTATCGCCTTGTTTAGAGCGAATATTAACTCCTCATCCCAGAACTTCAGACAGAACTGTCAAAAAAATAACATTTTGGTATTTGATTTTTCTTGATCAGATGTACAATTTTTCATTATTCTGTGAAATTTGCTTATTAACGTTTCTCCATATGTTATCATTTGCCATGGAGAAAAAATAGCACCTTTAGTCTCGCAGACATCAAAGGACAGGAAGTTATGGAGAGTCATAATGACACACGGCCTAAATTGACGAGGAATATGAAATAAGAGAAATACTTTGATTTCATTTCATTCTGATTTCTTTCGTGTATCCATAGGACTCGGCTTTTTATCAAATTGGAATGGACAAAATAAAATAACAGACTCTATATTTACCAGCAGTTACACAATTTATTTCGAAATATAATTTGTTATTAACAAAGCAATGACAATCTAAAGAATTTCCATTGGTGTGACTTCGACGAATTTAAATAAATGATTATATATTAACACAAAATTGATTACCCAACAAAACAATACATTCAGAGCATTAGTCTAGCATCGTCATGAATCTGACCATAACGTTTTAGTTAAAAATGATGCTTTAAGTAAAAAAAAAATAACTTACTAAAGAGAACTTTATAGAAAATATAAGCTTCTGAGTTTGCCACGATATATTTGCATCTAGATACTTTCAGAATTTACTTTTTTAAACGAAGTGATATTAAAAAATAAGCAATTGTTCAGGAACAAAAGGAAATCATTTGTGCATTTACATCTAGACACGTCATCCTATGTGTCTAGATGTAAATGAACATTTTTAAAAAATTAACATTTCAAAATCACCGTCCCTGCATCTTCAAAGTTACATAGAATTCCATGAATAACGACATTATTTTCGTCTATTTTATTTAAGATGAGCTCTTCGCTATGGTACCTAGACATTTTGAATTTAAGCGCAGTGGCATCGAGATCTCATCAATTTAGAGTTGAGCTGCCTAGATATAACCGTAAGTTGTATGCTAACAGTTTTTTCTCACACTTCTCGCTTGTGGAACTCCCTTCCGTCTCCATGGTTTCCAGACAGCCATTATCTGCAAACATTTAAATGTAATGTCAATCACTATCTACTGTCCTGCTGATTACTCTTTTCTCCTCACGCTCATTATTAATGTTACAGTTCCTAATTTTTCCACATCCAATAACCCCTTGTGTCTTAGTATCTTTTTTGCCTTGAATGCGATACACCCGATTAAAAAAAATAATCTGATGAAGTCCCTTTACAGGACAAAACGTGTTAGATAATTTGTTTTTATTTTATTCAATTTATGAGAAACGGTTTGAAGAAGCAGTTAGAAAAGTAACTTGTTACAGAATATACGAAAATAGCAAAGCCTACAATATAGGCGAAAACTCTGATGACCTGAACTGAGTTGGGATGGTTTCCTGATCAAATACTCACAGTGATGAATTTATGTAAGCTTTAATATATGACCGAAAACTCGTGAAGATTCACAAAACTCTTGGCTGTGTTAGAAGAATGAGGTTGGCTCTCCTCACTGGAGATCCCAGGATACGACAAGATCAGCCACTACATGATGATGGTACGTCGCTTGTTGGCCTGTTGAGACCCTAACATTCGTTTAATATCACTGCGTGTCTCCCTACTGAATTAAAGTGAAGAAAAAGAAACACAAGAAAGTTTCCCTTCATTCAGTCTTTGATGCAACTTTTAAGAATTGCCGGTAGACATCAGGGAGCCAGATACGACATGCAACGCAACACATTTATCGGCATTAAAAGCTTAATTCATATCGACCTGAACAGATGCTTAGCAAGGAAGAAGACACTGCTGGGAAACTGTCCTAAAATACAGATTTGTAACTGGGAAAAAATCCCACCACTTTGGAGTAACGCCTTTTAATCTAACGAAACCAATATTGAACCGTTTCTTCAAAATGGCCATGTCCTGAGCATATTGATTTATTGACGAATTAAGGAGACTCAAGAGAAACAGATTTCTTCTGAAATATTGAGGCTGTCTCTCCAGGACAATTGCTCTAAGTTACTGAAAATAAACTGCTAGAATATTTTCTCCTTCACTTCATTTTAGGTACAGAAATTTGCAGGTTGTCCCATAAATGCTCGATTGGGCACAATCTGGCAAAGAGGTGGTGGCACTATTCGTAGAAGATTTCCAGATTGTTAAGCTAACTGTTGGAAATTAATATCCAATGATACGGGGAAGCTTTCTGAATAAAAGACCCATAGTTGTTGGTATACGTGGATTTCATGAATATTCAGAAATGGTAACAAATCAGTTCAGTGTAGACGCCACCAGTCAGTAAGGAATTTAGCCGGACCAATGGACTCAACACAATCTAGACCATTATAGACTCACCACTACGGAATTGTGATCTAAATTTTATGGGATCTGTACCATAATCAATCATCAACTACAAACAACCTAAAGATGAGACTCAGCGACATTAAGCATTCTATCAGTCTCTCATAGACTTTTTTGGCTATCGTTTCCCATCTTACAAATTTATTGAAATATTGTGTCAAAATATGATAATTACGTATGGATATAACAGGAAAAGATCAGCATCACACACACCCTTCCGAATAACAAATAGCATGCAAAAATAAAAACGGTGGGTGGACAATTGCGTCCCTGGATATTTACTCCCCGGGCAATTGTGTACATGACAACTGCGTCCCTGGACATTTACTCATCGGGCAATTGTGTGCCTGTTGAAACTTGACTAATGCATGGGATAATAATGCAACACAAATTGTACT
Source organism: Acanthosepion esculentum (assembly GCA_964036315.1). Classification (NCBI taxonomy): domain Eukaryota; kingdom Metazoa; phylum Mollusca; class Cephalopoda; order Sepiida; family Sepiidae; genus Acanthosepion; species Acanthosepion esculentum. Next base: position 3,044,854 of record OZ038508.1, on the reverse strand, counting down.
TAGAACAAAATGTATTGAAACAAGAACGTGTACACAATATTTACATATAGACTTTTGTATATTCCTGGGTAGACCGTCCCTGGAGAATGTGTTGACTAAGTCGCAGTCGGGCAGAGTCTCTAGTTGAATCTCTTGTTTCGCCTCTCATGTCTTCCCGGTACCAACCATATTTATATCGTCGGTACTCCGCTATGCAAATTAGGTGGATCCTACCACAACACCCCCTCCCAAGACTTGGAATCCCTTTTGGATTTCAAACTGGCTTCCTATATGGGATGATGATTATGGCTATTTCTTTGTAGATCCCATTTGCATACTTCATATGTATATGTCAATCCGCTTAATTTTAATATCTTTTCCGTTTTGGATTCACGTCCAATGGGTCCGTGAACTTTCGTTTCCTACCGGATCTTCTCGGTTCAGGAGTATTCTGCGGAGGTTCTACTTGAAAAATATCATACATTACATCAATGGGATCTTCCTCCTCATCCGGTATACTCTCTTCATGCTCTAGAACGTAACATTTTTTGAGTTGGTTCTGGTGCCTTTTATGAGTATTCTTCGGCCCTTTAATTATGTAAATTAGGTCACCGATTCTCTTGTCCACTATGCTTCGCTCCCAGAACTCAACGTTGTTTCTGTAGCACTTGAAAAACACCTTCTCTCCGGCGGTGTATCTTTTTCTAGCTGTATACATAGTATTCTTTACTCTATTTTTTCCTGGCAAAAGCTTGTCAAACACTGACTTAATTTTCCTAGCGAACATTAGTTCAGCTGGTGCCATGTTTAATTGTGTTCTCTGGTTTGGCGTGATTCTGTATACTTGTAGGAATTGCTGAAGCGCCTTTTCCGTTGGAACTCCTGAGGCTTTCTTCAGAGCGCGCTTTAACGTATCTACAAATCTTTCTGCGAGTCCATTGGATCTCGGATGATACGGGGGCGTCGTTATGTGGTTAATTTGATATAACTCACAAAATTCCTTAAATTCTTCAGAAGTGAATTGTGTACCATTGTCACTCACAAAACACTCTGGCACACCGAACCGTGCAAATAGTTCATGCAAAAAAGTTGTTGTGGTATTGGACGTAGGCTTTTTGCAGCGTAGTACTTCCTGCCATTTTGTAAAACTATCTACCACTATTAAGTAGTAATAATCTTCTACTGGACCAGCGAAATCAATGTGTAATCTTGTCCACGGATGATCCGTCTTGGGCCATGGTTTGTGTACTATAGGTCGTGCCTTAGCTGCTAACGCACACCCTTTACATCGATGAACCATGTTTTCGATATCCACATCCATTCCTTTCCAATATACAAATCTTCGCATTAAGCTTTTTGTTCTATTAATCCCCGGGTGACCCATATGAAAGTCCCGTAGGATTCTTTTCTGCAACTTTTTTGGTACTACTACTCTCTCACCATATAATAAAATTCCGTCACATATTGAATAAATCTCCTGCACTTTTTGGTCATTTGCTACCATTTTGCCTTTTATTTCTAAAATGAAATCATCGCTTTCAGCTTCTTTTTTGATTTCCTTTGATGTAACCGGTAGCTCTCTTACAATGTTGTTTACCATGTTTTTCACCTCATAATCTGCTCTGATATTTGCAATAATTGATTCTTCGAATCTTTCTTCTTGACTCGGTACGAGTCTTGATAAAGTATCCGCATGAATTATATTTTTAGATGATAGGTGCTTTATGTGAAAATCATAATGGAGAAGAATGGTTCCCCATCTTAACAGTCGATTTGCCGTATAAACGGCTAACCCTTTCTTTGAACCAAAAATAGTGATCAGAGGTTTATGATCCATTTCTAACATAAAATGTCTGCCGTAGATGTATCTATGAAATTTTGTTATGGCAAAAATGATACTCAGCCACTCTTTTTCTATCTGTGAGTAACTTCGTTCTCCTGGGTGTAATGCTCTCGAAGCATGTGCAATTGGTTTTCTAGAACCATCTGGCATTATGTGTTGAATACACGCTCCTACCCCGTATGAACTAGGGTCACTTGCCACTACAATATCAAGTTTTGGATTGTAATGGGTTAAAAAGAGGTCGGACGTAAGCATTTTCTTTATTTCATCAGAGGCTTTCTGACATTCTACCGTCCATTCCCATGCCTTGTCTTTTTTTAGTAGTTCATTCAACGGAGCTCTTAGATTGTACATTCCTTTAATGAACGCATGATAATAGTTTGCCAGCCCCAGAAAACTCTGTAGCGTCACCATATTAGTGGGCGTCAGCATGTCTCTAATCGCAATGGACCTTTCCGGATCTGGAAATCTGCCATTTTCGTTGATTATGTGACCTAAATACTTAATTTCCTCCAAACCAAATTCGCACTTTGATTCTTTGACTTTAAATCCAAAATCCTGAATCTTTTTAAATACTTGATTGAGGTGCTCTCGATGTTCGTCGACGTTTGCACTCCTTAATATGATGTCATCTAAGTAGGCACACGCAAAGTTTAAATTATTCAACATGACGTCCATAGCTTGTTGAAAAATGGCTGGTGCCACTTTAATACCAAAAGGAAGCCTGTTGTACTTGAAAAAACCTCTATGCGTGTTTATCCCTAGTAACTTCGAACATTCCTCTTCGACGGGAATTTGGAGATAGGCATCTGATAAGTCGATTTTTGAAAATATCACTCCGCCATTTAGCATGTTAAAAATCTCCTCCGGACTCGGTAACTGGTAATGGTAGTCCTTAATTACCGAGTTCAACCCTGTCGAAAAATCAACGCAGACTCTGATTTGGTTTGATTTCTTTTTTATGCACGCAATCGGCGCAGCCCATGAATTAGGTTCTACTTTCGAAATAATTCCCATTTTTTCCAACCTATCAAGTTCTTCGTTAATTTTCTCTACACTTGCGAAAGGCACGTTACGTTTCTTTTTAAAAATTGGCATAGTATTTTCCTTTAATTCAAATTTAGCTTCAAACTTGTTACATCTTCCAAGACCAGGTGTGAAGGTTTCCGGAAACTTTTTCTTTAATTCATCTTTAATGTCCTGTCTTGTTTGCGTATTACTTTCTAGTTTTCTGCAGAATGAGTTTAACGGTTTATCCCACAATTCGAATGTTTCAATAAAATCTGTACCCATCAAGTTTTCTCCATTTTTCAGAATGAAAACTTTTACTTTTTTAACGATCCCGTTCAATTTCATGGGAAGTGCAACCTCGCCTTCGAAGTTAATTTCCTTTCCAGTTACCTTTCGAGCGAGTTTCGTTGACTTCATTATTGTAGGCCTTTTTAAAATTTTCCATGATTTATAGTTCATTATTGTTAAATCTGACCCCGAATCGAGTTGAAATTTGATATTCTTTTTGAATATTTCAGTCGTCACATATTTCCTCAAATCTCTATCTGATTTGATATTCGAATTTGTTTGTCTAATTCGGCTATTGGATTTTTTCGTTTTACAACACGATCCTTTGTGACCATTCTTGTGGCACACGAAACATTTCTTATTTCTATATGGGCAATTTACCTCCCAGTGTCTTTCGTTACAACGTCTGCAATTATATGGTGGGACCTTTTTTCCATTCTCTTTCTTTTTATTTAATTTTTCTTGTCTATTTTTAAAATTTTTACTTTAATTTTTTGCTGATGGGTAATTTGACTGTTTTTTTATTTTTTTAATATAAGCAATGCCAGCTTCTTCGATTTTTTTAGACTCTTTGTTTAACTTTACGGCCCGTTGACACTCCTCTGCTAACTTTAGCAAGGTAAGGTTTTGTTCAGATTCGAGTTTAGACAAAACTCTACGTCTTATTTCGGCACTCTTACTGGATACCAGTCCTTGAGCAAAAATTAAGCACTTGAATTCTTCAACCGTAATCTCTGCCAATCTGAAATTGTCACAATGTCTATTCACTATAGATGCATATGTTAAGTAATGCTGATCGTCGGATTTTGAGACATTCATGCATAACCATCGCTTATGCCAAAGCGACATATTTGCTCCAAACAGCTCTTTTAGCAATTTCACTGTTTCCGAGAATTCCAATTCAGTTGTTTTTCTCGGTAGAATAAAATCTACAAATTTGCTATGTTCTGCTGTACCTAGCTTTCTTAGTAATAGACTGACTTTTCTTGAATTCGACCAGTTTTCACAGTCTGTGTAGAAAATATCTTCATATCGTTTAAAGTACGCTTCAAACGTTTTTTCTTTGTCTGGCACATAGTTGAAAGTTTCCAGCGAATTAAATATGGTGTTATTAGAATATGAAGAATTTCCTTCATTTGCCTGATACTTGTTTAATTTCTCCAGTGTTAACTTTTGAATTTCTAAAACTGCATTTCTTCCTGTTTTCCCAGTCTTTCCTCTTGCTTTTCTTGATATTTTTGCTGTCTTTCATCTTGCTTTTCTTGATATTTTTGCTGTGCTATCAATAATTCAGATATGACTTTGGATAATTCATCCATCTTTATCTGATAGTGTTCATGCCACAAAGAATATACTTTTAATTTGTGTCTCCACGGATAAAATATAAGCTGACCAGAAAAATCGAAACAACTTACGACTTTTTAATATTATGTCTTGCTTTTACATTCACGCCAGTGATAATCAACTTTGGTATTTTTTTTTTTTTGTGAACAGAGACCGTCGGACTTTTTTTTTCGTTTTCAACTTCTGTTCGCGTATTTCAATGACAACTTCTGATTTTATTATCAGAGGTAATTCGTCACTATATTGTTCAACAAACAAACAAAAATAATTTTTTAAAGTTCGTTACCTTTCAAAGTCGACACGGTGTATTTGTGCGCCTTTTAATTCCCTGCATGTTTTGTAGTCGCCCAGGTTTTTTTTTCTTTTTAGCGGGTGACTCGTTGTAGATAATTTTTTTCAATTTAAAATCACCGTTATTCGTTTACGACACATTTCAAATTTTTCTGAGTGAACGTTCCTTTATGCTTAGTCGTCCTTTAACGAGTTCTACATAACCAGAAGTTCAGAATCCTTCGTCGTTACGTTAAATGTTGGACTTTTAATTAATAATTTTTTTTTCAGCCTGGGTTCTTCAATGACCTGTCCCAATTGTTGAAAACTCTCAATTATTAATTCTTTTTTTTTCGTATGGTTCTTTCTACTTCGTCGCCATTGTTGAAACTTGACTAATGCATGGAATAATAATGCAACACAAAATATACTTAGAACAAAATGTATTGAAACAAGAACGTGTACACAATATTTACATATAGTCTTTTGTATATTCCTGGGAAGACCGTTCCTGGAGAATGTGTTGACTAAGTCGCAGTCGAGCAGAGTCTCTAGTTGAATCTCTTGTTTCGCCTCAGGATTTACTTGACCTCACACAGGGCCAGGTTGTGACACAAGGTCGGAGTTTAATGTGGGAAGGGAGGGGGAATGGACCCGAGTTTTCACCCGGGCCGCAGTTCTTTGGCTTTAGCTGGTCTTAGCTTGTCCATGCTGGTCAGAGCTGGTCATAGCTAGTCATAGCTGGTCATGGCTGGTCTTAGCTGGTCATAGCTTGTCCAAGCTGGTCAGAGCTAGTCATAGCTAGTCAGACGTAACCGCGATACTACCAGCGCAGGAACGAATCCCTGCGACCGGCCTGTATCGGAGAGGCGAATCTCTTGATTCGCCTCTCATGTCTTCCCGGTACCAACCATATTTATATAGTCGGTACTCCACTATGCAAATTAGGTGGATCCTACCACAACAGTACCTGACAATTGCGTCCCTGGACATTTACTCCTCGGGCAATTGTGTACCTGACAATCGCGTCCCTGGACATTTACTCCCCGGGCAATTGTGTACCTGACAATCGCGTCCCTGGACATTTACTCCCCGGGCAAATGTGTACCTGACAATTGCGTCACTGGACATTTACTCCCCGAGCAATAATTGTGTACCTGACAATTGAGTCCCTGGACATTTACGCCCCAAGCAATTGTGTACCTGACAATTGAGTCCCTGGACATTTACGCCCCGGACAATTGCGTATCAGACAATTGCGTCTCTGGACATTTGCATCCCTAAACAAACGCGTCCCTGTATAATTACGTAACACTAATAATTCTTTGAAGTTACCATTTTTTTAAAGAGTTGTTTAATTGTTTAATATAGCTATTTGCACAGGGATACATTTAATTACTCTAAATAATCAGAAAGGAATTTACCTTAAATTAAAAAAAAGTGAGAAAATTTATTTTTTAAAGCAAAAGAGAATTAAGCTAGCTGTTTCAGTTCACTCCAGAAATTGTACCACAAAACATGAAATAGATTCTGGATGTTATATATTATATTTTTATTTGGAAACCATGGCTAAGTTCCGAAAATCAAACACTGGCGGAAAAATATTTGTGGACGAGGAAATATAATTCCTAGTATCATAAGAAAAACACCGATAAAACAAAACTGGCAAATGTGTAGAGCGATCTTTTAACTCTGCTAATCTAGCATTGCAAACACAAATAAACCTTTAATTCTTTTTATTTTATTCCTTTTTTTAAAAATATGATTACTACATATGATTTTTTTCAAAATTTATTGTAATTGCCTTTAAGAGCCTCAAACAATTATCAGAGGTACGCAATTATGAAGGGACGTACTTGTCTATGGACGCAAATATCCAGTACGCAACTGTCCTAGAGCCCATAACAACGACAACCGCGAACAGAAAGGTGAAACAGGAGGACAGGAAAACTGTCGCAATCTGTCTTCCTTTGGTCAAGGTATTATCAGACTAGAATCAAGAGATCTGCGGTTTATACATCAGGAGAATATTCAGTAGCACTCAAGCCATATGGAATAATATCTGCTGAATCAAGTTTACAACAAATTATATGACCAAGAAATATGTGTAGTCTATTCCATGGATTTGTTGAAAAACTGAAAAAGTTCAAGGCGAAACAGCACCCACCCCCCGCTAAAAGTAAGGTTAGAGAAATGTCGAGAAAATCATGCTTAAGGCCGAGAAAATGAAATCAGCAATGCATGATCAAGTATGGAGTGAAAAGTCTCGTCCTTAACCCCTCGGGAATAAGTTACAAATACAGGATGATTATTACATGTGAACAACAATTTAAACTGGGTGAATACTTTCGAACGGTACCAGATAAAAATGATAATAAATGTCCCGTGTGCTTGTGTGTGAGCACGTATGAATGTGAATGACTTCATCAATCCCCACACAGAAAGCAACATATATTGATGTCTGACTTTACTCATATTTTCGTTGTCAAAATTGCATTTTTATTAGTTGCAAATGTTTAGACATTTCATTGTATAAATATCTATGAATCTTGTTTGTAGGTCCATCTGTAGTAGCGTGAAGCAATGCGTATCACATAAACACGGAAATACATTAGATGTTTTACATACATAAGAAAAAGAATATACGAATAACACAACGACACACATACAGGGTGTAACAGATAAATTGTCGTCCAAATTACGCAAAAATGAAATTAACACTGATGTCTCATTTTAACTGCTATAGTTACCAAAATTGTAGAAAATATATTGAAATAATAAAGAGTAAATTTATTCAATAAAATCGCCATTGGTTTCAACCATGGTCTTCAGAAGAATTCGGAATCTCCTGCATCTGTTCTGGACACTTTCGTTTTTGTAGTTGATGAAGGTTGTCATAATTCTTACCTTCAGTTCATCTTAGGCGTTACAATGAGTTTTGTTTAACTGCGCCCCACACATAATCAAAAGGGTTGCGCGATAAATGCAAAATTTAAATTGGCGACAATTTACCAATCGCACTATATATATATATATATATATATATATATATATATATATATATATATATATATATATATATATTAAAAAGAAGAGAGGTGCCGCAAACCTTTTTGGTTGTAAAGTAATCTACTTAACAAGAATAATAAACTGAATAATGTACTAAAAACAACCAAAATAACTAAAAGCAAACGCCAATCTAAAAACCTAAAACACATATTAGCCTCATCTAAATTTACCCAAGACACAGGGAGTCACAAAATGCAACAAGAAAAGGTGTGGGGTTTGTGACATCATTATAGAAGGAAACTCCTACACTTTTGAAAACCCCAAAACAACGTTCACAATAAACGAAAACTTAACCACATTACAACCAAAAAAGTTTGCGGTACATCTCTTCTTTTTAATATACACACTTTTCTCTCGTTGGAACCATTATAACCTCTTCATTGAATATATATATATATATATATATATATATATATATATATATATATATATATATATATATAGAAATATATATATATATATATATATATGAAGAGATATAGTCTTAATAAATATATTCTGTTAATTGCGTATTAGAATATATTCTGCTAATTGTATATATATATATATACGCAATTAACAGAATATTTTCTGAAGGTTAAATTATAAAATAAACGCGTACTTTATTTTCTCGATGATTGTGCTGCAGCAGGCAACCCTGAGTAACGGATTTTGATTAACGTTTTAATATTCTTCTGTCAATGTTATTACAATCTATACGAAATATGATTAAAGAAAAGTATAGGAAATGAAGGTATAGTAATGTAGCTAAATTATGTAGAATGAAACTGCTTGGCACAGATTAACCTTGAAATATGTGACGCATGCACATATAACGTTCTCGCCCACTTGCTTTCTTTATAGCAGTGCGTGGAATGCAAGGTCTCGAGTGTCTCAACACACCACAGAGATCACATCAGTAACAATGTCTTGTGCAGTATGTTTTTGCTCAATGACAACATTCCTCAGGTACGACAACCACCATATTCCCAGATATCTGCCCTTGCGATTTTTCCTTTTCAAATATCGAATCCACTTAAAAGGAAGAATATTTTAAGGTGTCGAGGGAATCTGAGAGGCGCATGTTCGCTATTCCGATAGAGATCTTTTCAGGAATGCTTTCATCAACGACACCATATAAAGAGACTGGATTCACAAGGGGATTGCTTCAAAGAAGAATAAATTCCCAATTTTTATTTGTGGCAGTTTACTTTTTTATAGTATCAATTCTGATACTTTTTCATCAGGCATCGTATATATCTTACGTTAGTTTTCTACGTGAATCTTTTATCATGTCTGGTGCATTACCAAGACGAAATTTTTAAAGATTCTTTTGGAAAGTTTATAATCATATATAAATTGTTCAAATCATAGCATTTTGACTAAGAAATATTTGTGAAACATTGAAATTCGAAAATTTGTCCTTGAAATCAGAGTTTCCTTACCGGTTTTAGTTACATCAAAGAAAGTTTCAAATATGCAAAACTGGAAATGAACCATTGTTTAAAGAATAATTACAGCTATATTCCTTGTTATATTCTAGAAAAAAAAAACTGTTTTTATTATTTGAAATCTAATCATCTTAGATCAACAAAAGGAAATTCACTTAGAATCGAAATCAATCAATAAAAACATTTATTTTTAATTTTATGAAATGGGGTTCAGTCACTAGAATACTATTCCTTTTATAAATTTATGTACCTTACACATTTATAAGTCTACCATTCGTCCATGTATCGATAGTATCGATAAAATCCAAAATAACATCTGCAATGTTATCGGTCCTGACCTGGCATCCCGACTTCAGTACGTTCATCTTTGGTACCTCGACATGAAAAATTTAAGCGCGGTACCAGATTGCTACTTAGGTCTCATTATGTTACTGTTGAAATCGTTAGATGTAACTGCAGGTTTTATTCTAACAGTTAATTCTTTCTTACTTCTCACTTGGGAAATCTCTTTCTGTTTCTTTTTTTCCGGTCAGCTTTAATTTTCAAAATATAAACGCAATATTGTTATCTTCTGTGTTCTTGATTCTTGTTCTTTTATTGTTCTCTCTCCTTAACATTGTTTGTTTTTCGTTTTTTCATATTCTTTCAATTATAGTAATTCTTAGCGTCTTAGTGGCATAATTGCCTTGCTTAAAGTGAAAGGATTAGAAAAGATATTTCGAGCGACTGACGATATATCTCGCTAGCAATATATTTTATTTCAGAAGCTGCTGGAATATCTTGCGAAAGAGTTATTTCTTAGAAGAATAACCGAGAAGCTTCTACTCCAATAGCTTCATGTCTCGCACATCTCGCCTGTGGAACTCCCTTCCTTATTCCTGTTTCCCTGACAAATATAATCTCCAACTATTTAAGTGTAATGTCAATCGACATCTCCAGTTGCCTTGATCTATCCACTTCCCTTCTCCACATCCTTTCACCTTTCATTCCTATCTGCTCTCGCTCCAAATCTTCTGTAACCCCCTTACCTTGATCGATCCACTATCTTTCTCCACATCCTCTCCTTTACCACTCCTATCTGCTCTTCCTCCAACCTTCTGTAACCTCTTGCGTGCTAATGGCTTCCAGCCTTGCTTGGGGTGATACGCTTAACAAAAAAAAAGAAGAAAATATGCCTCGTGCTCGTAAGAAGTGGGATTGCTTAAATCTTCTTTGTTACTTCGTATTTCAAAAAAATAAAAAAAATAAAAAAATAACCTGCTTTCTCTCTGAATTCATGGGATAATGACTTATCATTATTGACATTATTTACAGGCGTTCCATTTTCCTCAACTTTGTTGTTTCGTTTCGTTATGACTTCCGGTTCTTATCAGGTTAGATTGTCGATCTGCGTAACGTTCAGGGAATTTCGAACTGAAGACTTTATTAAATTTATGAGGGTGCATTATTCGCGATATCTCCAAGAATATATGCTCTCTTTCTTATTTATTTCTCACACCGTACATACTACCGCCCCCAGTAATTGAACTCGAAATGATTAGGTCACCATGTTCCATAACCAATTCCTGTTGAAAACTGCTGATGTTACTTGTCACGCTTGTCATGATTCATATTTATCTACAGCTGCTGCTGCTGGTGCTGTTTTGCTGATCATTTCTTTTTATTTAATTATTAATAACTAACTTATTCTATACGATCATTGCAAATGTTTGTGCCCTATTTTCATATTTAGATTTTCTAATCGGGCACGAACCTTTGCAATGGTTTAATATTTATTCCAATGCTAAAGATGTCTTAATCGTTTAGCATATGTGCTGATTCTTTAAGCCGTCTTCCTATACAGTATTCATCTTTGTCCTATATTTGTACTTCATTTCACAAGGTTTGAGGAGTAGAATTTTAGCTTCATACAGGATCAGCCATTCACGATTTCGTGTTTTCATCCCTAATTCTGAATGTTTGATGTTCATCCTGTCTTACGTTTAAAAGTTGACTAGTTTCACCTTCATATTATTTGACAAAACTGCATGAAATTGAGTACAATCATTTCTTGCTCAGGTTTTTGTTTGTGGTAGACTCGTCTCGGCGGAGCTTCCCCTGAAGATTATCGTTATGTATAAACCGGAAATCTTAATCCGTTAGCCCTTGATGCAAGGAAGGTAGATTAAGGGAGGATTCTGTTCATTGTCTTTGACTTTTCTGCCCGTGGAAGCTGATGTTATGTTTGCAGAGTAGTTGTTATTCTGAAGGCAATATTCGATGCTCGTCATTTCTGGAATAAACGGAATAAATATTATAGGATAGATTTTCTCAGTCTAGTCGTGAATGAGATAAAGATTCAAGCTAATATTAAGATACTACTGAAGGCAATGATAGCGATTGTGTTTTGCAACAGCTTACGAAATCTTTCGTTAATAAAATACAAAAATTGCTCCATACTAATTATTTAAACCGATAACATGTTTCTTCTGTTACATTTAATTAATATACATATTCAGTACATGATAAGTCCCGATTAATTGGAAACATTAAAGTCTGTCTTCCTCCCTTTTTCAATATGTCTACCAAGAAAATAAATACACTATTTACATTATTCGGAATATTGTTCTCATCTTTGTCGCCATAATTCTCACAACGTTTACGCCGTTTTACGCTCCGGACTTCTTCAGGTGGTTGGAATGTCAAACTGAACCCTTTATTTCGCTCACTGGGGTAGACTATTCTAGTTCCACGTGCCATATCTAATGGATGTCAGTTATCAGTTATCTCCCGTAAATTCCCCTCTCCAAGTTCTCCACCGCATTAACCAAGTATTGAACTCACACTCTTTGGGTCCTGTCAATGCATCTAACTAACTAACTAACTCCTTTACCCACTGTGCCATGTGTCCTTATGACATTCCAACCATCTGAAGAAGGCCGGAGAGTACATATATAGTTGAATGTATAATTGTCTTGCCAATCCATACACCATTAATAATTCTAAATTACCATATTTAGTATTATTATATATACATTAACTTACTTATATTTTTTATCTTTTATTGTTCTTTATCAAAATACTTTTAATTTACTTAATTTTTTGAAATATTTTTTAAATACTTCATTTATATGTGATATTATTATCATTACTAGTAGTAGTACTTTCCTTAGGTTATCTTTATTAGACTAACTAATTTAAAATTGTGTTGATTTGTGCTGACTAAAATAAAAGGTCATATCGGTCAATTTGTTGTATTTATTTCAAATCTGATCACACACCACCTCACCCGATGTACAAACTTTCGGACCTTTAAGGAATACATTCTTGGCCCCCCTATTTTAGTTTTACCTCCCTCCCTCCATTTCTTCTTTCAACCTTCTCTCTTCCTTTACGCTCTCTCTCTCTCTCTCTCTCTATTTCACGTTTAAAAAATAATTTTGTATTCTAACATCTGTTATTTTTCTTTCTTCTTCCCCCTTTTCTTCTCTTCTCTCTTGCTTTCCCTTCCTCCTGTTAATCTAGTACATCAGTCCTGGTGAATTGTCTCCATTTATTAAGAACTCTCGGTCTGAAGAGATGAATATGAAATATTCATGAAATAAATTATTACTTAAATGTATCTTTAAGTTTATATATATATATTATAAATTAATAGATTTAAAATATGGTTTTACCGCTACACAGTGATAACCATGTTTCAGAAATGGAAGCTAAAGCCCCTGAATTTAATTTTGTTATTAAACCAAAGACATTAGTTCCATTTCCTCATCAAGCGAATTTTGGAGTAACTTACTTTTTAAAATTTACGGTTGTTAACGGCACAGGAAAGATTCATAGTTTGAGGGTTTCCAAGGTTACCGATAAATCCATTCATCTAGACAAGGGGTGGTAGAGGGTTCAATTTTTAATTTTCGTTGTATCAGTTAATAGTTACATTTGAAAGCGGGGTTATGTTTAGGGATGGGTAGGGATGTATCTTTTAACAAATTCTGACATCCGCTAAATTCATGTCATCTGGGTTTTTTCTAACGGCATAAATTATTATGGTATTTTTTCTATTTGTATATTTTATCTTACTGTTCTTTCCTTTTTATTTATATATACATATATATATATATATATATATATATATATATATATATATATATATATATATATTAATGTTTATATAGTGACAAGGCAGACGATCGATTTTTAATTTTTCTTCATCATGATAGACTTTGTTAGAAGGGCCGTTGCGCATTTGATCACCAGACCAGCTCCGTCATATATTTGGGTGGAATAATGGAGAGCAGTGTAGTATGCCCTGTGTAAGTAGACATTGCAGAGGCTTGTACCATCCAGATAGAATACAGCCAATATATTCCAACTTAAAGACATGCTTTGATCCTGGGTAATTCTGAAAGTTGATGCCATCGATGATAACAGCTGCCCTAGTCGTTGAGTTCAGATTAGGAAGCCCTAGACAAAAGATCGGCAAACTTTAGGAGAGAGTCGGTCAGACAGCAATGATATCAAATGTGCTATAATAAATTATCTCGACCTCATACCGCTTCGTCCAAAAGCCTGCCTTAGTTTGAAGTTTTAAAGGAAAGATACCAAAGTTAATGTTATTTAAACAAGATTCTTTATTTTACTGTGTTGTACAAGACAGTAGTGGATTAGGAATTAAATATTGAATAATAACTTATGGAAGTATTTAACATCAACAAGAAAATGAGTAAATTCTCGAGGTATTAAACATCAACAAGGAAATGACAAAATTCCCCACTAATTGAATATTAAAAAGAAAATGATAAAGTAAGTAAGTACTGAATACCAGTAGTGGATTAGGAATTAAATATTGAATAATAACTTCGTCCATTGTAAGTCCATTAACGCCAAGTAATATTTTTTTGCCACTTTCTCCACAATTACTTAAACGGTTAATATCCAGGTGTTATGTTGGGGGGCGGACAAAAATCATTCGCGAGAAAGTTCATGTCGACCCCTACTCGAGATCTTGCGATGACGTATCAACAGCGCACTGGTTGCATACTTGGCTATCGATGCCAAACGACAGCATCGAAAACAGCTGACCTTTCAAAAACTTTCGCCCACACTTCAACATGTTTCTGTTGTGTGTCTAGCAATTGTACTCACAGGAAAAATGTGAAGGAACCGCTTTTGTCGAATATGCAATTATTATACGGAAGGTAGTAGAGGATTGCATGGTGTCAGTAGAACTCGTAGAGATATGATTATTATTTATATTTAAATTTAAATATTCCGGAAGTATTGAACATCAACAAGAAAATGACAATGTTGGATATGGATGACCTTTGATCTTACTCCCGCTGAATCAGTGTGTGAAGGGAAATTGGAATGGGTCATAACATAAACAGGAAATGCATCCGGTGGTTGAAATAAACAGGACGCACAAGTGCCGTGAGCCTTGAATAAACAGGGTGCACAAGTGTACTGAGCGGAAGAAAATGCTTGCTTGTGTGGGCACATGCCGAAAGAAGCATGGCCTGCGGAAGTTGAGTAGGCGACATACCGGAATAAGATTTAGACCCGTGTCCAAATGTAAAAAAATACAGTCCAGTATTGGTCTGGCTAGAGAGAGACGGGCTACAGGTTCACCGAAGATTTCTCTCCGTCAATTCTGGTGTGCGCAATCCTAACCGCTAATTATTTTCCCACACTCTACCCAATCGACGAAACTCGAACGAGAAAGATATTTATATATTTTTATATATAAGTGTTCGTCGCTTTATTTGAGCCCAACAGCAATATACTACAACAAAATTATGGAAGTATTTAACATCAACAAGAAAATGAGTAAATTCTCGAGGTATTAAACATCAACAAGGAAATGACAAAATTCCCCACTAATTGAATATTAAAAAGAAAATGATAAAGTAAGTAAGTACTGAATACCAACAAGAAAATGACTAAATTCCCGAAGTATTGAAAATCAACTAACAAAATAATATATTGAATATCAACAAGAAAATGACAAAATTACAGAAGTGTTTAACATACACAAGGAAATGACAAAATTCCGGAAGTTTTGAATATAAGCATGAAAATGATTAAATTCCAGAAATATTGGACATCAACAAGAAAAAGACAAATTTCCCGAAGTATTGAATATCAACAAAAAAAATAAAATTATGAAAGAATTGTACAACAAAAAAAAAAAAAAATGAAAAATTCGGGAAGTTTTGTACGTAAAAAATGACAAATTCCGGAGTAGCTATAATGACTACATTCCGGAAGTGTTGAACATCAACAAAAAAATATGAAAATTCCGGAAGTATTTTAGATCAAAATAAAATTTACAAACTTCCGGAAGTATTTAACATCAACAAGAAAATGATTAAATTCCTGAAGTATTTCAACAAGAAAATGACTAAATCTAGGAATCTAAAAAGAAAATATTGCTACCATAATCGCTCTTGTATTCCTGTATATCTTGCGATTTTTCACATCTCGTATCAGTCACTTACTCAATTTTCTACAAATATTTCTAAGACAAATGTTTTGATTAACTTTGTTCCTTAGTGACTCTATTACATGAATTTCACTGTGCCACTAGCTTGTTATCATGTTCTCGCCGTTTTACTGTCAAACTAGATAGATGCAAATGTCTGTTTATTCTAAGATTTTATTTTCTCATCCTTTTCGTCTCTGGATTCCGATTTATTGCTTCATTGGTACAATATTCAAAAAATTATATGCAATGTCAATCGCTATCTTCAATCTCCCTGGCTCATGTTACTTTATTGCTTTTTTTCCTGACTAAAGTCTTTTCATTTTCTCCCTGTGTCGCCATGCGTCTTAGTGGCATTATCGCCTTACTAAAAAGAAAGTAACTAAAATGCAACTGGAAAATTATTTAAGCAAAATCATTTTTAACGGCAGATGTATACTAATATTATATTTTGTATTACAAAGACAAATACTCACTGCGGATTTTCACAAAGAAAGAATTAATCAATTCCGTTATTATTTAGTCAAAATGAAAACTGTTAAACTATCAAACAGTTTGCATCTCTACACTTTGGGCGATTCTATAAGCCTCTAGAGTAAAACTGAGAAATTTAATAGCATTAGCATTTTTCTGGGTGCAGTCGAAGAATTGTATAAAATTATACAGAAATCACAGACAAAGGATAGTTTTCTTTTTTAACAACTTAATATTCGACTTCATTACTTCAAAATAAGAAAAACTAAAAAGCAAGAAAGAAAATTATTTTTCCAGACATTACATTACCCAATAAAGATAATCGACATGTGGCCTCCTTCCAAAACACTCATCTGGAGTTATAATTTTACCATTCTTGTTACCTCCGGTCAAACCCAGAAATAAGCAATTCATTAAGTTTCTATAAAAATTGTCCCATAGCGTAAGAATGGTAATCAATACGTGCCAAAGAGAATCTTTAAAAAGGTTTCTATAAAAAAAAGTTGAAAGTTCTCGACTTAACAAGGGCAGTAGAATATTTTATGCAGAGAATCTTGAGTCCACGAGAAGAACAATTGTTTTTTTATCCATTAGATAATTTTTATCACACTGCACAGTTAATATCGTTTTGTTTTCTTCTTACTGTTTTCAATCTCTTATTTTCCTGAGGAAATGGACTCGGCGAGCCGCGTTCATATTTAGGCCAAACCTCTCACGATTCCTTTCTGGAAATATATAGAATTTTGTTTCCAACCATAAGAGATATTAATATAGAAACACATACTAATTAAATTATCTGTCTCTCTGTCTAATTTGGATTAGTTCAGAATAAGAAAAAATCAAAGAAAGTTATAGAGAAATACAGTTGTAAAATTTATTCAATATAATCGCCACTGACTTCAGAGTCAGTGGCGATTATATTGAATAAATTTTACTCTTTAGTATTTCAAGATATTTTTTATTTAATTTTGGTAAATATATCTGTTAAAATGAGATGTCAGTGTTATTTTCATTTTTCCGTCATTTTAACGACAATTTATCCATCGCACCATGTATATACATGGTAATAGTAATGTTGTTAATATTAGCCATTTCTCTACATGGACAGATTTGGCATTCATTGACCGAGCAGCCAACCATAAGAGATATTAATATGTCGAATGAAATTCATAAAACTTTGTTCTTAAAAATATTTTCCCAGGAAAATAGGTTTCATAAGCCCGGTAGCTTTCATTACGTTTTCATGTATTGATCGAGATTGTTTTTCTTCCTACCTTTCTATTTCAAGGAGAGTGGAATGTTAACATTATTATGTCATTATTTAAAGGGTTACTTAAATATGCTATCTATTTTATTTGTGCTGCTGTTGCGTTTTCTGTTATTTGGTACAGTTTTGTTTCTGATCGTGTAGCGCCTTTCCCCATTTTTCGAAAAAGGATAGTTTTTCTTAACACCCACAAGTTATATTCGCTCAAACATATTTTTAAGCATTGCTCTTAGAAAAAAGGTTTATATAGCTGACAATTTAGATATTTTGAACGGTTTTGGCAGGATGCGTGACATTTTTCTGAGAGTCTCGATGTGGCTATTTAAGTACATGTCTCGTATTGTCAGGTGAAGGCATTTGTTTTGTAGCAATTTGCTGCCGTTAGTGAAGTCTACACCATGTTCAATTTCGTTTTCTCCCGTACTAAATTTGTTATATCTGACCCATAAGCCGAGGCATTGGACGTGTTTAGTAATGCCATAGCCTGAAGCGTTATATAATAAACTTAAATGTACAAGTCACGTAGGGAGTATTTGGTACAGAAAGTCGGATGAGATTGTCGATTTAATATTTTATCCGAGGTCATTGAGTCCTCCTTCATACATATTTAGGAAAATATGTAAATAGATCTTTCCTCAACCCTACGCAGTTAGTGGGTAATAGAATATAAAGTGGGCTCTCTAGCCCTGCATGTCAAAATTACCTCCTCGCTCATAACTGGTTAATATACATAAATTAAACATATTTTCCTCAACTTCGTAATATAATTTTATCTCTTCGCATGAATCACCGATTCATTTGCAATTATACTGAATCCATTACAAGGCTTGCTTCTAAGAAGGTTGGTTCACACGTCCTGGGTCTGACTGTAAACTAGATGCGGCTGCAAGTCCTCTGATCGGGGGGTTTTGGGGAGCGTGGAACCAACTATTTTGTTTCCCAATCCAACCTTATGCGTGTTAGGGTCCCAGCTATGGACAAATATTGAAGGGCTAACTTGGTTTCAAAATAGTATAAAAGTATAAAATACCTTTTTATAGTAAAAATGCCAGTAACAGATTTCAATAATAAAACATAATTCCAGCAATAGATTTTTATAGTAAGAACAAAATTTCCAGGAATAGATTTTAGTAGTAAAGGAAAATTATCAATGATCCCCCCTACAAAACAAATTAAAGTGTGACATTAAATGACCTAAAAGGAATTGATCTGCCGTAAAATAATAAACTAAACAAAACTAAATCAAGGTGCCAGATAATCTTTCTCGTCAGAATCTCTCTTGAATATTTATAAATGTAACATTCGTCCAATGCAGCAAACGTTGCCGTCATTATATGTCAAGTGGATATATCGATATTCGCAAAAATATCCAAACATTCTGTAATGTTAACGACATCGAGAAGTGCCAGTTAAAGGCAACCGGGCAATATATCGGGGTAATCGGCGTTATGGAAAACATTAAAGAAACAAAAGTCACGACAATGTTGATCGCTTGTGAATTGTAATCGAAGGAACTCGACAAGTGGGAGGACGAGAACGGGAAAGAACAAAGAATAACGTTAGATTAACTTTGGTGTCATGTTATAGTTGGAGATAACAATATTATTGAACTGAATTTTGTTTACAATAAATTCATCATGGATGTATTTGAGATATTTCAAATAAATCGAATGCCCTTGACAAAAATATAACACACATTTTTCATTATAAAATATCTCGAAAACCATTCTGCTTCATATATAGATCGACGTTAGTGATAGACGTTATAAGTTATAGGTGTAGGGGGAGTTGGGTCCATATTTACAAGTAAAACAAATTCAGTGATTCAAAAATAATATTAACAACGTTTTTAGAGAAGCTGTTTATTGAGTATTAATAAAATTCCCGCAACAGTAACACCTGCTTAAGTAACAACTTCTTTATTTCTGAGACTACTACATCATTTATGGTAGAGATATTAAGATTCCTAACACTTCATAATACGCTTTGTAGCACGTACGTTTCATACTCGCTTTAAATCTGCCCGACTGCGACTTAGTCAACACATTCTACAGGAACGGTCTTCCCAGGAATATACAAAAGACTATATGTAAATATTGTGTACACTTTCTTGTTTCAATACATTTTGTTCTAAGTACATTTTGTGTTGCATTATTATTCCATGCATTAGTCAAGTTTCAACACTAACTATCCTCTCTGTCCTATCATATCACAAATTCCAACTCCTGTATATCAACTAACAAAATACATCAACCAACTCATTACTCCTTACCTTTCTAGTAAATATAGTGTTAAGTCAACATTAGAAGTAATCCAAATCCTAAAAAGTGAAAAACCCAACAATGAAATCATAGCTTCATTTGATGTTGAAAACTTATTTACCAATGTCCCTGTTAGTGAAACTATTGACATAATTATAAGAAATATATACAGTAACTCATCTTTACCCCCACTTAAAATTAATCCTAATATATTACGGAAACTACTATTAGCTTGTACTACTGAAGTCCCTTTCTTAGATCATAATAATAATATATATATATATATACAACGCGATAGTGTCTCTATGGGTTCAGTACTGGGTCCGATATTTAGCAATTTCTACTTGTCGAACCTCGAAAATAAGATATTTACAGATTTTAAAATAACATCCATCTACCTAAGATATGTTGATGATATACTTATGTTAGTTAAAGATACAGATGAAATACTTCAACTTCAAAAACGTTTCCCAAATAATTATGTCCTTATATTCACGTAGGAAATCAATACCAATAATACAATTCCCTTCCTTGATATATTGATAAACACAAATAATAATAAATTTACTATTTCGCCATACAAAAAACCTACCAGCATAAATTTATATACACTTAACTACAAGAGCGAATACCAATATTACTACAAAATAGCAATTATAAAAAAAATCTAATTCATCGTGCAGAAACTAATTCATCCACAAAACAATATTTTTTTTACAATAAACTAAAGAATATAAAACAAACACTTATTAATAATAGCTTTCCAAATTATATAGTTGATGAACAAATAAGATGCTTTCTTAGAAATCTCAATACTAAGCAAATAGTACATAATACTGCTTCTACTAATCTCAAACATATTAATCTCCTATATCGTAATCAAATGCATACTAATTGAAAACAAGATGAAAATATACTAAAAGATTAGTAAATACTAATATATCTACAAAAGATCCTAGCCAAAAAATTAAGTTAGTCATTTTCTACAATAAATCTAGTATATCCAACTTAACTATTCGCAATGATTCTTCTCCGCCGGTTAGCAATTTGCAAAAAAACCAACATAGTTTACAAATTCAAGTGCCTTTTGGGAGATTCTATCTCCAATGCATTAAATAATATTTATGTTGGTCACACCAGAAACCCTCTTTCACGGCGCTTGACTCTGCATTTAAATGATAACTCTAACATTTTTAGACATTTAAAACAACATGCCTGGCCGCGTACTCAATTCCGGAAAATCCTTGTTGACAACACAATTATACTTAAACATGAATACAATAAACACAAATTTAAAATTCTTGAAGCTATATACAGTGACATGCATAAGTATTGGATACATGTTATTTTCTGTTATAACTCTAGTTTATGTTCGCCATTTTGCCTGATATTTAGTAAGTAATATCTCGTAAAGTTGTTTTAGTTGTAAGTGGAAGGAAAGTTAAAAACTCATGGTTGAATCCATTTTTTTTATCAAAGTTCAAAATTACCCTATGCAAAAGTATTGGATACATGACACTTTTTTCAAATTTCCAATCGAAACTTTGTATTTTAAAAGACTTTAAATATTCAAATTTTCGATAGTATTGCAATGTTATCTCTGACCAATCAGAGAAGCACACAATTGTTTACAAGATAGTGCTACTAATCATCTGAATCTTTGATGTGCATTCTGCAATTCAAGGATTAAAAATTGCAAAAACTAAAGAATTATCCAGAAATATGCGAGATAGAATCATTGAACGTCACACAGGAGGACAAGGTTACCGAAAAGTTAGCACAGAAATCAATCTAGCACTAAGTAGAGTAGGAAATATCATCAGAAAGTATAAGAAGTATGACGACGGTAGAGCAAACCTTCCAAGAAATGGAAGACCGAGAAAAATAAATGAGAGTACTTCAAGGTGGATCAGAAGAAATGTGCAAAAAAAAACCCTTCATTACTCGTTCTGAAATTAAAACTGATCATGAGGGTGCTGGGATTAATGTAAGTAGGGATACCATTAGCAGAGCTCTATATCGTACAGGCTTTCATTCAAGATCACCAAGAAAAATGCCTTTACTGAAAACCAAACATGTCAAAGATTGATTAAAGTTTGTCGAAACTTATGAAAAGAAAGGTATGCAGTTTTGGGAAAAGGTAATCTGCTCGGATGAAACGAAAGTTGAAATATTCGGAAGGAACACAGCGACAAGTGTTTGGCGAATAAATGGCACTGCCTTCAAGAAGCACAATACCATCCCCACAGTTAAGTTAGGGGGTTGTTCCATTATGATATGGGGATGATTTTCATCCAAGGGCACTGGTGAGTTAGAAGTTATCCATGGTAGAATGAAGGGTAGCATGTACAGGGAAGTTCTAGAGAAGAACCTTCAGAAATCTGCAACTTCTTTAGGGCATGGACGGAATTTCGTGCTTCAACACGACAATGATCCCAAACATACCGCAAAACTTACAAAGGAATGGTTTGAAAATAATGGTATTAGTACTCTCAATTGGCCAAGTCAGTCTCCTGACTTGAATCCAATTGAGAATTTGTGGAATACTTTGAAGGTTAAAGTTCATAAGCGGAATCCACAAAATATCAAGCAATTAGAGGAATTATGAAAGGAAGAATGGGGTAAAGTAACGGTGGATCAGTGTGAAAAACTTGTGGCCAACTATAGAAAGCGACTGGAAGCAGTGAAACAAAACAGAGGCTACACAACAAAATATTAAATTGATGTATCCAATACTTTTGCATAGGGTTATTTTGAAATTTGATAAAAAAATGGATTCAACCATGAGTTTTTAATTTTCCTTCCACATACAACTAAAACAATTTTACGAGATATTACTTACCAAATATCAGGCAAATATCAACATAAACTAGAGTTATAACAGAAAATAACATGTATCCAATACTTATGCGTGTCACTGTACATAAAACAGTTGAAACCTAACCTGAACAAAATAAACTATGTAATCTCAACAAATATACTTAAATTCATATAATTTATAACAGAAACCATTGGTTTATACCAACGGCTTCCCATACTTAATAATTCTCGTTTATCACTCTTGCGTGGTCATGTGTGACGTCACGAGGTGCGACGCGATTTTCGCTTCCACGTCTCGTATATACGAGTTTGTCGTTGCTTTGAAATTTTTCATGCAGCAAGGGCGGACGATCATTGTTGTTTGGTCCGTGTGTTGTTTGATATATTGAAATTGTTATCTTTGATAATGGCTTATGTAAGCCGAAAGCTTAGATTGGATTTAAACATGTATCAATATGGTGTTTTCCTTTCGTCTTTCAACGATAATGTGATTAATCTTATCAGACAATATGAAAGGAATTTACGTAAAATAGACAAAATCTATCTAAATTATTTAATGAAACATCCATTACTGAAAAATTGCTGCTTAAATATACACAATATATATATATATATATATATATATATATATATATATATATATATATATATATATATTACAAAGAGTTAATCATACCTTGAATCAATTAGCAATATTAATGCAATTATTGGTGAAATCCCTTCGCTAGCCGACATAATTATAAGCATTATACTACTAATAATCCACTGACCGATGAGATCCTTATGTATAAAATGGATATGGTGAATTTTTTTAAATTCAGCTAATACTTTAGAATGCATCAGTATTCATCTTCAGGCTGTATTTTTTCCTTTAGAATCAAAACTGGAAGACGAAGTAAATGTGTTTTTCCGACCGAAAGATGTTTTTAAGAATGAGCTATTTATTAACGGCTATGTAGTGTTGGAGCGTGCAAATCCCATCGCTAAACTTCCAATATTACAAGTGAGAATTTTTTGAATTTTGTAATTTGGTAAATCCACGAATCTTTTTATAAGTGTTTATATAAAGTGAGAGAGACCTTCATTTATACATACATATTGATATAGATATAATAGGCTGATGAAATAAATTCGAATGATAAAAAGAAACAAAATGGTAGGCTTTTGACCAAATGGAAGCATAATGAGAAACATGTGAGAAAGATGGAAACCAAATTGGAAAAGACCAATTGGAAAGAAAACAGGCTGAAAAGCCTGTGTTTTTTCTCTTCGAGACGAGAAATTAAAAAAAAAATTGTGACATTATGTTTAAATCTCGTTATTTCGGGCTAGTTTTTTTTTTCACGATTTTGGTTGTAGAAGTTTTCTTGCGGAAACTATTCATTGAATATATCTTAGACATACAAAATGTGCAACTTATTCTTTTATTTCTCGTCTCGTTGAGGAAGGACACCGGCGTGTCCAAAACGTCCGATTTTTAACACTTTCTCCTCAAGTCAAAAGACCTGAAAATATTTTTAAGCATTTCGCCCCGAGCAAGGCGGGAGTACCACTAGCACGCAAGGGTTTACAGATAGTGAAATTAAGAGAAAATAAGCGGCGTTGAAAAATGTATAAAAAAAAGAATGGGAATCAAGATCAAGGCATCAGAATTTGTCGATTGACATTACATTTAAATTTTTGCAGATTATAATTATCAGGGAAGCAAGTAAGGAGAAGGAAAGTGTGTGTGTGTGTTAGAGAGAGAGAGAGAGAGAAGCTGTCGAAGTAGAAGAGGTTGTTATATTTAACTGTTTCGACAGTGAATGAATGGAACCGAGATGCTAATCTAGTAGCATGTTTAAATTCCTGCAGTCGAAGCAACAGTGAAAATGGTTCGTCAGAGAAGTTGCCATGAAAATATATGTAGGAAAGACAGGGGAAGTCACATCCCGTTTGTGAAAAAGTGACTGCAGTCAAGATGCCAGCTCAGGACCTATCACATTGCATATCTGTCTTGGAATTTCATCGAGAACATCAAGATATATAGCGAGGGCACCAGACCATACATGCCAACAGTATCAGTCTTTTTAACAATATTATAATTTATTCTACCTTTTATATCTACAGATTATTACACACATACATAGACAATCCTATATATATATATGTATATTATAACATTGAAGTCAACACTCAGAGGCTTCAGCCTGTTTCCTGCTAGACGCAATCGACAGGCCGCGAGTGTTGAATTTTTCTTGAATTTCCCGTTAGAATAGACGAAGCAGAACAAGTAAAAATAAAAAAAATAATTACATAAAATACAAGTAAAAATAATCAATCCAAATAAATATAGTAAACAATAAACAAATTAACAAACAGATAACCGTTAGAATAGACTGCAACAATCAATCCAAAAATTGGACGGGAAAATGGTTATAACTGCTATATAATGATAAAAAATAAATTACTAAATTGCTGAAAAATCGTAAACCGAACAGAGTAAATAAAAATTTACAAAATAAAACTAATAAAGTAAACAAATAAGAAAAAATAAGTAAAAATTAATCCAAATAAATAAATAAATTACAAATCGATACCGCTAAAATAACCGTTAGAATTAATAAAAATAAACATAAATAAGCAAAACCAAGTAAAAATAATCAATCAAATAAATAGAATAATAAACAATTTAAAAAGTGTCCTCAGCCAAAATAGCAGAATAGACTACGGCAATCAATCCAAAAATTGGACGAATAAATAGCTTTAACCTTCACAGACCAAAACAAACTATTAAATAAGCGACATAAACCAATCCACCCCCAACAACTTTTACTACGTTAATAATACATCGAAAACTGAAAAGAATAAATAAATATATAAAATTAAAAAAAATAAAATAAAAACAAGTATAATAAATTAACCCAAATAAATAAACAAACCACTCCCGCCAAAATAACCGCCAGAATGAATTACCCAAAATGCACCACTGACACATATATATAAATAGTCGAGAATAAATCCAACACTCGCGGTCTGAAGATTGCCTTTAGCATGATACAACCTGTTGCATGTGAGTATTTACTTCAATGTTCACTTTTATATTTATATTTACATACGCTATATCTCTTATTTTGAGCACTTATCTCGTAAAAATACCACACCTTAAAATTATATTTCTTCACACACACACACACACACACACACACACACACACACACAGACACACACACACACACTCACACTGACACACACACACACACACACACACACACACATATATATATATATATATATATATATATTGAAGGAGGATGAACACAATATCGACCTGGAATTAAAACCTCAGGCAAATCCACGAATAAGGAACAACACGCCGTGAATATTATTTGCTCCCCCCGCCATCTTCAACATGTAGTTGAAAAATAATATTAGAAAAGTATTTTGGGGACTTTTAAGAAAACCTTTCCCTAAATCCTCTGAATTGTCAAAGGTCTTTAACAACAACACTGTAAAATTACGTTATAGTTGTACTGGCAATTTGGGTAATACATGAAGAGGCAACATGCGAGGAATGTGGACATAAACGCCCCAAAAAGTAATGAAATTCGTATACTATATAATGACAGAAACAAAAATAATTGCCCTATAAACGGGGCGTGATGCACAGAGAGTAGGGTTTATCGGTCTGATATTAGTTATGACACTGGCCAAAGGAAAGTTTACATCGGATATACTGAGGGCTCTTTTAAGAAACGCTAGTCCAACCATACTACATTTAGGCTGTAGAAGCGCATGTGTAATATGAAGCTGGCGGACTATGTGCGGAAATCAAGAGTAGAGCATGATAAGCGCTCAAATATAAAGTGGATTTATTTTTAAGGAGAATGATATTCAGCAGCAGCTGGACGTTGTGTCAGAACTAGTCGGGGATAGCCAAGTACCAGAACAGTGCAGTGTTGTTGAACGAGACAACGGAAATCATGACAAAATGTAAACACATGGGCAAAAATGTTCTCGGCCTGTACGACCCTGGATGATAACAAATAAAATATTTTTCTCGCACTTCCTCCCCTTCTTGACTTTCTGTGCGTGGTGAGATAAAATTGGTGTCTGTAGATGAACGCTTTACCTAGCCACCTGACGAGACCTCACGGTCCAAATCAAGGTAGTGTTTTACCTTTGATATATATATATATATATATATATATATATATATATATATATATATATATATATATATATATATATATAGTTTTAAGGTATGCTATATTCATGGGTAAAATATATCAATAGCATAGAGCATATCTAAACAAAAAGTGGGTACAGCGTTTCATAGCGAGTGATGATAGTCTATTTCATGTGTGAACGCAATAATCAGGCCATGTGTGTTGTGTGGTGGTTCGACTATTTATATATGCTAGTCACTGGCGCATTATGAATAGCTAAGTCTATTGCATTATGCAAATGTTTATTATTTAGGTGTATGTTTCAAGTTATTCTAGGGACTAGTAAGTAGAAGTAGTTGTGGATCCATATGTGGTTAATTGTAGCTGTTGTATAGTGCTTTTAGTTAGCCTTTTACTTATGTATTGTTGATTACTTAATTATTTGTTAATTTTATTATGTCTACATTGTTAGTTTGATTTTATACATTGATTTGTTTATTATTTAATTTACTAGCACCCATTCATTTTCTGCATTCGAATAAAAAATATGCAGTAATCATTAATCTTAAATTGCAAATGAAATAATAATTATAATATAAATCCTCTATGTGTCATGTCCCTTCAGTACGTGGGAAATCATGTCTCACCATGAATTACTATCCGTTCTAGCTCTTGGTAGCCATCTATTTATACAAACTAATTAGATATGACACCCCATCTTACTTTTGCCTTTGATGTGTCAAATTCTCCAAGTCCTCAGGTGTCTGATTTTAAGTATAAAGTGTGATTTCTTTCATTTTCTTTTTAATACTTCGTGTGTTTACCTGATTCGTCGATTTTATACTCAGCACCCTTCTGTAGAACCACATTTCCGTTGCCTCCAATTTTCTGTTCATCTATGGAGAAATTCTTCACCATTCCTCCTTATATTGAAGAACTGATACTACATAGCAGCTCAGCGGACTTTTTGTTTTTAATGATTTTTTCTATTTCTTAATACTTTTCTTAGCTTCTGAAAGGCATCATTTGCTATTCGAATGCTCTACCGCATATTCCACCCTTTTTTTAAAAATACTTCTCCGATTCTGTTTTCTTACAATTAGGAGTTCGTCATTTCTTCTCGCTTTTTATACTAATTATTCTAGGAGTCCTGTAGTTCTCATTCTGTGACTGCTAAAGATAATCTATTTTGCGAGATGCAAACATTTAGCATAAACTGCATTTGTTTGATTCTGTATTTCGCTTAGTATTTATTTATCTCCGTCAAGAACTATTTGTAAACATTAACAGGAAATTGGTAACTAACCCAACCAAACTAAACCCAAAAGCTATTAACAGATCGCTTTGAACATACTGAGATAGGTATTTCAATATATACAAGTTGCGATAAAATAAACATGAATAGACGGCGATATTAGATTGTTACAAAAATTCGTTCGTTTTTTATCAATTTATTTTAATACTTATTATTTATTAATAGTACTGACGAATAATTCAAGAATGTATTTCCCTTCATTGTTTACGACCTCTTTTTAACGATCACTGTTCAAAGTCCCAGATTTTGACTCGAAAAATTAATTAAAACCACGTTTTAAGCTCAAACTCGTTGTTGAACGGCATAATTGTTAGAAAGCCGCTGAAAAAGATGGCACTCTGAGGGGCTAAATCAGGAGAATATTGCTGGAGAGGAAGAACTTCCCTGCCCTTCCTAAACACGGTAGCGTGATATCGAGTGAGTAGACGGTGATGGAGAAATACTATAATTTTTTTTATCTCGGTCAATGCGTATGGCGACATGGACCTTACAAGCAAAAATACCATGAGATCTTGCCACATTCTAAGCCAATTCCGTTATTGTTGGGCATGGATTTTCTTTAATCAGCATGTACTATTGATTCTAATCAAAATGAACAGGTCGATCAGAACTCGGAGAGTCTTTGAGTTCTTACTTCCCCTCTTTGAAATGGGAAAACATTTCTGCGCCATTCTGTGGGTAATGAAATCATCTCCGTCCAAAACCCAACTGTCTCGAGCGAGCAGCTTTGACTTCTTGGTGGTGTTGATTAAAAGCGAAGAGAAGGAGATTTCGAAGCTGCTCATTATTGTCTACTTGGCATTCAATCTCGAATAGGTGTTTAATCTGAAATAAAATTTCAATAATCGTAGACAACAGGTTCACAGGATAACCAGAATTACTAAAAGGCAAAGAATGCTATGAAAGATATTTGTTCGAGAACATTCGCAAAACATCAGTAAACACGAACTAATATTTGTAACAATCTGATAGGTAATTGAAAATTTGGCACTCACAAAAGATATTGAAGGCAAGGGGAACAGAGCAAAACCACCTAACCAACCTAACGAGCTTGTGTAAATGGTTGGCAGAACAGATTTTAGAAGACATGGCAAAAAGACAAAAGGGCTACAAAGGACAGGCATTTGTGGAAGGCCATCCCATCCATATCCTGAAGAGTCATAGCACATAGAAGAAGAAGACAAATATCTTCAGTAGAATATCAATCATATAAGTAATATTATTTCATACGTACGCATTTAGGAATAGATTTGGCCTTTCGATTTCATTGTAACAGGCAATCTGAAATGTATATAATTATTTGATGTTATCACATTTGTTCCGTAATCTGGTTTTATCCCAAATGATATATTTTATTAAATTCTTCCCGATTTTGCCTAAAGTGAGATATTGAAACAATCCTCTTGCGTTATTAGGCTGCACACTGCATGTTATGAATTGCGCCGAAGGAACAAGCAATACTTCTTCGTAATCGAGCGAAACAAAAGATTTTTGTTTCCTCTGTCACATTCGATTCAGTCTCAAATTTGGTTGTCAACTGGGAACGTACGCTTAAATGATAATCTATTGTGTTATATAATTCACAGATGATAATCCACAGATGGTGTGTCGTTTTGATCATCGTCTCGTAAAATGAAAGAATGTCCACACATCTGTTTTGAGTGAAGAGCGAGCGTCTTACGATGGTGTTCTCGGACTTTTAATATTTAGGGCCACCCTCGTGGGCCAGGCAAAATGCTAAGGAATTATGCAAAGAAACTATTTACTAGTTGAGATAAGAATGATATTGAATAAAAATCCACATCCTTTATTAAACGTTTAAATAAATGATAATAAATAATAATCTTTCCAAAGCAGAAACTGCGATCTGGCTTTGGAATGAAAGCCGTTATATAACGTATCCGGAATCATTGATACAATTCATTATGTGGAATTAAAACATGCTAAAGACTTTAAATACCTCTGTGCATGGATCACTTATAACACAGGTGATGAGGAAAAAGAATATAGAAGAGTCTGCGCTATGGAGAGTCTCGCTCTACATCGCAAGTTGCTACTGCACGAAATCATTAATGTAAAAACTCGAATGTTGGTGTTCTATAACCTTGCCATATATAGGCTGTCATATCATTGTTTGTATATGGAGTCAACCTACTACTGAAATATCTAAAATGTCAGATACATACGACAGAATTTTAAAGTCGGTGGCAAAAATGTCTTTGAAACATCGAAGCGTTTAGATCTCAGCGAATGCCATCCTTCTTCAAAACTTGGAGATTGGCGATACAGAATCACAAACCATGCACTGTATCAGATACCAAAAAACACATAAATCGTGGACTTTCAACAGCAGCAACAACTAAATTGGATAGCTTCTAACCCAAAGACAAAACAATGAAATCACCGAAATGCTGACATTTCACACCTCTACAAACAAAAGGTTAGGAAGGAAACACCCATCGCGACTAGAAAGAGCCATAACAGCTACTGAACTGGAGAAAGCTATTGTATGAAAAAATATTTTACGAGAGATATTTTAGGAATTTAACCCGACAGCAACAATCGCTGATCTGACATTGAAATTCCTTTCAGACTCTGCTAATAAAGTAATCTTCATTGTGTTACTTTTTTTATGAAGCACTTCTCTTTTACATACAACTTTTGTTGTCTATGAAATTATGAACATTGAATCCGCCACCATGTGTTGTTAACATGACTGTGATTTACTAACCGCAGCTTAGATTTCCGTTATTTTTAAAATAATATTCCCCGGTATATGAAACACGAGAGAAGAAAGCTACAGAGTTAGAGGTAAGGGGTAAAGTTTATGAGGAGATGGGAAGATAAAGGTTAGCCAGAGACTTGAACAGGTTAAGATTGTAGTGATCAAGGAAGCATCATCTTGGGAGTAGTTTCCTCAAAGTAGCATTGCAAATATTAATGGAATGAAGGTAATCCGCTACAATGTGTGTGGCGTGACGGGGGTTAGCTGTAAAAGTTAGAATTGGTGGAACTAAGGAATGTTGTTCGTCTAAACCCTTTCTATTGAAATAGTGCTAAAGTAGCGAGAAGTCTCTCGCTACTTTAGCACTATTCAACACTTGCAACACTTCATCTGTAGGGGAAAAGGTTCGGAGGGTGGAAATTAAAACGCGCCCACAAGGACACGCAGACGTTTTTGGTCTCTATCGATAGTGGAAGCTGAAGACTGGACAGTAAAGTAGAAAGAGCCTTGAACCATGAAGAGGGACTTGCGTTGAGAAATAATTACGTTTTGATTACTTGGGCCTTGAAAGACTGGCCGTTAACAACTGATTCCAGTGACTTACAAGTTAGGAAGGATTTTGATAATTGTAAAGACCCTTCTAGAGATTGTACGGTTGGAAAGCAACCCTATATACTACAGTTTGTGAAATCCTTTCGGAATATCTGATGAGATCGTCCAGAATATGTATTTACACACACACACGCACGCACACACACACACACACACACACACACACACACACACATATATATATATATATATATATATATATATATATATAGTGCGTGTGTGTGTATGTTTGTTTTTAAATCAGCATCACAACAAAATGCAGATTTTATCATAGTTACAACAAATTTGTCTGTGAAATTCAGCCCTAAGTATTATCTTGGAAGAAAATACAACTACACTGCCCAGCTCAGGGATTGAACTCAATTTTATTGTCATCAGATTCTCGACCCAACTCTTAATCATCTAGGTTATTATCCTTTTCGGAGAACAAATTAATGACATTCACTTCAGTCATTTTCACTTTTTAGATTTATGACAGGTGCAGCTAAGTTTAATAAACACTTACCCTTTTTAATGTGATCACTTTTTTCAGACTTGATTAAACTTAGTTAGCAAACAAACCTGATATATTCAATCCTTACAGTTTACCCTACGCTTTTGTCGTATTGTTAAGCTCAACGAAAATTTGTATTTAATCAGTTTATTTTTAAAACAGAGATATATCATTAACGGTGAATAATTATAGGAGAATGCTCCAGTACTGT
This sequence comes from Acanthosepion esculentum, assembly GCA_964036315.1. Lineage (NCBI taxonomy): Eukaryota > Metazoa > Mollusca > Cephalopoda > Sepiida > Sepiidae > Acanthosepion > Acanthosepion esculentum. The sequence continues at coordinate 3,012,834 of OZ038508.1, read as the reverse complement.
GAATTACATGTCGGTATTACTGATCTTATTTCAAGAAATTTTTTGTATATGAGAATTTCGTTTAAACAACATTCTGTGACTTGCATAGCGAAAACAGAACATCAATCGTTCGTCGTGCAGTGTTATAGCAAAAGCAGCAGAAAATGATAAGTCGCTGTCTCTCTTTGAAACCTATAAAATCGCTCTGCAGCAATGCATGCAACTATGCAAAAAGAATTACATGTATTAATAATCCATTTCATTTAGAAACTAGCAGCATGGCCCGGCGTTGCCCGTGCTTGATTCAAAAATCGTACGACTCATACAGCAATCGCTATCACTTGACTTAAAATATTTGCCCTTCCCTGCCTTTAAAGGAGTGCCCTTTGCCGTGCTGATGTTGCTGCATGCCTTACTTCTTGCCTATCTCACACTGCGAATTTTTTCTAAGCTCTATACTAAACATTAAATCTGTTACGAAAAAAGAACTAAACAAAATGAACACAAAACGATCAGCTTTAAAAAAAGGACTCATAACTGGAAAAACCGAATGAAAAAAGAATGTTTACAACAAATATTTTTTCACACCCAACCCAGTTCTGAGGAATCAGAATCAACGTTGAGTTTAAGCAAGCGAATTGGAGTAAAGTGCCATGCAGATTTAAATTTTTCCCACTTGTGACGAATGCAGTTATCGATTTTTTTTGCATGCTAGCATGCTAGTTAACATTCGTGTCAGTCAACTGTTGGCTCTCACGCTGGCCAATAGAATCTCCCTGCCTATTCGTGGCAGTCAGCTATAGGCTCTCACTCTGGCCGGTAGAAAATGAAACTACATGAAAACTGCCGTAGAAGTATGAACAAATCGGTTTCTTCCATCAAACAACTCTGATCCGGCCGTACTGTCTGTAAGCATCTCATTCCGCACCCCACCAGCCATGAACCTCCTACCAACAGAATATCATTCTGTCATCAACGTGCGCATTGGGACTCATTCTGAGATTTCTTCGTTATGTCCCATGGAATGAAGTTTTAATCTTCCTGTTCAAGAAGTGTGTCTGATGTCTCCTCCTGGGTAAAAGCCGACATCGATTCTTTCATTCCAGCAAGGAAATAACAAGTTAATCGCGTTCACTTGCTTGTTTCTCACCTTATCCTCGGCCACTATTGACCACATCACTTCTTCTGTACCAGAGCGACACGTCTGATTGCAGGAGAGGTTTCTTTGTGTCTACACGTAATGAATACAAGCGTGTCCTCAAAGTAGCGAACCTGCTGTTTGCTGATAGCATGAACCAACGGGTAGCATCTCGCTAGTTCTATTCTAGAGATTATTGGTGGCTCTGAAAGTGTGTATGAGCAACAGCAAAACCTCAGTCCCCCTCAATTCGAAATCTTGACGTCTACAAAAAATAAGGTTGAATGCTTTGCTCGTAATTTCTCTTCCAACCTGTTTTCCTCCCTCCAAATAACGGCTCTACTCAGTAATATGCACATAACCTCGCCACTTGTCTAAATTAGACTTCTATAAGGCAAGCGGAGGTGAAGAGATCCCAGCAGGCGTTCTAAAGAAATGTGTTCCCGAGCTGTCTCCAGGTCTCTCCAAACTCTACAACTATTTCCTCGATGCTTACTGCTTGTTGGAAATCTTCGTCTGTCGTTCCTGTTATTAAGAACTCTGGGGAACCTTCTTTGCCCTCTAACTATGACCCTGTTAGTTGCTGTGTTAATTTCGGCAAATTATTCGAAGCTATAATCAATCCGGAAGGGGTTAATCCTTTTACCTCTAACGATTTACTCTCTGATGAACAATATCGCTTCCATTTTCCAGGTCTAACGCTGATATGCTAATGGATGTTATATACCTATGAACACTAATGGGTATGTCCCAATCCTCATAAAAACGTTGGGGGGAAGGGGAATATACAAGAAGTGGTTTCTCTATTTCACGCCGCTGGCGAGTACTGTATTTTGTTGATGTTATAAAGATTAACATTTTATTTCCAACCTCCGTTTTGGTTATTCCTCATTCAGTAAATATTTCTAGGTTACAACATTTTAGCGACGAGTATTTAGCTGAAATCAAGTAAACGTTCACCAGTACACCGTTTGACAAAGATTTCGATAGAACAGAACTCACGTAAACATTCACGAATACGATATTCTATGAACGAAGATATAGGTAAAATTCACGTAAAAATTCACCAAGGCTACATTGGCGAAGGAAGATCAAGAAATTAACAAAGCTACAAAGCATTTTTGGCTATAAGGATTTTCTAAGGATTACGTGGATATTAACCAAGTTGTTCGAATTACAACTTTCAGAAAAATACGAGATATTATTTCAACTGCAAAGAAATCGAAATGTAACCAAATGTACGTGAAATTGTATTTCTTTTCAATTTACAAAAGATCATGTATTTTTGAGAGGGTTTTCTTGGTGTAAATTTGATCTGTTGGAAGTTAACTGCAAGGGAGATTTAAAGTGTTTTTGAGAGACAGTTGTGTAAAAGAATATACTTTGGTGAAAAGTTAGTTCACATCACAGTACAAAATTGATTTTAAAACACCTTTACTGGAAATATTTAAACGACAAGACGAACAACGGAGATATTACGAAGAAAGACTTGAAAAATTCAAAGAATTGTTTGTAGAACTACAACGGAAAATGCCAACCAGTAACAAGAACGAAGATTCAGGGTTTTTCACAGAACGCTATCGTAAATGAGATTGCTGAATTCAATTATATGCCAGAATCTTGGCCAAATACTTTAACTCTCTGTTTAGCAGAGTTATGGGCCAATAATACACTAAATACCGCCCAACACCCTTGCCCTTTTTAACAGCGTGACCACACTCCTGGAAATCCGGTTGGAGATCGACCCCGACCGGAACCAGTTGTTGAACACCACAGTAAAAATCGGTACAAAGATGTGCGACAGCCTAAAGTACACTTCATAGGGCGACTTGTCTCTGCTGACCTTCTTCAATACCGCGTAGACTTCGTCCTCCGTGATCTCTCCATCGCAGCTAGCCGCTTCAGTCGGCGAAATCCGAGGAAAGTCAGCTAAATAGCTACGAAACTCCTCCTCACGGAGACCAGGCTCCTTGGTAAACCGGCTCCCGAAATGCAGCCGAAACGCCTCGCACATATTGTCAGTTGCTCGAAGAGTATGTTCCTCCGGGGTCTCGACTTCACGAATGTAATGATCGGAACCTCGACGGATCTCTGCATTGCGCAAGTCTGCGCCCATGTTCACAGATTCGGAACTCGATATTCAAACGCCCGGGGCCTCCTTAGCTAAGGCTATCTTTAAGGGATTCCTCCAGCCACCACCCGGGAAAAATCTAGCCTTAAGCGTCTTCCCCTTCTCAGCTCTATCTAGGGCCAACCGTTTGCTGAAATCAGTGATGAAGGACCTAATCATATCTTTAAGTCTCTCCCACCACCTATTCCCGATAATCGCCCCCACTAGCTCCCGCTGCACTAAGCTAGTTAGCTGCTCCTGGAAGTCCTGCTTGTCCAGTAAAGACAGATTGAACTTCCAGTAACCAGCCATTCTAGGCCTACGATCTAACGCCATCCGGGCAAAAAAGAATTTGTGATCCGTATAGCCTACCCAGTGGAACGTGAGAAAATCTAAAAAGTTTACGTCGGCTCTTCTGACTAACATTCTATCCAGGTAGCTAACTACCCGGGTAAAAGGCCAATTAAGAGCCCACGTCCAAATTTTCCCCCCGGGGTGATCGGCCCGGAATCTATCGACGAGACCAAACACTTTGATCAGATCAACTAGGATACGATCGCCCCTACATCCACTAACTCCCCGCCCCCTATCTAACTTGGGGTCCAGGAGGGCATTCCAGTCTCCCATTAAAACTAGTCGCGTTGAATCCATCAGGAACGGCCCCAACTGCTGAAAAACGAGACCCGTTCCTCATGGTCGTTGTGAGCATAAACCGCAACAACCCGAAACGAAAAACTTTTCACGGCAATATCGGCCACGATCAACAGGCCCTCGGCATCGGTAAGCACAAGGTCCACCTTCGCATCAAGAGTACGTCTAACCAGGAAATAAACTCCTCTGGCTCTAGAGCAGACAAGCATCGACGCTGCCATCAAAGTGGCTCCCTTTTTAATCACGGCGATATCCACATCGAAAGACAAGAGATCCCGGAGCAGGCGGGCTGCCTTACCCGACCCCTGAAGCCCTTCACATTTAGACTGGATATCTTCTAGACCTGCAAAAAATAAAGAAAGAGTAAGCGCAAAAAACCTACTCACATCCAGGCCGGAAATCTGCATCATTCAGGATCGCGACGGATTGTCCTAGGCTCCCTACACCTAGCTCTGACGTCATCCGTCCTTCTAGGACAATTCCGTCGACATCCGTGGGATAAGTTAATTTTATACATCTGTACAGGGAGGGATGGAGAAGAACAGGGATCCTCCCAGCACAATACTGACGTAATTTTTTTTTACATAAGTAGAATCCATATCTGCAATTCTAATATTGCAAAATGCCTCCTTTGCTTCTGCGACATGACACGAAACTTTGAAGTAGACCTCAATGTCCGTTATGCAGGTAATGACATCCGGGCTTTTTGGAAAATTACGTGGATCTTCCACTGATTTCCCATCTACGCTGGTCAATTTATATAGAAGACGCAACTGGACCCTCTTTTAGCTGGACAGGACCTTCTTGATTTCGTCCCCGTCCACCCGACAGATTGATTCAGGCACAGAAAAAAAATTTTTCTTTTTAAATTTGAGGATTGGGGAGGGGATGCAGTTGACGAGTAAGGGGGTGTGGATAGGGAACTAAGGGAAGAGTTTGAGAGAGATGGAGCACGTGAAGGGGAAGAAGGGAGGCTCCTAGTCTTGGTAGTATCTTCAGACTTTTCTTTTTGGGGAAGCAGGGACGGAAAGGGACCTGGCTTTGTCCATGCCCCTCTCCGCCCTACTACGCCCGAGGTGCTTTTGCCTAGTCGTCTCAGCCTCCTCTTCCTCCTATTTACTTCTTTTCAGCGATGCTGTCCGAGGTCCACCTCCATTTCCTCCTCGGTTTGCTGTTGTTGTTGTTGCTGTTCTTATTGCTGCTGCTTCTGCTCCTGCTGCTGCCGTTGCTGTTCTTTTTTTGGCGTCTGCTCCTTTTCGGGCTTTTTCTTGCTTTCGTTCATTTTACTTTCTTTTTTTGCTTGCTGCACGACACCAGACGGCCAACAGTTCGGTTTCCGTCCCTCAACAACTACCAACATTCCTCTCTCTCTACAAAAGAGAATACTGGGAATTAGTCCAAAATTCATTCTGATCAACGTGACCTGCAATTCCACATCACCTTCACTTCCTCTACTTTTCCAAATTTCGAAAAGAAGGCCCCCATCCGGTCTTCTGAGATATCCACGGGCACCCCATGTACTGTGATCTTTGCCCTACGGGTGCCCAGGTATTCAGTTTGAAGCCTTAAGTTCTTCGTGCTTAGCACAATGCCAGCCAGCTGTTTGGCATCTTGCTCGGTGGGCAGGAGAATGTCCCATATCTCATTTGTGCGTCTTGCCAAAACCTTTGGGTTTATCTTTAAGCTCTTTAAGACCTCCTCCATTGTTTCGCTGCTGACTCCAATTAATTTACGGCTTTTGACGTCGGAATTCAGCAGGGATATTATTCTTGTATTGACGGCTTCCAACGTCTCTGGAATGGTGAGGAATTCATTTTCTTTAAAAGAATCCTCAAATTCTTTCCTTTTCTCCTCATAGAATTCTGCATTTTCCCTCGTCCTATTCTCAGCTCTGACCGTTTTTACCGAAGATACCGGAGGTGTTGGTGTTGGATTGTTTTCGCCCATGATGGCCGAAACGACATCCACGACCGAACAAATAACCGGTTGTTTCTTTTTTCTTTTTCTTTTTTTCAAAATTATTTTAACAACTAAAAACAATATAAAGAACAAACCAAATGAAAACGAAAGAAGAACGTGGGCAATCAAAGACAAATTTACATAAATAATTCAAATAAATACGAAAAATGTAATGCCAACAAAAAAAGAAAAAGAACAAAAATGCACAAACATATGAACAAATAAACGGAAAGTAAAAACTGAAAAATTGACATCCACACGACCATTCTAGCCATGGCTAGCAACGTAAAAAACACCATCCCGGAGTACGGGGGCGACACATTGTCACACACGTACGTGAGATCAATGGACACGAGCTGTTCGGGAGCGATACGAGCCGTCAACTCGCCGACATAATACCAGAAAGGGCGCATCGGTGGACATTGGTAGAAGGCGTACGAAGCCGTTTCCTCTAAACCAAGGTCACACCGGTAACAATCTGGCAAATCTGCCTCTCCCATTCTGAAGAGAATGTCATTGAGTGATAGCTAGTTCAGAATCAGTCGCCAGCTAAACGAAAACTCAGGGTTGGTGAGATAATCCGCCGCTGGCGCCCAAGACCAGAAAGAGCGCAACTCTGATTCCGACAAGCCGAGCCGATCACATAGAGGATCAATCGCGACCACCTCCATTAATTCATGATACAATAGTCTCCGACGCCGAGAAAGGTCACTGGAGCGAGGACTGACCTTCAAGGCCGAACGACAATCGCTGAGGAACCTCGACAACCTTCCACGGCGCTTACCCCAAGAAATGGGGGGAGTGATGGTAATGTGAGGGAAGGCATCCCTAACACTCGGCGACAACCTAAAGTCCTCCATCAAAACGCGGCTTAGGAATGCCAACCTCGAGGCAATACACTTCAGCCAAAATACACAAATCTATTCCGGAAGTAGTATGCACTCAACGTCCATGGCACTCTGGTATGATTTGCATTGAGAAATACTGCTATATATGGATATGGAATCATGTTGCATTAGCATATTAAGTCTATCCGTTTCAACAATAGGAGTGGATGGATTGTTTCCAGTTGCAAGCAAGAATCCTTCGAATAATCGTTTCCAATATTGTCAGGAATCAGTAGAAGACAGTTCTGCAGAGTGTTTGACGAGACATCCTGGTTTAAAGTATTTGTCAATAATTAGGTTAAAAAACATTGTAATGAAAACTCAGCCTAGTTCAGCTTAATTATTGAACGTAAATGAAGATTCTTAATATTTATTATGTAAAATTACATAATTGTGGCACAACGCCGAAAAAGGGGAGGGTTTTCGCATTGACCATAAAAACCCGTCCGTCACCAATCAATCCTTCAAACACCATAATACCGCATTGTCTCAAGGTGAACCTACAAAACGCTCCCCATGCCATAAAAAAATAATGATAATAAATTATAATAAAAATCTAATAATGAAGAATTAGAGGGCGGGGAGATGAACCCCAATAATAAAATAAGTTCAACACAAAATTAAATAAACATAACTGATGTTAGTAGGGCCCGTCCAACCCTCAAGAAGGAGAGAGGCCGTTGTATTCTGCCCATTGGACAAAATCAAGAGGTCCTCTCGCTAAGGGAGTGAGGAAAGGATAAAAAATCATACGGGCATGGGAAAATATAACGCTGACCCAGTCAAGATAAAAAGGGGCCAAAAACAAACTGGGGAGGTTGGGAATCTCTACCTGGATCAAAGATGTGGCCGGGAACAGGCCGGGAAACACACTTACATTAATTAGGTACACAAAACTAGTCTAACCTAACCAGAAAAGGGCTCCACAGGAAGCCGTCCCGATGTGACATAGGTTTACCTAAAAGAGGAAATCAAGGCTAGCCCCGTTCAAACGAACCAAGCTCGCCCCTTACACGCACCATTCACTGTCGAATGCAAGCGTTTTCTATCAGTTCTAATCTTCCTATTGAGCTGATGCTCAAAGAATCGGATCAGATCCTGATGATAAAGACGGTTACCTCGCAAGACTTCCTCTGTTCTCGTCGTCCAAATCACCATTCGGGCTGTGGTCAGCAGCGTGAGAGACACCATTTGTTCACCCCGGAATACGTGGGTGACACATTGTCACACGCGTATGCGCGATCAATGAGCACGAGCTTTTCGGGAGCTAGACGAGCCGTCAACTCGCCCACATGGTCCCATAAGGGGCGGACCCGGGGACAATGGTAGAAGGCGTGCGAACCCGTATCTTCTAAACCAAGGCTACACCGTTCACAGTCTGCCAAATCCGCCAAGCCCCATATGAAGGCCTTGTCATTGAGAGGCAGGCGATTCCGTGCCAATCGCCAGGTAAGCGAAAACTGAGGGTTAGATATTCCGCCGTTGGCGCCCAAAACCAGTAAGAGCGAAAATCCTCCTCCGAAAAGTTGAGCCGCCCACCTCCACTAAATGACAATAGAAGACCTGCCTATGTTGAGAAAGGTCACTGGACCGAGGAACAGCCACCAAGGCCAAGTGACACTCGCGAAGTAAATCCAATTGATCCCGAGGTCTAGGATGGCGGTCAACCGCGATATAGGGGGACTGATAGTAAAGAAAGGGAACGAATCCCTAACAAACCCCGCCGTAATCGAATCTCCTGTCAATTCGCGGCGTAGGAAAGCCAACCTCGAGTCGAGTTTGTGGCTCGCCAAGTGTGGCATTCCCAGCCCCGCATCACACGGACGTTGTGCACAGCCTCGTCTGTCGACCCGTTTCCCGTGTTGTACAGTTTTTTGGATACCTATGTAACTAGTGATTATTTATTTTGCATAATAATACAAAATTGTGGCACAAAGCCGAATGGGAATTGGGGAAAAGGTTGGTCTTTCACTAGCTATCCTATTCCTAGTTAACCACAATCATGACCCATTCATTCATTACAATTACACATTAACCACAAGAACTCAACCATCACCTATCACTCCAGCACACACCACAATACCTCATATACCCCAGGGGACCTACAAAACACTCCATGAATTAAAAATTTTAAAAGTTGATATATAAATACATAAAAATTCAATGAAATCATGAAATGATATGGAGGGGGAAATGTACCCAAAAGAAAAACAAAATTGTCAAACGGAACAAAACGAAAACAAAACAATGTTAGTAAGACCAGTCCATCACTCAAAATAATAAGATTGTCCGCTGTATTCTGTCGATAGACAGAATCAAGAAGCACACTCACTAATGGAATGGGGAGGGAAAAAATAAAAGACCGAGTGGGGAAATCAAAAGCTGACTCTGCCGAGATTGAAAAGTGGGGACAAAAACAAACAGCGGAGATGGGGAATCTCGACATAAATCATAACAGAAGAAAAGCCGGGAAACAGGCCGGGAACAACACTTATTCACATTAACTAGGAACACAAAATAGTGACTAACTTAACCAGGATGGGGGTTCATAGGAAACTGCCCCGTTGCACTAACGGGGCTTAAATAGACAATCAAGGCTAGCCCCGTCCACACGAACCAGTCTCGCCATAATTACCCAACTTTCGCTGAAATATATCGAAATCAGTCGCTTTCGATCAGATCTGATTTTCACCTTAAGCTGATGCTTAAAGAACGAAATCAGATCCTGATACGAAAAACGAACGTTTCGCAAGGTTCACTCCTTTCGCGACATCCACACGACCATTCTAGCCATGGCTAGCAACGTAAAAAACACCATCCCGGAGTACGGGGGCGACACATTGTCACACACGTACGTGAGATCAATGGACACGAGCTGTTCGGGAGCGATACGAGCCGTCAACTCGCCGACATAATACCAGAAAGGGCGCATCGGTGGACATTGGTAGAAGGCGTACGAAGCCGTTTCCTCTAAACCAAGGTCACACCGGTAACAATCTGGCAAATCTGCCTCTCCCATTCTGAAGAGAATGTCATTGAGTGATAGCTAGTTCAGAATCAGTCGCCAGCTAAACGAAAACTCAGGGTTGGTGAGATAATCCGCCGCTGGCGCCCAAGACCAGAAAGAGCGCAACTCTGATTCCGACAAGCCGAGCCGATCACATAGAGGATCAATCGCGACCACCTCCATTAATTCATGATACAATAGTCTCCGACGCCGAGAAAGGTCACTGGAGCGAGGACTGACCTTCAAGGCCGAACGACAATCGCTGAGGAACCTCGACAACCTTCCACGGCGCTTACCCCAAGAAATGGGGGGAGTGATGGTAATGTGAGGGAAGGCATCCCTAACACTCGGCGACAACCTAAAGTCCTCCATCAAAACGCGGCTTAGGAATGCCAACCTCGAGGCAATACACTTCAGCCAAAATACACAAATCTATTCCGGAAGTAGTATGCACTCAACGTCCATGGCACTCTGGTATGATTTGCATTGAGAAATACTGCTATATATGGATATGGAATCATGTTGCATTAGCATATTAAGTCTATCCGTTTCAACAATAGGAGTGGATGGATTGTTTCCAGTTGCAAGCAAGAATCCTTCGAATAATCGTTTCCAATATTGTCAGGAATCAGTAGAAGACAGTTCTGCAGAGTGTTTGACGAGACATCCTGGTTTAAAGTATTTGTCAATAATTAGGTTAAAAAACATTGTAATGAAAACTCAGCCTAGTTCAGCTTAATTATTGAACGTAAATGAAGATTCTTAATATTTATTATGTAAAATTACATAATTGTGGCACAACGCCGAAAAAGGGGAGGGTTTTCGCATTGACCATAAAAACCCGTCCGTCACCAATCAATCCTTCAAACACCATAATACCGCATTGTCTCAAGGTGAACCTACAAAACGCTCCCCATGCCATAAAAAAATAATGATAATAAATTATAATAAAAATCTAATAATGAAGAATTAGAGGGCGGGGAGATGAACCCCAATAATAAAATAAGTTCAACACAAAATTAAATAAACATAACTGATGTTAGTAGGGCCCGTCCAACCCTCAAGAAGGAGAGAGGCCGTTGTATTCTGCCCATTGGACAAAATCAAGAGGTCCTCTCGCTAAGGGAGTGAGGAAAGGATAAAAAATCATACGGGCATGGGAAAATATAACGCTGACCCAGTCAAGATAAAAAGGGGCCAAAAACAAACTGGGGAGGTTGGGAATCTCTACCTGGATCAAAGATGTGGCCGGGAACAGGCCGGGAAACACACTTACATTAATTAGGTACACAAAACTAGTCTAACCTAACCAGAAAAGGGCTCCACAGGAAGCCGTCCCGATGTGACATAGGTTTACCTAAAAGAGTAAATCAAGGCTAGCCCCGTTCAAACGAACCAAGCTCGCCCCTTACACGCACCATTCACTGTCGAATGCAAGCGTTTTCTATCAGTTCTAATCTTCCTATTGAGCTGATGCTCAAAGAATCGGATCAGATCCTGATGATAAAGACGGTTACCTCGCAAGACTTCCTCTGTTCTCGTCGTCCAAATCACCATTCGGGCTGTGGTCAGCAGCGTGAGAGACACCATTTGTTCACCCCGGAATACGTGGGTGACACATTGTCACACGCGTATGCGCGATCAATGAGCACGAGCTTTTCGGGAGCTAGACGAGCCGTCAACTCGCCCACATGGTCCCATAAGGGGCGGACCCGGGGACAATGGTAGAAGGCGTGCGAACCCGTATCTTCTAAACCAAGGCTACACCGTTCACAGTCTGCCAAATCCGCCAAGCCCCATATGAAGGCCTTGTCATTGAGAGGCAGGCGATTCCGTGCCAATCGCCAGGTAAGCGAAAACTGAGGGTTAGATATTCCGCCGTTGGCGCCCAAAACCAGTAAGAGCGAAAATCCTCCTCCGAAAAGTTGAGCCGCCCACCTCCACTAAATGACAATAGAAGACCTGCCTATGTTGAGAAAGGTCACTGGACCGAGGAACAGCCACCAAGGCCAAGTGACACTCGCGAAATAAATCCAATTGATCCCGAGGTCTAGGATGGCGGTCAACCGCGATATAGGGGGACTGATAGTAAGGAAAGGGAACGAATCCCTAACAAACCCCGCCGTAATCGAATCTCCTGTCAATTCGCGGCGTAGGAAAGCCAACCTCGAGTCGAGTTTGTGGCTCGCCAAGTGTGGCATTCCCAGCCCCGCATCACACGGACGTTGTGCACAGCCTCGTCTGTCGACCCGTTTCCCGTGTTGTACAGTTTTTTGGATACCTATGTAACTAGTGATTATTTATTTTGCATAATAATACAAAATTGTGGCACAAAGCCGAAGGGGAAGTGGGGAAAAGGTTGGTCTTTCACTAGCTATCCTATTCCTAGTTAACCACAATCATGACCCATTCATTCATTACAATTACACATTAACCACAAGAACTCAACCATCACCTATCACTCCAGCACACACCACAATACCTCATATACCCCAGGGGACCTACAAAACACTCCATGAATTAAAAATTTTAAAAGTTGATATATAAATACATAAAAATTCAATGAAATCATGAAATGATATGGAGGGGGAAATGTACCCAAAAGAAAAACAAAATTGTCAAACGGAACAAAACGAAAACAAAACAATGTTAGTAAGACCAGTCCATCACTCAAAATAATAAGATTGTCCGCTGTATTCTGTCGATAGACAGAATCAAGAAGCACACTCACTAATGGAATGGGGAGGGAAAAAATAAAAGACCGAGTGGGGAAATCAAAAGCTGACTCTGCCGAGATTGAAAAGTGGGGACAAAAACAAACAGCGGAGATGGGGAATCTCGACATAAATCATAACAGAAGAAAAGCCGGGAAACAGGCCGGGAACAACACTTATTCACATTAACTAGGAACACAAAATAGTGACTAACTTAACCAGGATGGGGGTTCATAGGAAACTACCCCGTTGCACTAACGGGGCTTAAATAGACAATCAAGGCTAGCCCCGTCCACACGAACCAGTCTCGCCATAATTACCCAACTTTCGCTGAAATATATCGAAATCAGTCGCTTTCGATCAGATCTGATTTTCACCTTAAGCTGATGCTTAAAGAACGAAATCAGATCCTGATACGAAAAATGAACGTTTCGCAAGGTTCACTCCTTTCGCGACATCCACACGACCATTCTAGCCATGGCTAGCAACGTAAAAAACACCATCCCGGAGTACGGGGGCGACACATTGTCACACACGTACGTGAGATCAATGGACACGAGCTGTTCGGGAGCGATACGAGCCGTCAACTCGCCGACATAATACCAGAAAGGGCGCATCGGTGGACATTGGTAGAAGGCGTACGAAGCCGTTTCCTCTAAACCAAGGTCACACCGGTATCAATCTGGCAAATCTGCCTCTCCCATTCTGAAGAGAATGTCATTGAGTGATAGCTAGTTCAGAATCAGTCGCCAGCTAAACGAAAACTCAGGGTTGGTGAGATAATCCGCCGCTGGCGCCCAAGACCAGAAAGAGCGCAACTCTGATTCCGACAAGCCGAGCCGATCACATAGAGGATCCATCGCGACCACCTCCATTAATTCATGATACAATAGTCTCCGACGCCGAGAAAGGTCACTGGAGCGAGGAATAACCTTCAAGGCCGAACGACAATCGCTGAGGAACCTCGACAACCTTCCACGGCGTTTACCCCAAGAAATGGGGGGAGTGATGGTAATGTGAGGGAAGGCATCCCTAACACTCGGCGACAACCTAAAGTCCTCCATCAAAACGCGGCTTAGGAATGCCAACCTCGAGGCATGGCGATGACTCGCCAGGTGTGGCCATCCCAGCCCCCCCCCCCCCTGGCACGGACGCTGACAACAGGCTTAATTGCGGACGTGAGAGGAAGTACAGCCAAAGGATAAGGGGCATGACGTAAGTGGCACACGACTCAGACCTACACTTTAAGGACAACCTCCTTCGAAGTCAAGTCCGGACCGAAGCTCCGACCTTTGCCTGTACTTCTTACCAATTCTTCTTCAGCAGGAGTCCGGGCCCGAACCACACGCCAAGGATGCGGACAGGTCCATCCGCCCAGCCGAAGGGCCCCGGAAGCGCGATCCCCTTTCATGCACTTAACCGCAAGACGGAGGACTTGTTGCGGTTAATCTTGTTCCCTGTCACCTTTTCGTACCATTCAAGCGCCTTCTGCATCACCTCATTGCCGCTGCGGCACTACACAAAGACAGATACGTCATCGGCATACGCAGAAACCCTGGCTCGAGCCATACCAGGGAAAACGGCAATTCCGCGTAGGGCCGGACTACACACCTCGTCACTCAGCCGGCGAAGGAAGGGCTTCAACGCCAAAGCATAAAGTAAAGGCGACAGCGGGCACCCCTGTCGTACCGACCGAGTCAGCACAAAAGTGCTCGACCGCCTTCCGTTCACCTGTACCACAGCAATGGGGGAGCGATACAGGAGGCTGATCTACCTGCATAAGTCGGGTTCGAATCCGGCGGCCTGCAGGACAGCAGCCAGGTACTGATGGTCGTCCCTGTCAAATGCCTTGGACTAATCCAAATTGATCAGAACGACCGGCATGTCGTCTTTTACGCCCTCTATGATCGTGCGGATCAGTTGCAGGTTGCTTTGAATTGTTCGTCCCCTCACAGCACAAGTCTGCTCAGGTCACAACAAGCTCGCGACAACTGGCTGCAAACGCTGCTGCAGGATCTTGGCCAAAAACTTTAACTCTGTGTTTAGCAAAGTTATGGGCCTGTAATCATCTAATCCTGCCCAACATCCATGCCCATTTTCAACAGCGTGATCACATCCGGGGAAATCCGGTCGGGGACGGACCCCTGCCTGAACCAGTTGTTGAACACCACTGTCAAAATCGGGACAAAGATGTGCGACAGCCTCAAGTACATGTCGTAGGGCAGACCATCAAGTCCCGGCGACTTGCCTCTGCCGACCTTCTTCAATGCCAAGTAAACTTCGCCCTCTGTGATCTCACCCTCGCAGCTTTTAAATTCATGTATTCGGGGTACCAGGGGCAAAAGTTAATCAGAGCAGTTAACATGAAAATATTTATAGAAAAAAAGAAAGGCAAAAGGCACGTTGGTGAGAAAGTGACTGAAGTCGAGATGCCAGGTCAGGATTGATTACATTGCAGATCATTTTTGGATTTTGTCAAGAACCTCGAGATGAATAGCAGGAGCACCAGACCAGATAAGGCAACAGAATTCAATGCACGGATAAATAGTATATTACTAAACGTGCAAGATAGATTCTGACGTGAAAAATATTCTGGTACAACATAGTTTGTTGCTCTGCAGGGGTCTCGCGTCAGCCATGCTGATGGCAGGCAGAAAACAGATTCTATGAATGATTTTTTTTTTTTTTACAGTTTATCAACTTTTAGTGGATTATTTAATGCTGAAACATATTTTGGATTGTAAGAATACTTCTTCATTATTTTTGAGTGAATATTGCATTAACAATTTCTTGAGAAAAAAATGATTCTCACGGGTACAATTCTGACTATTTGACTTATAACTTGGGATGGGGAAGAGATAGATTCACTCCTTTCCCAAGTGTCTACCAAGTTTGTTAAAAATAAATTTATGTACGCTATGTAATCAACTGAGTGTATTTTATTACAAGACCGACGCTATCGGATTGTAGTAAAAATCGAAAAATTCTGCAATAATATCAGTGAACTATTTCAGCTTTCTAGACAGTAGGATCTGGTAGATGCCTAAAAAGAAAATATATACTCATTAAACAAACTACTTTTTATCAAGAATCTTTCCTATAACAAAGTATATTCGTATTTTTTATTTAACTTTAGCGTACAATGTCTAGGTAGATCACTTCTGCAGCTTTCTTTACGTGTGCCATCAATATGATAAAGTTTCTTTCTGTAATTTTATCGAACAATAAACAAAGAGATTAGCAAACTTTTCACCGCTTTGACGTGGCTTCCTTGACTTTTCATGACAATTGTTCTGAGATTAACTTCCTTGGTATCTCAGCTTAATCAACTTAAACGTACTACTAGATTGTCAATTAGGTCAATTGTTTTAATGTTGAAGTAACTTGACGTAACCATAATTCTATTGTAATAGTATCTTTTTCATTCTCACGTCATTCCTTGCTTCCAAGTTCCCCACGATTTTCTAAACTGTGTTTGCAAAGTCTAACGCGGTTTTCTGTCTTTCTGAAA
This sequence comes from Acanthosepion esculentum, assembly GCA_964036315.1. NCBI lineage: Eukaryota > Metazoa > Mollusca > Cephalopoda > Sepiida > Sepiidae > Acanthosepion > Acanthosepion esculentum. The sequence continues at coordinate 2,996,878 of OZ038508.1, read as the reverse complement.
CCTTTTCTTTTATTGCTCTTTTTCATAATGGAGTCTTCTCGCATTATTTTATTCTCTCTAACCCTTGTGTCTTTGTGTTATTATCGCTTAGCTTGGGTTTAAATGATTCAAAATATTATTAGAAAACTTTGAAGGATAACTTATACTTTTAACAGCAATAAGAAATTTACAGAACTTTCCTGAATTATGAGCGAACTGATATTATCATTGTGCTTTCTTTAACAAAGATTTCCATACGTTGTTGAGCAACGGAACCAACACTGCCTGAAAAGACATATTTATTTGACTAATGCCTCCAGCAAACATGTTGAGGCCTGGCGATATTTCAAGTTTTTCAGTCTGCCTCAGCTATATGTTTTTAGACGTTCATTCCAGAGATCATGACATCCAATTACGAAGCTAACTAATCTTGTCCTTATATGCTTTTCTTAATAGAAGCTGGGGCTTTGCAATACACGTCAATAACAAAAAATGAATGTGATCATTATTTACGTATGCTAGTGGTGTAAAGTTTTGCAGTTGAGAAATCGGAGAGCCGAGTTCGAATTCCAGATCGTTACTTTCACTAACGTGCAAACACCTTTGCTATATGTATGAATCCATGTGCTGCAGCCATGAGTTCATAGCAGGACAGAGAGGCTTCTTTAGCTTTGGATGGAAAACAGTCTAGCGAACTGCCTAGGTTTCCCGTACATCACGTTGAAACACAGTTTGCCATACGATCAACGACGTTAACCCACGTTGAGCCTGGTCGGTACCTAGATGGGTAACCGTTTTCGGATAACATGGATTGTAAGTTTGGATGTGCGGGTTATGTAATGGATAATAGCTGTCAATTTTTTATCGGAGAGCCGATTGTAAATTCCCGTTGTATTATTGTATATTATATTCACTTACGTGCAAATAATCTATGGAAATGTATGAATACATATTTTCTCCCCAAGCTACGGGTTATTTAGTAAGACTTTTATCGCTAAAAATTAAAATTAACTCATCCCCAATTTATTGCAGTTTAAAAATAATTACTGGTTATAAATAACCTAGAAATGTTTGATAAGCTGTAAAAAAAATGAATAAATCAATAGGCCCCACCCCCGAGGGGAATGCCTTTGCACATAAAAACGCACCGTGACTAAAATTCTTCAGTCGTGTGAGTAGCGCATTCTGCTGCAGGCGAAAAAATGTTTTACTCTCTTATATTCTATTGGACTTATATTTCGTCTGTGTAGTTGGGCCTGCTACACATTTCCCGTCAAGGCGTTTCAAACTGAATGTTTTATTTAATCCACGCAGGTAGATTATTCAAGTTTCGCTGTCCATGCCTGTTGATATTTCCATGTTCATATTATTGCTGCTCATTCCATACTACCCGGCCCAGGGATTTAACGAGCAATTACGACTTTATAATATTCACAAACAAATGTTTGAAATCCTATTTTCCCTTTTTATAACCCTGAGACTAGGGGTGAAGACATTTTTCTCATCTGTCTACATTAAGAAATGAGAAACGGTTTGACAACAAAGCGTGAGTCATGAGAACAGCACTAAAACCAAAGGTGGGGACATTAATTCGAATGTAAATAAAGATATCTTCTCATCCCAGAATTTAAAATTGAACAAAAGAGACCACTTGATCCAAATACGTGTAGAATACTGTATACCCTCAAAATGATAAATGCTACCCTAATATTTACATTAGATTATCTAACTGCGATCGATTGCGCAGGTGCCCCCTCCCTGACGAGTGGACGGGGTGATTCCCGGTTGGTCTGTCAACGAATCTCAGAAATTAGGATGGTGAAGTTAACATCGGTCAGCTAAGTCACAAACATTTTACTTGAATTAATTCTCTCCCCCCCTCTATATATATATACTCTTTATTTTAGGATATTTCATCAAAAACATGACAAAATTGCTGCACAATTACCTGCATATATATATATATATATATATATATATATATATATATATATATATATATATATATATATATATGTGTGTGTGTGTGTGTGTGTGTGTGTGTGTGTGTCTGTGTGATTCACTGAAATCAAAATGCAGCACACCTGTCACCTGGTTAAATTTAAATGTGGATGCAATCCTTCATTATCTGTCGTGGAAACTTTATGGGTCATAAGAGCTCAAGAACCTACTGAATGCACTCAAGAAAATGCGTAGAAGGCTTGCGACATGAACAGACTATTTTTGATCGTGTCATTTTTTTTATGTTAGTTCTTCAACTAGTAAAGTAGAATGTCTATTCTTATTTATATTTACTTTATTACAAAAACACAAAAGGAACATTGTCATTATCTTACACATTTCTCCAAACTGACTTTTGAACTTAGAGAATTTTTCTTTAGAAAATCTTTTTTTCATGTCAGTGCAGCAGAAAAGAAATTAAAAGGAAAAAAATATTTAACTGATAAGACATTATACAGACGTGAGTAAAGGATAAGCAAAAAAGTCTCGGTACATTTACTGCCATTTTTAGATGATCTCTTTCCATCTTTCTGTTTATTTGCCTTTATTATGTTTCTTTTTCCTTCAGATTTAATTCTTTTACTTTTATCCAAACGTCTTTCATTCTTACCTTGTATAATTCATCTTTTTACTTTCTTTTGTCCTTTCTTTTATTGGATTCTTTACTCCCTTCTCTCTATATTTCTGCTTGGTTTCCTTGTTTCTTTCTATTCTTTTTCTTCTTCCTTTGTTTTCTGTCTTTTCTTTTTCTTCTTCCTTTCTTTTCTGTCTTTTTTCTTCTTCCTTTCTTTTCTGCCATTTCTTTTTCTTCTTCTTTTCTTTCTTTTTTTTTCTTCCTTTCTTTTGTGTCTTTTCTTCTTTTTCCTTTCTTTTCTGCCTTTTCTTTTTCTTCTTCCTTTCTTTTCTGTCTTTTCTTCTTCTTCCTTTCTTTTCTGCCTTTTCTTTTTCTTCTTCCTTTCTTTTCTGTCTTTTCTTCTTCTTCCTTTCTTTTCTGCCTTTTCTTTTTCTTCTTCCTTTCTTTTCTGTCTTTTCTTTTTCTTCTTCCTTTCTTTTCTTTCTTCGTTTCTTTCATTTATTTGTTTCTTTCTTTTCACTCTTTGTTTCTGCACTTTTTCTCTCTTTTCTGTCTTTTTTAAAAAAAATCGCCTGATTTTTCTCTCTGTCGCATTATTTTTCACTTTTTTCCTATTCTTGCTTCTCTCCTCATCTTTCTCTCTTTCTATGAGTCTCTCCGGGTTTTTTTTATTCTACTTCTCTAATTTCACTCTTTTTTCCCCCATATTCATTCTGTCCCTCATTCCTTGTTTTTCCTCATCTTTTCTTTCTGTCTTTTTCTTTCTGTTTCATTTCTTCTTTGGTTGATTGAATGGTTCATTTGTTTAACAGCATATCAACTACTTATGGGTCATTTAATGCCGAAATTACATTTTCTTGGGGGAATTGAAGTAATAAAAATATGTTTTTTTCGGTTTTCACGATTGTACATCTTGAAATTGTGGGATATTATATGGATTAATATGATGAAAGAGTTCATTCATGCTCGTTGTTTGGCTGGGTGATTTTGTTTAGCGGCATATCAACACCTCTATGGGTTATTTCATGCCGAAATCGAAAATATTTGAACAGAATCTTTATACTTTTTATATGTCTTATACGTTCATATGGTTTCTGTTTTGGCGATTCGCCATTTGCCCATAGTAGGGACCCTAACAGCTGCTACAAAACCCGGGACCTGCGAAAAACATCAAATAAAATGTCGTTCCATGCTCCTCAATACTCCACTTTCTCGGGAAGAGAACTCTCTGCCGGGTGTAGTTTATCGTCATACCGAGGACTTGTTTCATTCGGAATTAATTGCTTTCTGCTTTTTTTATGTTTCTTCTTCCTCATCTTTCCTACTTTCATGGTGTACACATAGATTTGTATTCTAGATTTTCGTCAGACTATCTTGCTTACGGCAGCATCACGTTGGAATCCCGGTTCCTGTTCGATCACCGAAGTTAAGCAACGTCGAGCTTGGGCATTACTTGGATGGGTGACGGATTGTAAGCTTTGGTGAGCTGGTGCTGTAATGGATAAAGTTTCTGAATTAGAACTCGGCTCTCCAATTCCAGTCGGGTTCGTTATAGTCTTTTACGCGCAAATAAATTTAGGGATGAATCCCTGTCTCCCCCCCCCACTCAATTAAAAATTAGCATGAATTCTATCATTTACACTATTTATATTCATCGGACCGTTGCCCTCATCTTTGTTGCCATATTAACGACGATTCAGCCGTTGTGCGCTGCGGCCTTCTTCATGTGATTGGAATTTTGACTGAACGAATTTATTTCGTCCAGCAGCGTATACTGTTCTAGTTCCACGTTCCATACCTCTTCTGGGTGTCACAGTTATCTCCCTATAATTCAAATCTCTAAGTATTTTTCACCACTTCAGTATCCATGTATTGAACTCACAACTCTTTGGGTCAGGTCAGTGCACCCAGCCACCGCTTTTATCCACTGACCCTTGTGTCCTTCAGGACATCATTGTACTTTGACTTAATGTCTCAGGAAGCATTTTATACCAGGGCTAATATTGCAATTTTTGTTATTATTGCTTTTCTCTAGCAACCCGTATTACTGGGTCCCATATTGGATTTATTTCAATGCTTGGCCGGCTCAGGAGATTTTTGTGGCCTATAGCATATATGCTGATTCCTTAAGTTTTCGTATTTTCCTAGTGATGCTGTCCGCCTATTATTTCAACCTCTTCCCACAGGGAGCAGTGATCTCCATTTCCCTCCATATGTGGTCAGCTATGCCTGATTTTTTTCTATTTCCCCTCGTCTAGCGGTTTTACGATGAGTTGTACAAGACTTGTATCACTAAACCATTAGTATCTCAAAAGAAATCTTACGACTTAAAAATATTTTCCTTTTTTAAATAAACTGTAATGGTTTGACAAGCCATAAAAAGTAATCAATCGTTCATGTGCTTGTTCTCTCAGGAATTCTTTCTCGTGCGGCATGTGTCTACAAACGCAGCCGGATTAAATACCATATCTATAAAGGGGCTGTTGAGTTTCTTGTAAGGCCAAAGGCCATCTAGCATAATATGGTAGACTAAGCTACATGGATGGATGTATTGCCAGTGCAGTGATAAAACGCTATTGGTAGGCCGAGGGATCCTTACAGTGAAGCTAACGCCCATGACGGATGCTATTATCAAGGATGGACTGCAAGTTGGTGGACATCGGCTATAGTTTGACCAAGAGAGGAATGGTTTTCACATGGTCTACACGTTTGGATAGAATCCTTCTCCAGATGTACTGATGGTTAGGGGGCGGATATTGGTCAGCTGGGAAGCAACACTACAATAAAACACGGTTATAGGACAGATGATTATAATAATGATAATGTTATTGTCAAAAAAGAAAAATATGCTGATTCAGATCGAAAGATTGTAAAAACTGGGAATTTCGACGTGCTTGTCTCACCAGAACAATTCGACTGAGCAGTGACTGCCATCCTCACCGAGTGCCCCTTACTTTGTCATACAACAAAGCTCCACTTAGAAAATTGTTTTGGGTTATTGACGTGGTGTAATATTTAGTGAACTTGTCTCGCGGGGACAATTATAATTGAGTAGCGAGTTCGATGCTCACTGGATGCCTCATACTTTCGGCCTTGTGACACATCTAAGCCATGATTTGAAAAACACCATAATATTTTAAAATATTAGTTTTCTTTTTAGGAGGATTATTTTTACAGTCATTTTTTATTATACAAAGGTTTTCAAGAACCTTACTTTTATAAATAAATCTAATAGATGTATTTCATATAGGTGATAAATACTGTACCCCTGAATGAAATATTGTTTTCTTCAGTCAACTGTCAACATGAGTTTATTATTCACCAGCCTTTCACACGGTGATCTGTTTAAATTTTTACGCTGTTTCGCTTGTATCTTTACAGCAGTGAATATTGATTTTCACGTATATTGTTTCCTCATTTTAAATTCACATATCTATCTCATTTGGCGAAAGACAACATGTGTTAATATCTTGCAAACTGTGAACTATTTCGTTTCTAGTTTCTTTTAAATGATTTTTGAGATTATATGCAATAAATAAGCCCGTAAAACTTCTAATTTATAACAACTTCTTGTCCAAAAACGTAGAATAATTCTCTTCGTTTATTTTGGCAACATCCATTTTAAACGAACTTATATTTTATTGCCTACGATTCTAGCCGAAAAAGTTACTCATATTGAATTTTAACTAATTCCTGTCGGCTGCTTCCTCGAAAGACCTGTTTATGGCATATTAATATTTTCCACGTTATTTAATGCTGCATTCGGTCGTTTTAACAATTAATATATAGGAAGGCATAGGTTAGGGGGTTAGGTTTACAACAGGATCAATAAGTAAATTAGTTTGGAAACAGGATGTATGACCGTAAAACGTTAAAAATTTATTAAGAGTTATACAGGATAAGAACTTGTGGAGAGCCATGATCACCAACGACATGAACAGACACGTCACTGAGACGAGAGAACTGATTAGTTATAAAATACATAATAAATCATAATAAAACATAATAAAAATAAAAACATAATAAAAATAAAACATAATAAAACATAATAAAATCAAATTCTGAAAGATTGATATAAAAAAAAATAACGGAGACAATAGCGAGGTAGAAATGTCATATCTACATGTGATTGAAAAGTAATTATTTATTTTATATATGAATGGCCACCCAGGAGCCCTGACTTAACACCCTCTGACTTTTTCCCTTGGGATTGGTTAAACGAGTAAGTTTATTATATCAAACAAAGTCTTTGGAAGAACTTGAAGAGCGAATAAAAGAAGATATATCTTCCATACCACAAGAGTTCCTGGTGAAATCAGTTGATACGATTCCTGATCGTCTCGAGAAGTTGGTAGCGAAATCTAGTGCCCATGAGCGCTTTCCTCTCATATCGATTCCTTGTAAAAATTATAGTTAATAAAAAAGTATAATTATGTTAAAATGGGTAGTTACTTTTCCATCACCCTGTACATCTCTATCACTCTTTCTGTCTATATATATCGATACATCTATATCAATATATCTATTATCTCTAGCTACATATCTATATATGTCTATGACGGAAACAATTGCGTTATGATGCTCTTTTTTTCTCAAAGACGGTGCCCAACTGACTCTTTTATACTGTGCAGTCGACAAAATCAAAGAAAAACAATCCGCATGCGCCAAATTAAAAAAATTCTAAATGCGGATAATTACTCATCGCAACCTCTGTGTGTGTGTGTGTGTATATATATATATATATATATATATATATATATATATATATATA
>OZ038508.1:2912053-2984553 GCA_964036315.1 Acanthosepion esculentum | reverse complement strand
GTAATTTTAGTATTTGTTATTTTGTTTGAATGAATGTTTGATTTAATTTTGGGATGAAGAACTGTTTTATGTTATTAAAGTCCCGCATTAATTTCGTCCAGTTAACTGATGTTTCTGCCAAAATTAATAATTGATAGCTGTGGGGTGGGAATTTCTAATATTGTTTTGTTTGGTAAATAGATGTTTCTTATTGTAAATGCACATTGGGGTTTAGGTTTTAAATTGTTTTCTTTTTATTAAACAGACAATGAATTATACATGTGGGGACAAGTTAGGATTTTCATGGAGAAATTGTGTTATTATGGTGGATGTATTAAGAAAGGTAAGAAAGCGTTGTGGTATGTTTTGGCTAGCTAAATTTAAAGTTAAGACAGAACAAAACCGTCCTTTTCCCCATTTCTCATTCTGGCTTTGTGCCACATTTTGTATTCTTCGCTTTGGTACATAAACTTTATCAATTTAAGCACAGTACTAGATTAGCAACAAGGCCCCATCAATTTAGGGTTGAACTGGCAAAATATGTAACCGATGTAACCGTAAGTTCTATGTTAATAGCTTCTTTTCTGGCATTACTCACTTACAGGCTCACTTTGATCTTCAAAAATGTAAATGTAACATAAATCGTTATCCACTGTCGTCTTAATTGTTAATTTATTTCTCTTATTCCTTATCAATGTTTCTGCTTTCTAATTCTTCACACCCAATAACCCCTTGTGCCTTAGTGGCTTTGTTGCCTTGCTTGGGACAGTCCTCCAGACATTTAATAAATCCTACCCCATCAAATAATTTATTGTAAATATTTCTAATAGAAAAACAGTATCAACTGAAATTAGTTTTGAATATTCATTTTTTAAGCGTAAATTTATCCTCTCAGTACAAAAGATATCAGTCGTTAATCTATATAAATAATTGCGAATGTCAGTGTCTCAGTATGTTATTCTTTTCAACTTCGCTTCTTAGAGGCTGTACCTCAAGATATCAAACTAGTGTGGATCACGTGAGCAAGTTAACAACATTCTCGGCCGGATTCGGACCCGCAATCCTGAAATTTTGGATTTCCATTTTTCATTACTGCGATTGTTTTCGGCGATTTTTACGTGAATTTTGCAACGAATTTAATTAACGATTACAATTTTTAAAACTTGGAAATAAATTTGGGAATAATTTAAATTAATTGCGAAATCCAGCGAAAGTCACACATGAAATAAACATTTGATCGGAAATTACGGACCTACGTACATCAAATTTTCTTTCAATTAATAGGCGACAGAAGAATTATCGTTGAACTTTTAAAAGGTAAACTTAAATATTAATGCAATTCTTAAATGCAGCAATCAATTTTGAGTTCTGTGATTTGTTGCCAATAACTCGCAAAAAGAAATTCCCGCCAACGGAGGACCAGATTGCAATCAAAAGAGGGAAGGAAAGTCCCGTACAAATGAAAACCCAGATCAAACGGCAAGCTGGAGAGCTTCCAGTCCTCAGAATATGCAAAGATTAAGGGACGCGCAAACTCTTGAACAAGCCGACGGCCCAATAAGGAGCTTTCCGCACGAGCTAGCTTACATGCCACCTGATAAGGCGGCCTTTAAGCTAGAACTAATTACATTGGGAAAACATTGACTTGCTTAATAAAATTTTACCTAAAACAACGGTTGGTTTGTTCAGTAGTTTTGTTTAGTCTAAACTAGTAGATGCCCCCAATAGGACACGAAGAATTGCTAATGTTAACTATAGATGGCCAAAAGCGTAACAATATAAGGTATGCTATAGTGACTCTTGAAAACATGGTTTCCGTACGATGAACCGAAGTCGAAAAACGTCGTGTCTGGTCTGTAGCTAGAAGGGTAAGCGTTTTTAATTGGGAATACCAAGTGCTGCAAGATTGGATGTGCGGGTGGTGTAATGGATAATGGCCTGTAATTGTGAATCGGGAGCCGAATTTCAGTTCTATTTGGATTCGTTATATTCACTTATGCGCTAATACCATTTGGAGGGATATGAAACTACCATTTCTCCCCACAGATATGGATTAATTAATGGACTTGTATCAGTAAATCATTATTGTCTCCAAAACATTCTTATAATATAAGGACATTTTCTGGCTTTAAATAACCTGCAAATGGTTGATAAGCCGTAAAAACAAATCAATTCTAACCAGTCTAACACTTTAAAGTAACATAAAGTCATTCAAATTGATTTTAGAATTAACACAAAAAATATTTTTTTATGATATGTAAAATCATGGAAAACTTGGAAACAAATTTTCATGATTTAATAATGAAAGTGTCAAAGATCTGAATAAACGCTTTTCCTAATTATTAAAAGAGAACGCTTGTTTAATCCTTAAATTTCCTTGTGTGAAATGCAAACTGGCAATCGAGGCTCGCAAGTCTAAATGATTTTGAAGGTCACAGGAGATATTTCAAAAAGCGTTTGTTCTAAAAACGTATTATCTTTATTACACAAATAACATTTTCTTCACCTGGCCTATCGTCTGAGAAAAACAGTACCACATTCTTAAAATACCAGGGCAAATAATAACACTCCATAATTCATGTTTCGCTATTTTTCTGTTTTATTTTTTCTCAGCGAGAACAGACACCCGTTGTATAAGCAATTAACCGACGTTTTGGTCATAATCCGATGCCCTATAAATGAATAATTCTCCTCCTCCTGCCAAAATTAGCGTTGTTCAAAAAATACCTTATGAATTAGACAGTGTCGACGATCAACAGCTTATTTTGCAATTGTCGGTTACACTCGGAATCTCGCCCAGTAAACAAATAAACGCTTGATAAATATTGCAGCACACTGAAAAGATCTGCTCAAAACAACCTATTGTATATGCCGGCGTACAAGGTGACAATTTAATCTTAAAAAAACAAAAAAAATAGGTGGCCGTCTTATACTACCGTTATGAAATGTGAACTTTAAACCCTGTGGTTTATGGTAAGTTGTTACCGTGAGAGATGTTTGACGGTAGGTTAACCCCTGGTTTGCTATCGGCACAAATACATTCTAATGAAGAAACTTAATTCACATTATTATAATAAAATAAAAGCATAGTGTAATAAAAGTATCCTTACCTTATACATGATTGCACGACAAGAAGAAAACGCATATTCATCAAGAATGAAATCCAACAACATTGTCACACTCTGTAGATTGTAGCAGTTAATTGACAAAATATTTCGTTTCGTTGTTTCGATGATGTTGAACAAAAACACCACTGGATGTGTGTCTCAACAAGCCGTTTAAATATCGTATTCAAGAACATTGGAACGAATGGATGCTTAGCGGGAAAATATTCACGCTACCTTAATAGTCTAAGGAAAACACAGTAACCACCCATAGAGTAATGTAGATTGTGATAGTTAATTGAAAATATCTCCACCGTTTTTTCATTAGAATTTGGGTGAAAAGTAAGTATATACTTACTGAATTTATTTAATAAATTCATTACAATACATATTAAAATACGGTTTGGGGCGTCTTCTACAGCGAATATAGCGCGAAACCTACATTTTAAATTAAAAGTTTATACGCCCTGACGCCAAGTACGATTCAAACTAGTTGTACACTGATTTAGACTTGGTCTGGCACAACGCTAATAAAAGAGAGCACCTGGTTCTTTTTTGGTCACTAGTGAAATTTGTCATTTATTATCTGTCTCTCTGATATCTATCTTAGCAAAAACAATAATAAAATATTTATTTAATAATAATATTATATATTTATTAGTTTTATTAGTACTTATTTATTGATTCGTTTTTTATTATTTTAATTAAATTAAAAATCGATGTTGTAAATTTGATAATGAACTGTTCACTACTCTGACATCCAGACTCAAATATTTATCGTCGGTTCTTGTCATGGTATATGGCATACTTATCCGAGTAATCCCAAGAGCGAAGACGTCTGGAGTTCCAACTCTTGTAGGGCCCCCCATGGTGGTAAGTTCGAAGACGAAGGACCAGACTGAACGTGACCAACCTACAGCGTAATAGGCAAATATTACTAGAATCTCAATGGCCAAACCGACGGAAGAGGACAGTGCCAGTTGGGCTGGGGTAACCAAGGCTGAACTTGACAGATCAAGCATTCGACAGCCCGATGAAACCAAGTTTACAAGAATCCATTTAAGCTGTGCAGGAGGCACTTCTGGCCAAGTGTGTGGGCGTTTCCTTTACGAAGAGTTGTTCAGCGAAATCAAATTCACGCGAATGGCCTCCCAAAGTCCTTTTGATTCACAGCCACCTCTACCATAGCCAACAGGAGAGAGATAGGGAATGGAAGGAGAAAGGATGACGATGCGAGTGAGGAAGGTGCGGGCGACACGAGAACAAGGTCAGATGCAAGTTCAGGATATCTCAAGGTATATTAAGCAAGAATCCTTTTCACATTGGGACAAACTCAACTTTTAAAATAATAATAATAATAATAATAATAATAATAATAATAATAATAATAATAATAATAATAATAATAATCTCAATATGTTTTTAGATAAAAATGTTCAGTAGAAAATGCTATGATGCAATTTCTAACCTAAGGTCTCTGGTCGGGACACGGAAGGAATTGAGTGTATATCATCAATCAATGATAACTATAATATCACCAATTGCTATGCGTAAAATCATATAATTTAACGTATGCCATGATGAAAAGAATTATGTGAATAAATTGCACAATACAAGGGAAATCAAAAGTTCGTAGCCTGACTAGATTACCTTCGTCTCTTTGTATTAATAAATGCCTTGTTTTCTTCCAGATTCGAATGTTGGACTGAAACGTTCATAGGCTGATTATGAACGAATGATGCTAGACGTGAAATCTTGCATGTATTACTTTAGCCACCTTCACTAATTAGCGATACCTAAGGTTTAAAATGAATTTTTATAAATGAAAAGACTTTCTTAAAGCTTCCATTTTGGCTTTAATTGAAAGGTAAAGGGTTAAATTTAGTATTTACAGTAAGCAAAATACTCTGGTGCAATTTAAACAGAAATTATATCGATTGGAATCGATTTTTGTAAAAATAGCTGATTAGTGCCTTTTATAGTTGTCTTTCATCGAAAAATAATTCTCAGTTATGAAAAATCGTCCAAAAATAAATATTTTTTCTGAAACTTTATTTTAGGAATATTAGCTGCTTTAAACTATAATTAGTCTGATTAGAAACAAATATTATTTATTTTAAGTTTGAAATAATAGACAAATGTATTTTTAAAACAAACAGTAGCAGTGTTATAACCGACATTTTACTTAATTGACGAGGTGATGACAGATGATGACATATTGATTGTTAATCTAATGAGACTTTATATTAGGTTGGTGCAAAAATAATGTCATTTTTTGACGTTCAACTTCATGTGAGAAAACGACATTATTTTCGCACCAACCTAATATATAAAACATCATTTAGAGAAATGACGGGGTAGCGCCATTTTTATATAATATTTAAAAACTTAGTAATTTTAGAAATGTTGGAAAATATTCCCGTAATGTAATTTTAAGAATGTTAACTTGAAATTTACTATAGTCATCGCTTTCCATTTCTGATAATATCGTGTATGGTCGACCATACTTCCAAAAATGGGCATATTACATACTATTATGCACAACAACAAATTAAAAATTATTTTAAAACTTTTGGTGTAAAAATATTTGTATTAAGCTTTTCAATTTTTGATAAAAATAATTTTCACTTAATAACAATATCATTTAACTTATGTAGAATTTTGAAAGACTTTTAGATATTATTATAATAAATTTTTACGATTAAAATTTAAAACAATGAAAACTTTTCTAGTAAAAATTCATTTATTTTCTTAAGATTATAATATCCCTAATAAATCTTATTTATAAAAACAATTAAAAAAATTTCTAATTGAATGATTTCAGTTTTATCGCACTTTTTTAAAAATTTTACAATTCGTACAGTTTTTCCGGAAATGTATAGCAGTTTAAAAAATCACAATTTACATTCAGCAAGGAGTCCTACTTTTAACTAATAAAACAAATTTTAAATGAAAATTTAATTTCTCGAAATTTCATGAAATTAAGTCATTGTATGTGTCATGGTGCTCTTTTTCTCACAGATGGTGCCCAACTGACCCTACTATACTGTGTTGTCGACAAAAAAAAAACAAGCAACGCGCATGCGTAAAATTAAAAATATAAAATGGCGACAATTTACTCATCGCACCCTGTATAGGTCAATTACTTGTAGAGTTCTTCCCATGTCTTTCAAATTGACTTGTTACTATTCCATATTTGCCTGGGAATTCTCCCCGTCCAGTATTTAGTCTGTTTATACCGTATGTTTATCCTTTTCATCAGCGGCAGGGATTGTTCGGTTCTATTTTAAACTTCTTCCCCTTTAATTGAAGATAGTATAACGGCTACCGAATCGAAAACTGAAATCGGAAACCCGAGTTCGAATCACGGCCGATTTCTTTACCTAACCCTTATGCACAGATAAGCTTGGGAATGTTAGGAATCCATTTGTCTTTCCCCTTACAACTATGGATTAAATGGCAGTGCTGTTTGGAATTTCTTGACTTGCAGCAGCAAACAGTCAGGGGAGAAGGAACATAATATTTGTACACTCTTCTGATCCTGTCTTTCTTTGCAAGCATTTAATTACCGTGAATATATATTCGACCACATTGTTCTTTCATATAATTATTGATTTTAAAGTTAAGTTGAACGCTGAAAATTAGTCTCCGTCATCACTTCTTATATACAGGATGCGATAAGCAACTTGTCAACATTCTTATTTTTAATATCGGACACGGGCGTTTTTTGTGAATTTGTCGACTACATAGTATAATAGGATCAGTTGGGCAGCGTCTGTGAGAAAGAGACGACAATGACACCATTCCACCACAAATTTGGAAACGACATCCTGTAATAATTGCCATTCGCACCGGATGCTCAAATAAGAACATTTAAGAATGTTTGAATGTCAACTTGAGAACAGCGCAGAGTATTCGGAAAGTAAGGAGAATGAGTCTAATGGTGATTAAGAATGTGTTTGGAGTGATCACTAGTGATGCAGACGTTATGCCTCCATTCATCTTCCCACAGGTTCTTGTAACTTCAGAGATGAACTGAAAGCATGGATTATGACAGCATTCACTAAGTTAAACATAGAGACTGCCCAGAAGAGTTCAGGAGATTCCGATGTCGCCAGGAGACCGTGGTGGAAGCCACCGACTATTTCATTGAACAAATTTAACTTTAGTATTTCAAGATATTTTTGTGTAATGTTTGTAAATATATCTGTTAAATTGAGATGGCGTTGTTATTTCCATTCTTGTCTTATTTCGGCAACATTTTATCCATCACACCCTGTATATATGTTGAAATGTGATGTCAGTATTATTTTCATTTTTACGCTATTTAGACGAGACTTGATACATCGATCCCTGTATATAACGCAGTAGGATTAATAACATAAGTTTGAATTCGTTCGATTAATTTCTGGAAAGAGTATAAACACCTTTCCCACAATTAACACTTATTGTGCCCTATAGACATCCTGAAAATAACCGACACCTCAACTCTAATGATCTCCGAGATCAAGAGACCAACCAATTTACAATATTGTCTAATAATGATTGATTATAGCTTACAAGTATTTGGTGTGAGTTGAAACATTTTCTCCTGATGAAAGGTCATCATAGTAAAAACAAAAGAAAATTATATTATTATATAATTAATTTTCATGTAACAAATATCCCTTAGACATAAAAAAACACTGAGAAATAAATTTCATTCAATTGTTATTGACAGAATAATTGAAAACAAATCTGACTATAATGAGATCAAAATCAGAATATAGAAAAATTAAATAAGAAAACACTAATATATCTGTTCGGAATGTATTCAGCCATTTGGAACATCTCGTGAACCGTTTGTGTGGCCTTTATTAAATGATCAACAAAAATGTTACCTAAGAGCACACGAATGAACAGACAGCTCCCCGGAGAGCTATTCTCTTGTGTAGTGTGCTGCGTTATGTATCGTCTCTAGCTTCAGTTCTTCAGAACCCATTGCTACATGAATCTTAGCCTATTTCGGTCTAGGGACACCATTATCTTTTCCACGTATCCTAATAAAATATTCTTCTTACCTCCTACTCTTACCGCCCATACAACAACCTCCTTCATCAACCGCCTACCTGACTCTTGGTACTGGTATTGGGCAAAATTGCTTAAAACTATTTATTTTGAGTTGACAAACAGACGTAAGATCGTTTCTAAGAGGACGAGGACGGTTGATTATCTGGGAAACTCATACTGACTACTTGGTTTAGTATTTCCCCATGAACTGGCCAGCATCACCCACTAGTCTGGGTGCGGCAGGCGCGTTGACTCTTCAGAATTATTGGGGTATTTTCGCTGTCTTCGAGCAGTTTTAGTCTTTCATTCAAAACTTAAACAAAGTCAACCCATCACTCGCAAACATGAAAACCTTCGGTGTCTTCTGACCAGTAGACTGCTATTCTGGGCCAATCTCTGCATTCTGTAAGATGCATGATTGCTGCTTTCATCATGACAACATAGAATGTCGATTCGTTATATTAATGCAGGCTTTTTTGGCAAAAAAAACACACAGTACGCAGACCGAAAGAAATGGTCAAGCGGCAAAAAGGTGAACAAATATGTTAAAAACTATTAGGAATATCCTTTAATCATACGGAATGGAATGAGAATTATCTACACCTTTGTATGCAATAAATATTTCGGGTCAAAATTACGAGAATAATACCATTTGCAAAGATAGCCAAGAATGCCGAAAGGTACAACGGTCGGAACGGTGTGAGCAGAACAAACAATAATATATGCAAGGTGATTGGAACAAAACAGATCGCATTAACAGTAATTCCTCATCTAGAATATGACATTTATTTATGTAACTCTTTCACCCCCACTATTTCATCCGTTTTCCAATGAGTTTTTCTCCATCGAACACTTTTTGACTTTCATTCTCACACATTCAACAAAAACAGAATTTTCTTTTCTTTCATAAAAATATTTTTCTTATACTGCATACAATTATGCTACTTTTCTTTGAGGGAGAAAAGCACAAATTAAGTATTTTGTTTGCCTACATCATCAATTTTGTTTAGCCGACTGGAGAGAAAAAAAGATAATGTGTTGTGTTGTCGTACGTCGCATTATTTAAAAAAACACCAGAAATTAATAATAATAATAATAATAATAATAATAATAAGAAGAAGAAGAAGAAGAAGAAGAAGAAGAAGAAGCAAAACAATTCAAGTTAAAATGACACAAAAAATCGAGGTATGTTTAAGACGATACACCCAAATGTGTAGCTGGTGATTGAGAGGATTCACAGAGCGAAGACGAATATTGCTATCATTTTTTCGGCTTATTTCTTATTTCTTATAGCAATTCTCAAAACTTGTTTAGAAAAATCCCCACTGCAAAACAGAATACACACGAAAGGAATTGACAAATAAATAACACGCGCGCGCACACAAATATATATATATATATATATATATATATATATATATATATATATATATATATATATATATATATATATATTATATCATAAAGAAGTCATTTATACAAAGAAATACTTAGCAATGTCAATGTGATTAATGGCGAAATCACTTCGCTAACAAGACTTAATGAGACATTAACTTATCAGTTCCTTGAATAACACGTTCTTTATAATTGTGAAGGTGTCAGATGGAATTAATGATCCTGTACCTAGTACTTTCGACAAGTTCAAAATGTCATCTTCAGGGCTTAATATTTCCATTTACAGGTAAACACCAAAACGAAATAAATGTTGTGTAGACCGAAATATGTTTTTAAAAATATGCAATTTATTGACAGTTACATTATTTCGAAACGTCTAGAGTCCTTGTTTATATATATATACTGCACAAATTTACGAACAATTAGATCTGCAGTTCATTCAGAATCTAAAATTCTGTGGAAAAAAAAACTACAAAGTCATTTTACTCTAATAATTAGACTATACTTGAGTCTATGTCAATTTAACTGAAAAGCACATAAAATTACAAAAAATTCGCGGATTTATCATTTAACAAAATTCTTATTGAATCATTTAAATAAAAAATATGGAAATATCACACCCTGTAGATGATATTTTGAAATTGTCGTAAATACGAGACGCAGGATAATTAATCCTATCTGTTCAACAATTATAAGGATCGCGTTATTCATGGGAATAACAGTAAGTTAATTTCTCATTAAGTCTTATTAATTGTTAGCGAAGGGATGGCACCAGTAATCACATTAACTTTACTAATTGTTTCTTTGTATAATTACTTCTTTATATATATATATATATATATATATATATATATATATATATATATATATATATATATATATATATATATATATATATATATATATATATATAATCATAGCATTACTCTTCAAGTAAAATGATTTGAGTTCTCCGAGCCGCTGGCGTTTTTCGTATAGTGAAAAGATATCTGACTGATGTCAAATCAGACGGGTTTCGATCCCGGCTTGAAGCAATCTGACGTCAAGCCACACTGTGGATGACTATATATATATATATATATATATATATATATATATATATATATATATATATGTGTGTGTGTGTGTGTGTGTGTGTGTGTGTGTGTGTGTGTTCGGATTTATAACAAATGCATTTTATAAAATCATAACAAAATTTGCAATTTCGTTTCTAGTTTCTTGTAAAGTGATGATGTTACTTAATGATAATATTTTCTTAAATATTTGTATCTATAAATCTAACGTATGAATAGAATATATATATATATATATATGTGTGTGTGTGTGTGTGTGTGTATGTGTGTGTATGTGTGTGCGTTAAGATACGCTTCGAGCAAAAATGCGCGGTCGAGATAAATCATGGAAAATTTGTTGTTTAAAAACAGTAATTGGACATTTCTGCCAAACGCTTCCTCTGTAGCTAAATGATATCGCGCTTCCGGCTGTACGACGGTTCTGTGTAGGATACAAGTTCAATTCCTGTCGGAGGATGGACTCATATTTTCTATGAAACTTATCAGAATTTCAGACCCGGAAAAGTAGTTAATACTGTTTATTAAAAACAGTGCATTTATTAAGTACAGTGCTGTTCGATAAAAGTGACTCACCTGATTTTTTTTACTAAATGGTCTCTTCTCCGATGAAACGAAAATTGAGCTAAGTTCAAAGGATAAGAGATCTAAAATCCGAAGAAGCTTTGAAAGCTCTTTGAATTTAGAAGTAAGTACTGTCAAGCATCCGTTCAGTATAACTTTCTGGGGATGCTTTTCATTTCATGGAACTGGTTTCTTAAAACCTGTTGAAAAGACCCTCAGGAGAGTGCAGAATTTTAGAGTCCTGTCAGCTCCCTTCTGCTGAAAGGGTGCAAATCGACCCCACCGAGGTCATTTTTACGCAGGATAATGCTCCTTGTCACAAATCAAAATTGATGAAGGAATACTTTGATGAGAAGCAGGTGACTGTTATGACATCGCCGCCCCAATCTCCTGACCTCAACCCCATAGAAAACTTATGGAGCATTATAAAGTACAGGCTCTCGAGAAAGCATTTGAGCAACAAAGAGGATTTGATTGTGAATTTCATATCCGAATGGAATTCATTCAATGCTTGGAGATGAGATTGGCCAGAACCTAATCAAGTCAATGCCAAAAAGGGTTGAAAAGGTTATTCAAAAGAAAGGAGGACCCATAGATTATTAAATATTTCGAAATATATTACCTATTATAAATAAATTATACCTCTATTATTTTTTATTTAAAGCTGTTCGGTTATGTTTCTATTGATTACTAGTTGCAGGAAATATGCGATTCACTTTTTTTGCAGAGAGTTTTTCCCTGAATCTCATTTATATCCAAAATTATAATTATCAATAGAATACCTTAGGGTGAGTAAACTTTTTTACTAGGTGGTCGGGAAGGAGTCTTTATATTAGTAAGATTAAAAATTAGTTTGACCCCCAAAAACAATAGGCGAAAATATTTTAAAGTAAAAAAATCAGGTGAGTCATTTTTATCGAACAGCCCTGTATTTGTATAAATAAATATAACTTATAAACAGCATATATATATATATATATATATATATATATATATATATATATATATATATATATATATATATATATATATATATATATATAGCAGACAATGTCTAATATGTTTGCTCATGTGCCGTTCTAAACATATTTGCTTTAATTTCGGGTGAAAATAAAAACAAAAATTTGTTCAAAATTTTATTAAGCTGTTACTTGATCTTCAGAGTGGTTATGCGAACATTTAAACTAAGATATTCACCATCAAAGATGATATCTTTTTATGCTGATATAGAACATTGCTATGCGACAATAGCGGTGGCAGAATAGTAGACGAAGTTCGTAAATTCATGTTGCAGTTCTATTAAGTCGTATCACGTGAGAGACAGAAATATTAACAACAGTACCTTATGTCTTGATGCAATGTAATGTGTTAGGTCCACTTTGAAATGTAAGGTTGTTGAGAGTGGTTTGCTTTGTTTTAATGCAGATGGCCTCCAATATCCGGAGACTCTTTTTACTGTGTATATGTGTGAGTATTATTGTATTATAAACTAATATTTGTCTAATATCACGTACATGGCTATGGTTTTTTAAGAAATGTTGTGCAATAGAACTAAGATCAGAAAGGCAAGTCCACAGGAAAACGTGGGCGCAGTAAACCAACATATGTAGTGGGTTTATTATTAGCATCAGAGATAAAATCCCTGAACGGGCGTGCAAACCGACACACTTAGTTTTTGTAGATGATTCAGCCGTTTCGGTGCAAGCTGTTAAAGACCATGAGGTCAATTGTTGTAATTTTTTAATAATATACGATTAGCTTAACTTGTTTATTATTAATGAGTTTAATGTTTCTATCTCTCATGCTTTTGACGGGTGTTTCATCAGGTTTGTAATTATTATGCATTTGGTTACAATAGTATAAGTTAATAGTGTTATATTTGACGTACACTATTATTAGTTATTAGTGTTATTTGACGTATACTATTATTATTAATATTATCAATGTTGTTAGAAGTATCATTAAGTTTATTGAAATATATTTTCATTTGTTGATCAATGACCGAATTAGGAAACTCATTATTAACAAGTGTTTGATTAATGTTAAGTAATTCTTTATAGAATATAGTTTTGGAAGAAGATATCATTTCTGTGCGTTGGATTAAGTTTTTTATAACAGCTATCTGATATCATTGGGGCATTCACTACGATAATTAAGAAGACATGAGTTACTGCTAGTACATGAATGTATTCTTGAATCAATAAACATATTTGGAATGGAATTTTATTAATAATATTAAGATCTAATGTAAATTCAAAGACGCATTGACATTCAAATCTGTTATTAAGGTGTGTAATTTGATCAATATTTTTAACTAAAACGAAAATGTCATCTATATATCTTACACATATAGCGGTTTATCAGTGTAATTAATTTCCAAATGTGCCATATATTAATTAGAAAAAAAGTGTCCTAAAAGAGATTCCATCGTTATACCGTCTATTTGCGTATAAGTATAACCTAGGTGGTCATGAAAAAGTTCATGACTGGTACAAGCTAATAAATTTTTTTCTTTAAATAGTGTGTTTAATATTGATGAATAGGAGAGAGGTTTGCTTGTATACATCACGGATAATGATGTCATTTGTTTCATGGACCGGAGACATTAGTAAATAAATTTTGTCCATCCAAAGATACGATTATTTGTTTGATTTTTCTTACAGCATGACGAATTTGTATAAATCCATTTGTGGAGTTAATACAATATTTACCAGTGAGTAATTAATTTGTTAAAGGTTATTGAAATGTCATATACTGGTGTAGGTATTTGTGAAATGATAAGTCAGTGAGGAAGTTTATAATATCCTGTTTCTTCATTATTAGCAGTAATAAATTTATTGATATGGTTTTTAAGTTGGGATGTGGGGATATTCGTTACATTCTAAATTTATTATGGTCGTCTCAAATGGCCTGTAATTTTGAGTGGTACTCACGTTTTCTTAAATTAACGAAAGTATTAGTTTTATCAGTTTTTCGGATAACAATGCTGTTGTTATTTTTTTAGTTATGTGGCTGATTGTATTAAAAAAGTATTTTAATTCCATTCGCATTTTTATGAAAAAGGGGTTTAATAGATTCAGCTTTAAATAATTATTTTAAACATACCTGTGTAGTAATATGGTTGTCTTGTTCCAATAGAAGGAATTGTTGGTATAAAGTTACAATTTAAACATTAAATTAGGTTTCTGTGCCAAATGAAATTTTTGTCAAAAATTAAGGAATTCCATTTCTTTTGGAATGACTTGGTAATCCACTAAGTTAATGAACTTGTCGTTGATATATCTATATATCTATATCTATATATATATATATATATATATATATATATATATATATATATATTAAAAGTAAAAAGAAAACATACATGCGGGACACAGGCAAATTATGTCTTTCGATCAGATTATGACACTTAAGAATATATATATATATATATATATATATATATATATATATGCATGTCCTTCAACCGCTCCTATCATCAACCACTCCTGCCACTAACTTGAAACTGCCTCCTCAAACACACAAATTAAAAATAATAAATTTGCATGAAAATGTTAATCTGAGGAAGTAGAATCGAATTTCGATTCTAAGGAAATAAATTGTAATCACCTTGAACCCATATATATATATATATATATATATATATATATATATATATATATATATTTAAAATTTGTGTATTTAGGCAGCAATCCTTCTTTCATGCATATTTCATTAAAAACGATTGACAAGGTGCATGTATTTAGTTATATATATATATTTAGTTTATATATATATATATATATATATATATATGTATATATGTATGTGTATATATATCTTTCATGTATATATATATATATATATGTACATATATATGTATGTATATATATATATATATATATATATATATATATATATATATATATATATATATATATATATATATATATGTGTGTGTGTGTGTGTAAGGAACCGTCAATATGACGTGCTTTTACTGGTTTCGCCACAGAGGAGCGTTTCGGTTAGCAAGGTGGATTAATTGTTTTTAAACTACAATTTTCCATGACTTTTTTCATCGAGAAGATATGAATGTACGTGAATGTATTCCAGGTCAGCCCCTTTTACTCGGCACAAACGCCCTAGATTCACCCAATGTTTGCCAAATTCTGATGAGTTGAGCCACCCCTTATCGCTTCTAATGTTGACTTTAAGCTGATGGAAGTTGGGAAAAAATTAACTCCTCGCCATCATAGAATTTCTACTGACGCGTCGTCCAAATCATGATTCTCATAACATCTAGCAGGCAAAATAACACATATTGTTCAGCCTTCGTCATCTACGGCACCATATTCCTACAAACAGAACTGGCCTCAAGGACAAAGAACTTTCCTTGCAACATGCGGACCATGAGACCTTCAACAAACTTGCACAACGGCGCTACCACCCTGCAATAAAAGAAAGAATGACCAATGGCCTCGGCTTCCCCATCACAGCGTCGGCAGTTTGGAGATTTCTCCAAGACTGTTGGACAAAGTCTTTTGGCGATCCAGTGGGCCCCACAAATCACCAGCCAGGTGAGTGATGCCTCATCGTTATTGAGGTATTTCACCCTAGGCGCCAAAGGTATTATTGGGCGAGCCTCCTGCTTTCTAAGACCGAGCTCGTCAATAAGTTCATCACGAACGGAGCCCCTGATTAATACTTACTTGATATAATGCCCTACCTGACAACGCCTGTACGTTGAAGAAGCCACCCGACGCCCATAAAAGGCGTTTCAGAGCACGACCACTTTCGCGGTAAAAGGCGCATTCGGCTCAGGGTAAACGGTGGGCTTCCTCCTTGCTCGAGTGCACACTTCTCAGGGATGGGAAGTTCTTACGGGCGTCTTCCTTCCAGAAGGCGCCCCCTCATCCGATTCGCGACACATTCTGTCTAAGAAAGCGGTGCGAAGTATATATTGACGAATCTCAATGCTAGGTATACCTAGACCGCCTTCAGATGGATGAAGGCAACAGATCTACCGAGATACCATAGCGGCCTTGTCTCTACACAAAAAAGAGAACAAGAGCCTTACTAATGACTTTATTGTGGCATACAGATGTGGAAGTACAGAGAATCGGTAAAGCAGGGTAGATGTTTGAAACACATACTTCCGACCTTCCCTTCAAGGAAAGATTCCTCCGAGACCACAGATTAACTGTGATCTCGACCTTCCCTCGCACCTCCGACCAGTTCATATGCAGCTGGAGATCGGAACCGAACCAGACACCGAGTATCTTGACCGATCCATCCTTCCAGAAGAAAGGTCCTGGAAGAGAAACTCCCTTCCATGCACCCAACCGCAAGTCAACAAACTTATCACGGTTGATCTTGGCCCCTGTCACCATCTCATAACCACTGATTTTTTTTCTGACTTCGTCAATCTCGGCTCTGCTCGACACAAGAATCGAAACATCATCAGCATAGGCAGAATACCTGGCCGATTTTGTAGCAGCAGGTGGGGAAATTCCGCGCCTGACAGGATTCGTCTTTAACTTGAGAAGGAAAGGTTTCAAAGCAAAAACGTAAAGCAAAGGCGAAAATGGACAACCTTCACGAATGGAGGGAGACAATACGAAAATCTCCGATTTTATCCGATTTCACTTCCACCAGCGCACCGGGAGTTGCATACGAAAGTCGCATCCAGGAGCGAAACCGGCCGCCGAAATGACAGCCTCCAGGAAACGATGGTCAACGCTATCGAAGGCCTTGGACTGATCTAAATTGATCAGCGCGGATTCACTGTCGACTTGTTCTAAGATCAAGCGTACCATATGAAGGTTATCCTGAATAGTCCTGCCCTTCACAGCACAAATCTGTTCGGAGCCAATCAGACTAGACAGGACAAGCTGAAAACGGTTGTCTAAGATCTTCGCCAAAATCTTTAACTCTGCGTTTATTATGGTTAAAGGGCGAAAGTTATCTAACCCATCCCTACCATTCTTGTCCTTACACAGCAACTTGATCACACCCCTGGTGAAGCGTTGAGGTATCGACCCTGCTTCGTCTAGTTGTTGTAAATCACTTCCAGTAAAGGAAGAAAAACGTGCGACTGCCTTGAAGTAAACTTCGTAGGGAAAAGCATCTAGTCCCGGAGATTTATCCAAGCGAACCTGTTTCAGCGCTTCCCAGATTTCCGATTCTGTGATGGGACCCTCGCACCCAGACACTTCGGCTGCCTCGAGGCAGGAAAAGTTGGCTAAATAGGGGTCGAGCTGAGCAGTGATCAGACCGGGCTCCCTGGTGAAAAGTTCCTGAAAGTAATCCCGAAAAGCCTCGCATATGCCCGCGTTTGTAGTCACGGTCCGCTGATCTGGCAATCTGACGCACGCGATATGTCGCCGAGACGAGCTCCGATTCTCCTCTGCGCACAATTCAGTGGCCATATTCTTCGCCTCAGAGGACATTCTTTTTAACCTAGCCCTAACTACCAGAGCTTGATCCTTCCTGATAAGCAAGGAGGACAACTCTGCCTTAGCTAAAGCAATTTCCCCACTATCACGGGATTTAAATGCCCAATCGACTTTTTGCTCACAAGCCGTTTGCGCCGCTAATCTATCTAGATTGAGTCGACAACTAAAATCAGAAGCAAATATTCACACCGAGGCGCTGAACGTCGCGGGAGAGCCTTGCTCTGCGAGTCTCCGACCTCAGGCCTCGGACATTCACGCTAGGTAACCAAACAGTCATTATCAGACCGATTAGCGTTGCTCTCCTGCACTGAAAATGGCCGGGGTTAGGACACCGACGGCCTCTCCTACTGAGCCAGTACCCATCTCAATTCTGAGAGTGCCATCAGGAGACAGGCCAACAATGTCTAAGGGGAAGGTTAATTTAAGTGCTCTATATAGCGAGGGGTGAACAAAAACGGGTGCCTTCTTGAATAGAATTTTTAGTTTTTTTCTCATTTTCATTATCAAAGAAAGCCATTGGAGGATAGAGGTGGAAAGCGCTATCGGCTTCCCGTAACATAGCCCATACGCCTTCCGACCTCTGACCAGCTCACGCAACAGCCAAACTTCTTTGGGTATTGGGAAATTGTTGTGATTTTCGATGTTCAAATCTTTTATTTTTTATTTACTCAAACTTAGTGTAAATAAACAAAAAGGAAGAAAAAGTCTTGCTGGGTCGATAGAGATAAATTAAAAAACGAAAAGGAAATAAATATAAAATAATGGGTTAAAAGATAAAAAGGAGTCAATGAAAAGATTCATAACTTTTGACAAAAGACAGACAAAAAGGAATGTGAAATAAAGTAAATTAAGGGAACTTGACGTGACAAGTGTTGCAAATCAGAAAAGTCCAAACGAGTAAAAGAAAAGTCGGTCGTCCGTGGTCTGAAAATAACAAAGAATCCATCGTAACTGGTAAATCCAAAAGCAATAGGCAGTCCGCGAATATTGGATTTTTCCTCGACTATTTATATAAATGGGTCAGTGGTGTATTGTGGGATATCGATACTGACGGATATTTTCGCGGGAGTGACTTGTTTGTTTATTTAATATATATATATATATATATATATATATATATATATATATATATATATATATATATATATATATGTATATATATGTATGTATATATATATGTATATATATGTGTATATATATATGTAGATTTATATATATATATATATATGTGTGTGTGTGTGTGTGTGTGTGTACCCAGGAACGTAATAAAGTCTCTAAGACACTATGGGTTACTGGGTTTTAAATAATATAAGACTTGAAACATTATTAAGGAACAAGAAAAATAAAGAACTGAAATGAAGAAGACAGAAGTTATCGATTGACATTATTTTGATTTTTTAATGTCAATGTTGACTGGAAAGAAAGAATGCAGAATCCATTTCCAGACTTGAGAGAAAAATCTCTTTGCAAAGAACTTACGGTTAGTAATTTCGATTGTAAAATTATACGATCTTGCTGCCAATAATAATGTGGTTAAGTCCCGACACCATAAATTGATATTTGTTTTGTTACAATACAAAAATATGACACAAAGCCAAAATTGGGGATAGAAGAATGCCGGTCTTTGCTACTAGGTAGCCATTATTACTGAGGCAAACCTACCACTGTATTCCTTACACCAAAACAATACATTCTTCCTTACCATTCTTAAAACAGCTACCATAATACCTCAAAGATTTCAACCTAAGTAGTCGCCATATGTACAGTTTGTCATTTGCAATGAATACAATTTCTGTACAAGAAACTAAACAAAATAATATTAGTAAGAAAAAATATTGCAATCCTTAATTGAGACAGAAAAAGCAGTTAACTGGACAAAATTAATGCGGGGCTATGTAAACACTCGAAAAAAAAAGCGCCCTCATCTACCAGAGAACTGACAATTCTGTCTTCTAACGCGGAAGGAGATCGGAGGGGAAAGTAAACTAATTTTAGTGGGTTCAGAAATAAGAGTCTAATTAGCATACAACCCTTAACGTTGTTATAGCTATGCTAATTTGATGTAAGAAACTAAGGGTAAAAGAAACCTAATTTTGGGCATGGTTGCCTATGGTCAATACAGAGTTCTCAATATACTGATGCCTAACAGACTTCAAAATGCTACTCCAATCAGTTCCTTTCACTGGACACAGACGCGCAAGACCTACACACCTTTACCAAATTCTGATGAAGGAGTCTTCACCATTCCGTAGTAATCTTGATTTTAAGCTGATTCTTAAAGTGCAGTATCACCTGGGAAGAGGTAAAGTTCTTGTCCCCATCATGAATCTCATAACGCCTAACAAGAAAACGAACACATAGTGCTAAGCCTCAGTTAACAGCGGAACTACAATGCTGCAAACAGAACTGGCCTCGAGGACAAAGAGATTTCCGCGCAGCATCCGAAATATGATGCCTTCAATAAATTTGCACAACAGGATTATGTCCCTCTACTGGAAGAAGTTGTTACACAGGCTCGCGACCGCTTCACTACAGCGAACGCAGTTTAGAGATTTTTCCAAGCGCGCAGAACAAAGTATTTGCCGAACAAGTGGGCCTTTCGTGTCACCAGCCAAGTGAGTGTTGCCTCATCTTTAGTGAGACATTTCAACTCGGGAGCTAACGGCCGCATGGAGCTATCCTCCTGTTTTTAAGACCGACTTTGTCTGTCAGGTAACGTTAAACGGACTCCCTAACTAACACGTGATATAATGGCTTAGGGGACAATGTCGGACGTCGGAGAGACCGCCCGTCGCTTGTAAGAAGTGCTTGAGAGCAATCCAACATTCACGATAGGAGGAGCACTCGTATCGAGGTAAACAGTGGCCCCACTCCTCGCACGACTTCACACTTTTCAGCGATGGGAAGTTCTTACGAGCGTCTTCCTTCAAGAATTTGCCCTCACAATACGCTTGCGAACACATTCGATCGAGGGACGCAAAAAAGCGTATATTGACGAATCTTAATCCTAGTTATACCCAGACATCCTTCAGAAGGGTGGTAGTAACAGATCTACCTTGGGTGCCTTGCTTCCCTACAAGAAGGAGAATAAGACCCTAAATATACTGTAAGTGTAGTATCCAGGATTGGAAGCACGGAGAGTCGGTAAAGGAGAACCGGGTAGATATGCCCTCTCCCTCACTTTTAAGGAAATATTCCACCGACACCAGAGTCGAACTGCGACGTTGGCCTTCTCCTACACCTTCGACCAATTCCAAGAGGAGATCAGGACTGATCCAGACGCCAAGTTTATTGACTCGCCTGTCCATTTAGAGGAAATCTCCGGAAAAAAAACTCCCTTCCATGCATCCACCTGCAAGCTAACATAATTATCGCGGTTGATCTTAGCTACTATCACCATTTTATACCCACTCATCTCTTTGCTGACTTCGTCACTCTCGGCTCTGCTTGACACAAGAACATAAACTTCGTCAGCATAGGCGGAGTATCTGGGCGTGATATTAGCATCAGGTAGATTAATTCCATGTTGTACCTGATTCGTCTTTAATTTGCGAAGGAAAACCTCCAACGCAGGTATATACAGCTATGGTGAAAGCAGACAACCTTGACGAATAGAACGAGACAGCAAGAAAGGCTCGACCTAACCCCATTTACTTCCACCAGCGGAAGCATACAGACGTTAGATCCATGTGCAAACGGACAGTTACCAGAAATCGATGATTAACCCTACCGATGGCCTTAGACTAATCTAAATTGATAAGCGCGTCTTCATTGTCGACTAGCTCGATGATCAAGCGTACCAAATGAAGGTTGTTCTGAATAGTCCTGCCATTCAGAGCACAAGCCTGTTCAGTGTCAATCAGACTAGAGAGGTATAGACCACTCTTGACGTATATACCACTGATTCATCCAGTTGTTGTCTCAGCAAAGTAATAAGAACGGGAAGACCATCTCTCCCCGGAGTTTTGTCTTCTGTGCTTCCCAGATCGTGTAATAGTCACAAATATCCTCACACAAGTCCGCATTTGTTGCTACGGTTCGCTTATACGGCAATGTGACGCGTGTCATATGTCTGTTGAATGCGTCTCTAACTTCAGCACTCAATTCAGTGCTCATATCCGTCGGCTCGGAAGACATATTTTAACCTAGCCCGAACTACTAGAGCTTAATTCTTCTTGATTAGCAAAGAGGCCATCACCGCCTTAGCTAAGGCTACTCTCCCTCTATCACGGGATTTAATCTAATTTTTCCTCACATCTTGATGTGAGGAAAATGTGAGCCTCTGTGAACAAAATTGAGTCCACAATTATAATCAGCAGCAGACGATTTAATTTTGGATTTTAATTTATGCCGCCACATATTCCCAACCATCCCGTCAATTGCGCTGTACCATTAGAAGTAATTGGTCCTGGAAGTGTCGCTCACCAAACAATGATGCGTTCATTTTCCTGTAGTCAGCCGTCATAACCTTAGGTTTACACGAACTTGAATCTTTCTATGATTCATGTAAACAATTTTATGAAAACTTAGACAACCTAAGTGCCCTACAATGAGACTGTTATTTAAAACGTGCCCCAGAGCATCCCATCTCTCGTGGGTGATTATTACAATACCTATCGAAAAGATCAAACGTTTCGACCCGAAAAGGTCAAACATTTCGATGCAGGTTGTTATTACGGTCTTTTCCATCTCTCCGCTATTACTACCCGGCAAGATGTTATCAAAAAACGGCTCGATCCCACCGAAACAAAACAGGCCGCTCCACATGGTCATTGGTCGCATAAATCCCGCTGAGACAACGAGACTTGTCCTGTTCACAAGATCTGGACAGAGAAGAGCACAAGGCACATCCAAAGTCTTGCTCACTAACCAGGAAACAAATCGCGCGCGTCCATCAAAACATGCTGAATAGGGAACAAACATCTTAGAATGTATTCACGTTAAAATGTGGATCCCCTATACACAACATAGATTCACCCCGAGATCCTGAAAATCCGACCTTAAGTCCCGGATATTCACACCAGACAACCAAAGAGAAAGGATCTGTCCGATTAGGGTTTTGAATCTGCATTGAACATGGCCGGGCCAAGGACACAGACGGCCTACTCCACTGAACCTTAGTCCATCTCCATCTTTATGGTGCCACCAAGAGACAGAGCACCAATGTCTAGGGGAACGTTAAATCTAAAGCTTCAGACATCGAGTGGGTGCACAAAAATCGCGAGCCTCTGTGAACAAAAGTTTTTTGACATGATTTTCTTAAAAAATGACCAGGTTCGAATAACGAAAAAGACATCATTTGTCTCATGCAGCCTCGTCCAGACATTTTGCAATCCTTATCCAAACCTCTCTACTGTTAATATCCTTTTAACTTTGGGAAAGATTCCGCGGTCTTCCACATCTTTTTCACAGTAATTGAAGGCCAGATGTCAGGTCAAAACCAATAATATTACAGATACTTCTTTGGATCTTATTAGGCATTTATAAATATATACTAGGAATACACCCACACAAACTCACAGGCACACATACAAACACACGCACACACGCATATATATATATATATATATATATATATATATATATATATATATATATATATATATATATATATATATATATATATATATATATATAGGTAACTATACTCGTGTCGAAAAACCTTCGAATTCTTGATTTAACAATAGCCAAATCAATCTCGAAGGGAAAAAAAGGTTTTAAAAAAGAAAGAGCCAGAAACATGAAAGTCTGTCGGAAATAATCGCACAGATACAGGTTCAAGGCCCAAAGAAAAAACACCGATATGAGTAAACAACTAACTAAAGAGCTCGATACAAACGTAGAGCAAACCTGACGATCTGCCCTGACACTGACGATCTGCCTAAGTGAAACTTTGGTAGGTTTGTGTGGCTCATTAGGTTTGACTATATATCTAGATATATATATATATATATATATCTATATATATATATATATATATAAGAAAACGAAAGTTTACCTTAGACGACGTGTTCCGTCCAATCAGTGATTTTATCAATGTAAATGCGATGATTTTATTTGTAGTAAGTATTTATAGACAAGAGAAAAAAGTATTTTTTCAAAATAACAATGACAACAATAATACGTAAAATAAACTCACAATGCATTGGGGAAACTACCAGAATTTTTTAAAAACGTATCGATGAAGGCAAATTGGTTCTTATCCACATCAGTGTAACAAAGGTCTTTATTATGCATAGAAATAAATTCCACCCTAACTTTAATCTAAATAATGCCATATTTATTAAAAGAAAATATCTTACTTTCGCGGAAAATTCTCGAGAGTGTCGGTAACATAACTTATGAAAATATAAATATATGTTTTCAAAAGTCCCGATTCGTGAAAGAATTACAAATACCCCAAGCCAACATATATGACTATGAAAATCTTAAAAGATAAAAACGGTTAAATTCATGACTTCATGTTATTTAAATTAAATAAAACATAAATTAATAAGAAAACAAAATAATTTAAATATTCATTTCTATAAAAAAACTCAAGACAGTGATTTACTCGCTTTCGTTTATTAGGCATTAAATTATGTCTCTTAGCGTCACCCATAACTTACCTAGACTGTTCTGTTAACCTGTTGAATATTTATGAACTTTTCTGCATTATATTATTTTAAAACTAACAACATTTTTATTCTTCTCTCTAAATACTTGTTACAAATAAAATTCTTGCATTTGCTTTGATAACATCCCATAAAGGACGAAACAGGTCGGCTAAGTGAAGTTTTTCCTTTGTATTTTTCATATTGTCCTTTTACATATATATTCTATCTGAAATTTTACACACAGATACATATGTGTATATGTGTGTGCCAAGTATATATATATATATATATATATATATATATATATATATATATATATATATATATAATGCAAAGCTCTTCAGTAAAATAAATGGAGCACTTTGGCTGATTGGCATTTGTTTACATTTGTAAAAACAATACACTAGATTTAGCTGTGTAACTCTACCGAGTGAAGATAACTCTGGCTGACACCAAATTAGTTGTGTTTCAATCCTGACTTGAGGCATTTGGAAGTCTAGTCGTACTGAGGAGCTGTGATACAGCGAAACAGTACTGTCTGTGAATGACACACACACACACACACACACACACACACACACACACACACACACATATATATATATATATATATATATATATATATATATATATATATAT
Source organism: Acanthosepion esculentum (assembly GCA_964036315.1). Lineage (NCBI taxonomy): Eukaryota > Metazoa > Mollusca > Cephalopoda > Sepiida > Sepiidae > Acanthosepion > Acanthosepion esculentum. The sequence goes on along the minus strand of OZ038508.1, from coordinate 2,959,723 downwards.
ATATGTCTGTGCGTGTATGCGAGAGAGAGAGAGAGAATAAAGACAAAATGAAAACATCTTCTACCGATGTTTCATTCTCTGAGGGAATTTATCAAAGCAAATGCAAGGATTTTATTTTGTAACAGGTATTCCTATTCATGAGCAAAAATGTTATTGGCTTTTCATAATTTTAAATATAAGAGCGCTAATAAATATTCATCAGGTTGGTCGACTTGTCTAGCCACGATCATTTTTCCTTTTGTACTTTTACAGATATACTCTATCTGAAAATTAACACACACATACACACGTATATATGTGTTGTCGTGTGTGGGTGGGTCCGTGCGGTAATATGTGTAGTAAAAACTAGAATTATAGAGATCAGCCTCATGCAGTATTAAAATTAAATATTTAATTAAATTTTGTGTGTGTGACGAATGATATGCGAAATGACAGCCTAAAGTGCTTTCTTTAACACAAAAACTGAATATTCTCGAATAAAACTTATACTGTTGTTTTTTTTTAACCTTTTCACCCCAGGCAAGACTGGAAGCCACTAGCACGCAAGGGGTTACAGAGGATTTGGACAGAGGACAAATATGAGTGTTAGAGGAAAGGATGTGGAGAAGGATAGAGGATAGATCAACTGGAGATGTCGTTTGACGTTACACTTGAATAGTTGGAGATCATAGTCATCAGGGAAACTGGAATGAGGAAGGGAGTTCCATAGGCGTGAGGTGCGAGATATGAAGCTATTGGAGTAGAAGAGACGTCTACATTTAACAGTTTCAACAGTGAAGGGATGGGAACGGGACGCCAGCCTCGTAGGACGCTTGAATTCATGGAGCCTGGGAATCAGCGATAGCAGCTCATCGGAGCAGTTACCATGGAAGTATTTATAAAAGAGACAGAGAGAGGCGACGGTGCGTCTGTGAGAGAGAGACTGCAGACGAGAAGTCAGATCAGAGCCAATTACATTGCATACCCGTCTCTGAATCTTATCAAGAACTCCGAGGCAAACACAAGGGGCTGCAGACCATATATGGCAGCAATACTCCATGCAAGGGCGGATGGTTGATTTGTAAATTTGGAGGATCGATTCAGTGGAGAAGAATTTCCTGGCCCGGCACAGGGAGACAACTTTCCTTGCGGAGGATGAAGCACTCGACTCAATGTAATTGTTCCATCTCAGGTCAGCAGACAGATGTCAACAAAATATACAATAATAAGATTTTATTACAATCAATTTATAATTATTCAATATCAGCAATGTCTGTTGCCATCTTATTCGAATAACGTATAAGTTATCATTTACCATAGGTAAGTAAATATTTATATGAATAGAAGAAATACATATTGTATATAAACGTTTTCCATTTTTTATTTGTATATTTTGAATTGTTTTGCTGCCAATATTTTTGGATAGTATCTTTTCTGTACATATAACAACGTCTACCTTAAACTTTTCTGTACATATAACAACGTCTACCTTAAACTTTAAACTTTAAAATGAAAGATTTGCGGATATAGGTTTATTTGGACATTTGTCTTTGTTTTGGTATTGGGAGCCATATATATATATATATATATATATACTCACAAAGGCACGTGGCTGAAACATTCTAAAGATAATGATGTTGCTGGTATACTACCGACGTTAAATTGTTACAATCCCCCAGTCAAATGGTGGACTTCCCTACTCGTTTCCCGAGCAACACCTTTCTTTACAGGATCTATTTCTTACCTCCTGCCCGAATTTTCCAATACTGCCCTCTTGGTAACATGGGTACTCTGTGGTAGCTCTTGATAAATCCTTCCAAACATGCATTAAGCAAGAAGCCACTATGCATAAGATCTCTTTCCGTGGCAACCATGCTGGTTGAGACTGATTCCGGGATTTTCTTCGTGACATTACATTGACTGTCATCTTCAACATCCAATTGAAAATTGCGCCACTGAGATTTATTCTTGGGTCGAAGCCGGCATGAGCGCTTTCATCCATTCTCGGGAATAAGAGGTGAAATCGTAATCATCTCCATGGTCACGCCAGCTTGCTCAGTTTCCATAGTACAGAAGCACCACTATTTCCGATATACCAGTATGACAGCTACTGCTTGTAATAAGTGTAAGCGAGACCTCAAAGTAGCTAAGTCCCTGTTTACTGAGAGAATGAGGAACCGCATAACCTCTAAAAGCTGTGACACTCGTGACTACTGGCGTCTTTGTAATAGGGTATTATATAAGGGAAACGTCTCTATCCCCCCACGTTCTTCAGTTGAGGTGTTATCATCCTCTGACCGTAAATTCTCCTCTACTCTTGACTGATCTGGAGTAACACGGCCTGACATCCCACTTAGAACTGATTCTCTGTTGAGTGATATGCATATAACCCCTTCAATGGTTTCTGCTATCATCTCTAACATTGATCCCTACAAAGCGTGTTGGATCGATGGCATCTCTGTAATAGTCATTAAGAACTAGCTCCTGATTTCTCTAAAATGTATAATAAAAGCCTCACTGCTTTCTGTGCGTTATTCCAGTTTGTAAGAACTCTATTGAACAGTCCGACCCATGCACCTACCGTCCTATTAGCCTTCTGTCGCTTTTTGGGAAACTCCTAGGGGCTATAATCAATGCTGAGTTGCTTCATCATCTCTCATCGCAGGGCCTTTTCTCAGAGGCGCAATAGGGCTTTGTTTTTACAGGTAAACTGCCGATGTTCTACAGACAAGTATAGAAAGAGTCTATCATGATCTAGATTAAACGGTGAAGTGCTACTACAGCCCGTAGCACTTGACATCTCAAAAGCAATTGACTGGGTTTGAAATTCAGATCTTCTTCACATTTTGAAAAGCTACGGTAACTGCGGGCACGTTTTTGAGCTGATCTAGTTGTTCCTATCAAATTGTGAAATGAAAGTTGTCCTGAACGGCCACTCGTCTACATCATATCAATACTAACGCGGGTATCTCCGGGGTATCATCCTTGGTCCTACGTTGTTCTTAATCTTTATTAACGAGCCTTCCCGATGATATCAGTCCCCAACTTGGCATCTAAGCTAACGACACTACCATTTACTCCTGCATCATTAGTAAGGCTGATTAGTCCGTCAAGTTCAGAATAGCAGCTTGTGTCCAAAACAACCTAAAGACCGTCGTTAACTGGGGTAAAAGATGGCTTATTTAACGCCTCCACAAATAAACTTTTGTTCATTAATCCTCTGAGAGATCCCTCTCTACCTTCCGTCAGCATGGCTGATGCTATCCTCCAGCAAAGTGACTCATTACGCTTTCTCGGGCTAACGTTCTTAGCTGATATGAGGTGGAAAGATTATATTGAATCCATTGCTAGGTCAGTTGCTGAGAATATCGGTTTACTGTGTCGGGCTAGACAATTTTTCTTTCCGGATTATATCTTCCATATCTATAAGCCTACAATTTCTCATAGTATTGCTCCCATATATGGTCCGGTACTCCTGCTATTTATCTGGAGCTCCTTGATAAGATCCACAGAAGTATTAGCAATATTATTGGTCCTTATCTGGCAGCTCGGCTTCAGTCACATGCCCACCGCCGTAAGGTGCGTCTCTCTGCCTTTTTTATATAATAAATACTTTTATAGTAATTGTTCGGATGAGGTCTTCGCTATGTAACCGAGACGAATTTAAGCGCAACATTAGACTTCCTGTTATCTGCGATGCCAGACCTTCATGGGGAGTCTGGGATTATATCCCTGACTTGTGAAGAGCGATTAGTCCACTCGCACGTATTATATAACTTATCTCGGTCTAAAAAAAATTGTTCTCTCATTTTTAACACAAGGGAAGATGCATTAGAAGTAAAATACCTTGCAGATAAGTTTAGATCACATAAAAGTTTATCTTGTTTTTATCAACTGTTTGTGATAGCAACACGTCAATATTTACTGTGCCGAGTAGATGTTAAGGTGGACATAAGATCCTTTTTCAATTTGAAGATGAAATGAAATATTACTTTGATCTTAATTGTTTCATGATGTAAATATTTCTCTTCCTTATCGATAACATAATCCGAGTTGTTGGCAAATATTTGATCCTTTAGGCGTAAATATCTTGTGGTTACTGTGCAAAAACCATTCAATATCATCATTAAGCTCTTCACAATTAATTATTTTTTCGCAAAAAATGTATGCTCTCCAAAATTAATACTTTTTCCTCTAAAAATAATGGAATGATATAAAAAGATAATAGAGGGCAAGGTCAGGAGATCCGGGGCAATTAGGTAGAAATCCACCATTTTGTACCGTAATAGTTTGCTGAGTGACAATCAAGACATGGAATCAATCGTGTAAGAACGACATGCCATTACAAGTAATGATGATCATTTTTCTACAAATATTTGTATAATCCTACAATTACAATATCATATTGTCTGTAAAAATGATTTCGTTTTTATTCAACACTTCATTATAGACAGCACCCCTTTATATCCCATCAAAAACAATGTTTGTCTATAGTCTATAATTAACACTAATACAATAGTCAGAGAAACACCATACAGGTTACTAACACTGGCCTTAAGTATTTGATTCCATAAAACTTTGTTAATTTGTAACGTTTTGCCTTACACGTGTGTATGAACTGGAGCTGTAACGTTACTGGATGTTCCATGCTAGCTATGTCGTGTCTGTCTTTTTCTAAAACTACATAGTCTTCTCTTGCTTGTAGCAACTCTAAATCGAAATCAGTTGTAACCCCATTATACTGTAGCCAGTTCAATATCACACACACACACACACACACACACACACACACACACATATATATATATATATATATATATATATATATATATATATAAAGAAAGAACAGTAAGATATATAATACGGTGTTCTTATTAATATTTTTATTTTTTACAAAATAGTGCTCGATGTAAATTTACAGAGCATTAATATTATAAATTAACTGATTTAAAATGTTTTTTCGCTACCATGTCTCAAACATGGAAGCTTAAAACTTCGAATTTAATTTTGTAATTAAATTAAAAACATTAGTTCCATTTCATAAATGCGCTTGAGGATGAAATGGAACTAATGTTTTTAATTTAATTACAAAATTAAATTCGAAGTTTAAAGGTTCCATTTTTGAAACATGGTTATTACTGTGTAGCGAAAAAAACATATTTTAAGTCAGTTAATTTATTATATATATATATATATATATATATATATATATATATATGGGAGATTTAATACGTTGGTTAATAAAATTGGAAAAATAAACACAACAGTATTGACAATAACATTGATTATATTTCTTATATATTTGACATTTGTATTTAATTGAAGCACGAAGAGAAGGATTTTTAAGTCGGAGTTTTTGAACATTCCTGTGTCCTGACGACGAAGAAACAAAGAAGTGAGGTTTACTTTTCCGAGGAATGTTGTTGATTTGAGAACTTCCGGGAAAAATTATATTTTCTGTGTAAAATAAAATCCTTGTTTAATCTCTCAATGTGTCTCAGTTCATCTCGTTGAAGGACACATGCGTGTCCTAAAATTCCGACTTTAAACTTTTTCTCTCTAAACTTCAATTTAGTCGAAAGCCTAATATATAACAAATATCATCAATCTTATTAGCAGTTTGTGGTCTTTTCATTCCTCAAATTTTATTAAGCGACCTATTAAATCTCCGTATTATAAGAAACACACGTGAAAAGTCTTTCGTTTTAATCATATATATATATATATATATATATATATATATATATATATATATATATATATATATATATATATATATATATAATATTTCTGTTTAAGCTCTATTTTAAGTGACTCCGAAATCATCTGCGGGTTTTTCAATATCAGATTTGAAATGTAGGTACATATAGACTCCTCCGTCTTTTGTAGAACTGCCCTAAGCTTTTTGGTGATCTGATGAGTCAACGAGCCTAAAATAGCAATTCTATCTGTTCCGTCAATGTTCTGGAAGAAATAGATTAAATGAATATACATTTATTCTATTTTTTTTTATCTCACTGAACTATTCGTATGTCTTGAGTGAACCGCTGATCTTTCTAACATCTGATACGAGGTTCTGAACAAAGACTTGAAAAAATCAGAGAGTGGGACAAAATTCAAGTAGATGTTTTAGAAAGTTTTAAACAGACTGAATTTTTAACTCCGTATATGGTCACATAATTTATTCATAATGTTATTTATTCTTCCACCACTTTCTGTTTTCGTCAAGCAAAACTATGAATATTCATCCCCAAAAGCTAGAGAGCCACGCAAGGTAGAGTATTAGTTAATGTAGTGTGTGATATGAATAAAATACGAAGCAACATGAGTTGTTAAACTACGAGAATGATAGATAATGATTAACTTTTGATTGAAGCGGCCAAGATTCAAGTTTTAAGAAAAGTATTCACATCAGTGTTCCTTAAAGTAGCAGGTTTGAGAAAAAACCTCTCAGAATAGAAATTGCTTTTTTTATTTAGAGTCCGAAGGAAATTAGAATGTTTAGATTACGTGGAAACAGTTTGGCAAGTAATAATTGTAAAGATCTGAAACTGGAGTCGTAAAGACTAGAAGTCGTAAGGTCATATACCGTTGAAATAGCAAAATATTAGCGGTAGTCTGTGAGAAAGTGATTGCATATTGGAAATATGTCATCCTTTTAAAGACAGGATAAATGATTTTGACCTCTACAAAAGGCTGGAAGATTACAATAGGACAGAAAAGAGAATTCTGCATCAGTCTACTGAGAATATGAAGCATGGAGGAAGGGGTGATTTACGCCCGAGAGCGACGATAGAATTAGCCGAATGTTTGTTCCAGTCTCTGTTTCAATGGATTGTATTAAAATAAAGCCGGATTTTCGAATAAATCTTTTGTGTTGAAATATATTAGTATAATAATTGCACAACATATATTACTCGTTGATTAAACTGTCTTTCTTTGTTAATTCTGTATCAATCTGTTTCATAATTTTGTTCTCTCGTACGTGAAGCCGCTTGTATACACTGGGAAATAGTATTAGGTTGCTGAGAATGTGATACACAGTTTTAGAATAAAATTTAGATGAAATCATTTAATTGTTTATATTGAAGCGGTCGACATTCAAGTTTAAAAGGAAATAGACGCGCTAGTGTTTGTTCTTTTAAGTAGCAGGACTTGAGAAAAAGTTCAGAGACGAGAAAGTCTTCTTCCATTTGGAAACAAATATTATGATAATAGTTACACAAAAAGATTCCTAATCATTAAAGTGTCGTCTTTTTTAGCTTTATATCTATTTTAGAATTTTGTTCACAAATACGTAGCGCACTCTTTGTATATTCTGGAGAATAGTATTACGTTGTTCGGAAAATAATGTAGGATTTTCGAATAAACCTTTTGTGTTCGAATATATTATTATAATAGTTGCACAAGTATATATTAATCATTCTTAATGGTTAAAGTGCTCCCTTTGATAATTATATAATTGTCTCTCTCAGAATTTAAGTTAAAGCATTGTATAACCCACAATGATCTTAAACATGAAAATGTAGAGATGCGTTTAATGTTTTTGCATGAGTTTAAGTTTGGTGATAAGGTTTCTCAAATTGCTGTTAAAATTAATAGAACATCGGATGAAGAATACACGTGCGACCGAACAGGACGTCGCTGCTTCTTGAGATCCCACATGGGAGATACGAGTCTGGATGGTAATGGTGGTAAAGGGCGTCCACTGTGATTGTCAATCAACATCTGAAAACACAATACGAACAAAATCGACGCTCAAGATTCATAGAAATGGGGGGGGGGGTAAGTATTTCAACAATGTCGACGTCCATATGCAGAAAATTGTCACGTTGGCGGGAATCGATAAATGGATTCACATGAACTTGGTGAAAATCAAAGAGTTTGAAAATTTTGAAGTGTGTTCGATGCTTCATCTGCGAAATTCAATTGATCCATTTCTAGATCGAATCTTGACTCGTGATGATAAATACATCCATACTGAGAATCGTAAACGATAGGATTACTGACTTGATCAGGACAAAGGACCCACTTACAAAACCAGGTCCGCCATTGGTGTTATTCGTTACAATTTTCTTTAATCTAATCGGCGCATCACCGCCGAATTTTACTGCCAGCAATTGGATAGAATGCACATTCAATTAAGCCAAATGCGACCGGTTAATTGCCGTAGTTCAATTCTGTCTTGTGACAATGCTCGACGACATGTTAGCAGCACGACGCTGCAGTAGCTCAACGATTCGGGAAACGGGACTTTGCAATATTCACCTGATCTGTTACCCATGTTTACCGAATTTCAAGCATCTTGACTTCATCTTAAGCCAAAAAATATTCTGTTGCGAAGAATATGTAGAAATTGCATTCACAGATATCTTGATGTCTCAATGTTGCTTAGAAAGATTATCTAATCTTCTTTAGATTATTATTGAAACATGGATTCGCCCATCCGCTATGAGTAGAGTGTGTGATCATGGAACAGTCACAAAAAGTGGGTCGCTAATACGTAGCGCTTTCAATCGTACTGAACTACTGTAGTAAACATTCTCAATTGTTTTTAACTTCTTCAGTCAACGCGTTGTTCATGTAGTTTCCTTAGCATCTTACTAACCAGCAACTACGACATCATACGAACTTTATATTATTGAACTTTTAGCGTTTTACTGTAAAGATATAAATAACCCTGTCATTCCCTGGCAGAAATTTATAGATATACAAGCTTTCTATATATACTGATTTAAATACAGTTTAAATAAATTAGTTCAGGAATAAAAAATGATTCTAAAATCGGATGTTTTTTTTAACAACTGAATACACTCATGTCAGTATTCAAATTTACCATATATTTTATGCTAAAGAAATTTATAATATTTTTATCTTTCATTTTGTTATTTTCATTTTTTGAAGTTTTACTCAAATAAGTTGTTCAGTCTAACAGTTAAAAAGGTATATCCTTTTCTTATTATCATTGGCCTTAAAAGGTTAACCAGCATTTTATATTTGATATATATATATATATATATATATATATATATATATATATATATATATATATATATATATATATATATGATGTTGAATATCAATTTAAGAATCATTATTGTGCTAAACTAATCGTTAATAGTTAAACAGTCTTTTATACAAAGTGGTTACTATTGCAATGCGTAGATCGAGGAATTTATGGTAGAGAATCTAAGCTGAAGACGTCGCAATGCATGAGAATTGAAAAGAAATCAACATTCTCTCCTATTCGAACCATATAACTTACTGATCATTCTCAAGCCATCCGTTTTCTGTCTTCAATGTTAGCAGTCTTGTTAAATATATCACGTCTACACCTAAAATTAAATAATTTGTCTCAATTTACGTGGACTTATTTTTTTGCTTTGGTTCTGTTTTATTATAGATCACGAAAATCTATTTATCGTTTATAGAAATAAAAAAAACCATCAAAATTACACTCATTTCGATGTTGATAAAGAATAAGTGACTGTTAAATGTGATAAGAAACTGTCTTTATTTGTCGGCTGTATATTATAAATTAGTCTTTTTTCTTTTACTTAGAAAGTGATGAGAGGATTGGTAAAAATCTATTTAATCAAAATATATGATAAAAAAGCTTAGTTTCTCCCTGAACTGAGCCAAAGGAGGGAATACCTTAGAGTTAGTCCCTAATTTATTGTATATATCATTTTTACTCTTCTTACGTTATACATAAGCTTTTAGATGTGTGTAGCGAAGGTGGAGGGTAGAGAATCTTGTAACGGCCCAGATGTTTGGCTAGAGTTATGGTTTCGTTGTGGAAAGATGGACCAGCATACCGAGTTCCAATTCCAGCCTTGCGCGCAGCTTTCATTTGAGCAAAAAATAATATTAATGGGGCTTAATAAAATCAAAACGTGTCTAGTAAATCAACAGATAATGGTGGGCTATGGAAGAAAGGCTTATTCCCTGGCTGTATTGCTTAAGGTCGTGGGCATTTTTATATCCATGACACAATAAAAAGTTAATACACGGACGGAACGGAATAGATGAAAGAGAAGGAATGAGAAACTTGCTTTGTTCTCAGATAGAGTTTTATCCCGCTATGTCATGCACAAAAACTATATATATACATATTTAATCACCCCCCCCCCCAATAGAGAATGTATAACACATGTCTGCAACAAAAAACCGTGTGAAAGTAAAAAAGATGCCGTCTTACTTTTAATATTTCCAGAAGGGGAAACTGGCAGTACTGTAATTTCTCATTCTCTCAATGAGAATATGTGGTTTTCTCCAGTAAGATATGCCGCTGTGGGATTGTGGCGATCTTGTTCTCAGTGCTTTACATAGTAATTTGTCTTTGTCACTTTGTGCCCTGACGTCACTCAATGTCCGGCTGGTAAACCTCGTGACTTTATCACAGCCGAATGGAGATAATCGCCTTTTGTATCCCTATAGTATAAATCTATATATGCTCTCGCCAGCCATCGCTTAAGGGGAGAGGATAGACTGACAGCCTAGCCTTTGGCAGCAGTCACGCGAAGAGAATATTGAATTTGTATTCACACCAGTGGAGAAACTAACATCATATTATTTCACTATTACCTCAAAGATTCATGGCAATTTACAGATATCAAAGAAAATGATGCTATTAGGGGCCATGAAATAGCCATAACAGCAATACATTCTGGATCGGAAAAATATATTTCACTGTTCCTATGATCTTTAAATTTTATGGGTCACACTTTCTGACATGTATCAGGTCATCCCATAAGTTCTGTCCGAATTTGGAATAAAGAAAACAAGTGACCAAATGCTACATTTAATTACAGATTCAATCAACAATGTATTTTCCCTGATTATCTATTCCTTCCATCTATTAACAAGCTTACTAATTCCATTACTGTAAAATTATTTTAGCTTTGATTCGAAGAACTCACAAATGTCAGTTTTAACCTCTTCCTGTGTTACAAAAGCTGTTTCCTCCAAATGATTCTGTAAGCTACGAAACAAATGGTAGTCTGAAGGAGCAAGGTCGGGAGAATAAGGTGGATGAGGAATTTTCTCCCAACCAAGTTCCTCGATCTTTTGTGACGTGATTCTTGCTGTGTGTGGTCGCGCATTGTCCTGATGATACATCACCCGTTTTCGATTCACTAGAGCAGGTCTTTTTTCCTCAAAGGTTGGTTCAAACGCTCTAGTTGCTGACAGTATATTTGAGCATTAATTGTTGCATTATGTGGTAAGAATTCAAAGTGGATTATTCCGTGGCAATCCCACCAGATTGAAAGAAGAAACTTTTACCCATGAAGTTCCCTTCTCGGCTATGGCTGAGGTCCTTCTCTTTTACCAAGCCACTGTCAACGACGCTTAACATTTCGATAAAAGATTCATTTTTCGTCGCCAGTCATAAGTCTATCCAAAAAAGGTTAAACAAGTTGGCGAGAATGGAGCAGATGTCAACTCGGGATTTGAGGTTGATTTCAGACAATTCATGAGGCACCCAATTTCCAAGTTTAGGAACTTTTCCAAGAAGATGACGATGAACAGTTGTATGGTGTGAACTGAGAACCACTGCCAATTCCTCAACTGATAAAGCAGGATTTTCTTCAAGGGCTGCTTCAAGAAGCTTTTCATCAAATTCAATTGGACGTCCGGTTCGATCTTCATCTTCAAGTGTGAAATCTCCACCTCTGAATTTTGCAAACCATCTTCTGCAAGTTCTTTCACTCACACATTCCTCTCCATAAACTAAGTGAATGTTTCTAGCCGCTTCGGCTGCTGAGTTTCCTTTCTTGAACTCATAAAGCATTATGTGCCTCAAATGATTATTGGGTACTTACATATTAGCAGAGTTTTAATCAAACCAAATTTAATTTTTGTTGTTCTCTGAAATAAAATTTGATCAGTTTAAATGCATCTAAACATAAAAATAATGTTCAGCTCCATTAGACACTATAAAATACTCTTTAAATTTCGTTCATTTTAACAAAAAGTTAAAATTCGGACAGAAGAAGAAGAAGAAGAAGAAGAAGAAGAAGAAGAAGAAGAAGAAGAAGAAGAAGAAGAAGAAGAAGAAGTTTGTGAGCTTTAGGGTTGGGTGCGGGCTGTAAAAGGCTGTCTCTGAAAACTGTATTATCTGAGTAAACTTAGATCCCTGTCTAATCCTTTAATATGTGATTCCTTTTTGAAAATTAATTTTAACTCCGATTTATGTCTTTCTTGTTTGATTTAAATTGAATAGGCTAAAAGCACTCATCTGATGTTATCAATTCTGCGGTCCGGTTGGTTGAAATGTGCGGCGACGGGATATATATACATACATTGGAATGTTGAACTGAACACATTATTTCGCTCACTGGGGTAGACTGTTCTAGTTCCATGTGCCATGTTTAATGGATGTCAGTTATGAGTTATCTCCTGTTAATTTCTCCCTGTGAAAATTATCCACTGCCTTAACCGGGTATTGAACTCACACTCTTTGGGTCCTGTCTTTGGATCTAACCAACGCCTTTATCCACTGTGCCATGTCTCCTTGAGGACACCCCAGTGAGCAAAAGAAATGATTCAGTTCGACATTCCAACCACCTGAAGAAGGCCGGAGCGTACAACGGCCGAAACGTTGTAATAAATATGGCGACAAAGATGAGGACAAAAGCCCGAATAATGTAAATAATGTACATAATACCTCATCTCAGAAATATAGACAGATACTGAAAGCCCGAGACTTTGTAATAAATATGGCGATCAAGATGAGGACAATAGTCCGAATAATGTAAATAATGTACATAATACCTCATCTGAGAAATATAGACAGATACTGAAAGGCCGAAACTTTGTAATAAATATGGCGACAAAATGAGGACAATAGTCCGAATAATGTAATTACTGTACATAATACCTCATCTCAGACATATAGACCGATATTAATTAATTAACGTTTATTTGATACATAACTGGAATGATTTTTGTCCTCGTGAGCAACGTTTTTGCGAATCCTACTTCAAGATCCTTGTATTATTCATTTGTTTTTTCTTTGATTTCTGATGTGTACTCATTTCTTTCCGGATCCCGCCCAGGGACCTAATGTTAGAAATGTCATCATGACATTTTCCACTGAAAAAAAAAACGACATATTTTACATAGACAGAGCCCTTAGTAAAGTGTGGGCTGTACTTGTGAGAACATTTTTTTGTCTTTCTTTAAGGCATGGGCTTCCAGGGTCACTTCAATTAGTCTACTGGAATTTTCTCCAATCAGTCCGTGGGCTTCAACTACAACGGGGATTTTTGATATTCCCATGTGCCACATTTTTGAGATATCGATTTCAAGGTCCTTGTACTCTGATAGCTTATTGAAGATCTTGAAAGATACATTGCACTCTGCAGGTACTGCCATATCAATATGGAGACACCTTTTGTGTGCGATCTCTAATAACAATGTATGTGCGGTTAGCTTTGATTGTTCTGTCAGTGTGTCTTGTTTTGTCCCATAAAATTGTAACAGATCCTATCTCTGTAACCGGGTCTGGGTGGTGTTCATATCACTTTCTTTCAGTTTCCTTCCCGTAGAAGTTGAAAATTTTCCAGTGCAGATATTGGCCAACTCTGTCATGACGGGTTTTATATTCAGTGGGTGCCAATACCGTGCAACCAGATATAAGATGATCGATTTTTTCTGGGTAATTATCACAGAACCTGCATTTTAGGCTAACACTATTTTAGTATGTGTGCTTAATAATTTCTAGTTAACAAGCACTTATCTTGTAAAGCAAGGATAAAGCCTTCATTTTCAGCTTTTAACCCCACACTATGTAGCCACTGATGAGTACGGGGCTTGTCTACTCAGCTTTTTTGGTACGGGCAAAGTATTGCCCATGAAGCGGTTTATCTTGCCATTGTTTCTGTATCTGGTCGGTTGCATTTGTTTTTGCCTTTTTCTTTTACAAATCGGTGTATTGTGCTTTACTTGTATTTCTGCATCCATTTGAGAATCCATTTTGAAATTTTTGACTTCTTTTATTACGGAATAAAGACGCTTACTACTTTTATGTTCTTTGACACATATCACCATCCAATCTTCTGTGGTTTCCAGGCATCTTTGAAGGCCAATTGTTATAGTTTGTAGGGCAGTTCTAGTTAAACTAATCCACTGCCTCCTTCGGATCTGGGCACATACAGACGATCAACATCATCTTTGGGATGATGCATGTGGTAGCTAGGGAGAAGCTCTCTCGCTTTGGCATCAATTCGCTTAATGTTAGCTATAGTCCAATTAAGGATGTTAATGCTGTATTGCACCACAAGTGACAGCCAATGTGTTTATGGCTGATAATCTATTTTTTGATTTCAGCTCGGTATTTAGTACCAGAGGCACACGCCTGTAGTACTGCTTTCTTAACCTCTCCTTCATTTGGATAAGCTGTATACCATCTCCTTCGCTAATTCCTAGGTATTTATAGGCTTCATCTTGTTCCAGTTCCCTAATCTTTGTGACAAACTCTAAATCTGTTGAGGTTGTTTCCATAATTCTCACTTTCTTGAGTCTTACTTTTGCACATTTATCTAATCCTAAGTCCATACCTGTGTCGTTACTGAAGCATTTTACAATATTGAAGAGGCCCTTCAACTCATTGTCGTTTTTGGCAAAGAGTTTGAGTTCATCCATGTAGAGTAGGTGACTGAATATTTTGTCTAGTTTGTAACCATAGATACTGTTGTTTAGTTCATGTTTAAGGTGGATTAAAGACAAACGAAACAGAAGGAGGGAGAGGGGGTCTCCTTGAAAGATTCCGTGTCGGATATTCAGACGGTTGGAGATGGCAGCGCCTGTGGTGTGATTTAGGTATAGTGTGGTATTCCACATTCCCATGCCGTGCTTAAGGGAAATTACTACCATAGGAGAAAATTTGTACATTTCCAAATCTTAATGATCCAAGAGTGTGGCACAATATCAAAGACTTTACGATAATCAATCCCCGCTGCGCTACGATTTTTACATGGTCTCCTGCAATTTTCCAGGATCATTTTGTTTATGTTATGATGAAAAACACCGTCTATAGATAATAGACTCTCCCATCTATTATAAGTAAGGGTCAGTAGTAGTCGAATATGAAAAAGTAGTCAGTGACTACAACTCGATTACTCTGGGTAATATTGATTATTACAAGTTCCTAATGTTTAGAGGCTCTTCAACCTAGTGCTGCCTAGATGACCAGTCTCAAAATCCTTCAATATTTGTTTTTGAAGTGTGTATGGAATTACCACACGTTCTCTATACAACAATACTGTATCGCAAATTTAGTCCAAATACAGTTCCCACTGAGAAAATAACTCTACAACAACTTTTGGCGACGAGGATTTGCACTCATACGGAGGAAGAAAAAAAATTCGTTCGCCAATATAACTTTTGGCGACGAGGATTTTCACTCATACAGAGGAAGAAAAAAATCGTTCGCCAATATAACTTTTGCAGCGAGGATTTTCACTCATACGGAGGAAGAACATTTTTGTTCGCCACAAATAACTTAAAAAAAAAATTTGGAAAAGTTTTTCCCAAGCCAAGACGTCAATTTAGTGACGAAAAAAATCTGTCGTATTCTCAACTGAGAAAAAGAAATATTTTTCTTGATAAGCCAGTTTGATAAAATAGGGCACGAATTGCCAATTCGTTGAACCTCCTCTACAGCATTTAGGCATTGCGTAAACCTTTTGAAAAAAAAAAAATGGAGGAATACAAAAGTCTATTCCAGGATTTTTTAAAGTTCCAGTTGGAACAAGAAACGAAAATATTAGAACAAGAAAAAACATTCCAGATGCAGTTACAGGAAGAAACTTTCAATAGACAAATGCAATTTCAACAAAAAAATGGAACAGATGCATGGGGAGTTTCAAAGCAAAATTCTGAAAATAACTGAGAACAGGAAAGAGAAAAGTCTACAAAATGATTCTTTCCCAGGGAATACAATATGGAATTCAATTGAAATATTCACGTACAGTCCAGATGAAGAGATAACTTTTGAAGAATATTATAAAAAATACACGGACGCGTATAACGAGGACTGCCATTTGTGGTCGGAAAGAAAGAAGGTTAGGCTTCTTTTAAGCAAATTAGGAACTGCTGAGCATAACAAATTAGTAAACTACATTTTACCGAAAAATCTAACAAGTTGACATTTACCGAGGCGGTAAATATATTAAGTGAATTATTTAGTAAAAAGACATCTTTGTTCCACAAGAGGTGGAAATGTTTGAATTTGATGAAAGATGACGAACATGACTATATAACGTACGCAGCCAAGGTGAATAAGCATTGTGAAGAATTCAAGCTAGCAGAGTTAAGCGCAGACAATTTTAAGTGCTTAGTGTTTGTTCAGGGGCTAGTAGCGGAAAAAGACGCAGAGTTGAGAAAATTAGTACTGGCAAAAATTGGAAAGCGATCCAAGTATTACGGTACAGAAATTGGCAGAAGACTGCACAAGATATGTTAGCGTAAAAAAAGACGCCAAAAAGATAGAACAGTCTGGCGTTTCGCATGTAAGGAAAATACGCTACAAAGAAGAAAGTCAGTCTAACAAAAAGAATTATAAAGCTGCAGATTATCAAGCATAAAGTAAAATACCAGAAAAAAAACAAACAAAAACGCCCGAAGCCATGTTTTGCTTGCGGTTAACTACACTGGTACAGATATTGCAATTTTAGGAATAAAAAATGTTTCAACTGTGGAAGAGTTGGGTACAGAAGCACACATTGCCGGTCAAAAAATAAAGGCAATAAAATAAGAAAACTAAAGTCCAATGAGATAAATGATGGAATAACTAGAAAATTCGTTACCGTCGAAATAAATAATAAAAAATAAAAATGCAACTTGACACTGGTTCGGATCTCTTTATCATAAATTTGCATGCGTAGAAGAAGTTGGGGAAACCAACTTTAGTGAAGACAAAGAAAATCGCGAAGTCAGTGACGTGAGAAAAATACAATTTATTGGAGAACTTGTTACAAACGTCACGTTAAATAAAAAAACGCGAAAAGTTAAACTATTTGTCATGGAAAATACCACGAACTTACTTGGTACGAATTGGATAACAGAATTTTCAATTATGGGATCTACCGATAAATTCATTCTGTTACAAGGTAGAAATTTTAAACTCCGAAGCCAACAAATTAATAAAGAAACTTAAGGAAACATTTCCTACTGTTTTTTCTCCAGGGTTGGGAACGTGTACCAAGATGAAGGCAAAATTCTTTCTAAAAGAAAACGCTGAGTTGGTATTCAAAAAGAAAAGGAATGTTCCATTTTCCTCAATGGAACAGATTCATAAAGAATTGGACAGATTAGAGAAATCCGGTGTACTAAAAAAAGTTGACTATAGTGATTGGGCAGCTCCGACGGTATACGTGAAAAAAAAGTCTAAAGACATTCGTGTTTGTGCCGATTTTTCGACGGGATTAAACGCGGCACTCAAAGACTATAATTATCCTCTACCAACAGCGGAAGAAATATTTGCGAAGCTTAATGGAGGCACAATATTTTCGAAGATAGACCTCAGCGATGCATATCTGCAAATACCAGTAGAAAAAGAAACGTCTAAACTTTTGTGTATTAACATACATCGGAGTCTGTATAAATTTAACAGACTACCTTTTGAAATTAAGGTCGCCCCCGCCACTTTCCAACAAGTAATGGATTCGATGTTGGGTGGTCTGGATTTTGCTGTAGCGTATCTGGACGACATCCTCATGAGAAGTACAAGTATAGCAGAACACGTGAAACATGTAAATGCAGTAGTTTCCAGAATACAGGATTTGGATTTAAAATCAAGGAAAGTAAATGCGAGTTTTTTATGGAGAAAGTGAAATATCTGGGACAGATGATCGATAAGAATGGTAGAAGGCCAGACCCAGAGCGATCAGTGGCTATAAAAGACATGCCGGCTCCGAATGATATTACCACATTACAAAGTTTTTAGGGATTAGCTAATTATTACCAAATATACATCCCTAAAATGTATAATCTGCGGGAACCATTAAATGAACTATTAAAGAAAAGAAAACCCTGGAAGTAGACTAATGAATACCAGAAAGCATTTGTAAAGATAAGGGAAGTGTTAACCTCGGAATTATTTTTAACCCATTACAATCCGGATTTAGAAATCCTAGTAGCTTGCGACGCAAGTGCGTATGGAATAGGAGCATGTATTTTACACAAAATGAAAGATGGTCAAGTAAAACGAATTGCTCATGCTTTTAGAGCACTACTTCCGGTTGAGAAGAATTACTTTCCGATAGAGAAAGAGGCGTTAGGAATAATATTTGCAGTAGCGAAATTTCACCGTTTTCTCCACGGTCGACATTTTATGCTACAAACTGATCATAAGCCTCTAATTTCGATTTTTGGATCGAAAAGGGGTTTGCCGAAGCATACAGCAAACCGACTACAAAGATGGGCTACAATATTGCTAAATTATAACTTCAGCATGGAGTACATACCATCGAATAAATTTGGCTATGCTGATGGGCTGTCCAGGTTAATTCCTAAAAGGAGCGAACCATTAGAAGACACGGTAATTGCCTCACTGAAGTCAGAAGAAGAGCTGAAATTTACTGTGTGTAATGCAGTTCGGGAACTTCCGGTAACTCTAGAAAAAATAAAAGAAGCCACCAGGGACAAGTATATCTTGAAAGTAAAAGAAAAAATATCCAGAGTTACTGGAAGTTCCCGAACTGCATTACACAACAAATGTGTTTTCTCTTTGCGATACAGTATTGTTATATAGAGAACGTGTGGTAATTCCATACACACTTCAAAAACAAATATTAAAGGATTTTGATACTGGTCATCTAGGCAACACTAGGTTGAAGAGCCTAATGCGAAGTTTTGTTTATTGGCCGAGTATGGACAGCGACATTGAGAACGCAGTGGCAAAATGTAAAGGCTGTGCTTTGGCTGCAAAGGCACCCCCAGTAAAATTTAATCCCTGGCCAAAAACAGTCCTACCATGGTCTAGGCTGCATGTGGATTTTGCAGTTCCACTGAATGGATACCATTACATCACAGTAGTGGATAGTTTCTCAAAATGACCTGAGATACAAAGGATAAGAAACCGACGACGCAAAGTACGAAAAACTTCCTGCTGGAATTGTTCGCAAGGTTTGGTGTAGTAGACACAATTGTGACAGACAACGGAAGTCAATTTACGTCGAAACAATTCAAAGATTCCTGCAAGGAATACAATGTCGAACATGTTACCACAGCTCCATATCACTCAAGATCAAACGGGTTAGCTGAAAAATTTGTGGACACCCTTAAAAGATCTTTAAAGAAAGCTAGGGAAATACCTGCAGATGAAGCCCTACAGAAGTTTCTACAGGTATACAGACTTACCCCAAATAACGCAACACCAGCCTCACAATCGCCAGCCGAGGTGATGTTTGCACGTCGGGTAAGATCTGTCTTCGACAAATTATTACCAAAAAAGACAAAGCCAGGTACAGAAAAATTTATTCAAGTAAAGAAATACAATCCTGGTGAAAAAGTATACTTTAAGGTATATAAACAGAATAAATCATTCTGGGAGTGTGGAAAAATAGAAAAGCGGATTAGTAACATGATGTACTTCGTGAAAGGTGAAAAATTCACGTGCAGACGACACATTAACCAGATCAGACGACGCTCTTCCGACGTGGTTGACAGCGGTCCAGTGGAAGAAACACCTATGGAGGTGATTTTTTATACATTTGATCTAACAACGCCAGCAACGATGTTACCTGAGGTACGCCAATCCAAGAGAAAAAGAAAGGCAACTGATCATTTAATGGATCAAAAACGTAGGAGATACGCTATGAAGTTTTTTTTGTTTGTTTTTTTCCTTTTCTGTAAAAAAATTAAAATAAAATTAAGAAAACTGTTTTACTCCTACGGAGTAAAGTTTTAGGAGGGGGTGTTATGGTGAAAGACACCTAGTCTATAGATAATAGACTCTCCCATCTATTATAAGTAGGAGTCAGTAGGAGTCGAATACGAAAAAGTAGTCAGCGACCACAACTCGATTACTCTGCGTAATACTGATTATAACAAGTTCCTATTTTTTTTGTACGTTGAACCTATTTAGGACGAATTTAGTCCAAATACAGTTTCCACTGAGGAAATAACTCTACAACAGTTTATCAGTAGTTGATCTTTGCAGCCATATGAACCTCTCCTTCATCAATTCTGTTCCAGTGGAAGAATGTTGTTTGCTTCTAAAAAAGAGTAATTTAGGTTCGTTATAAACTTATACGTGATGGAGAGACATGTTATTCGCTTATACGTTTTCGGATCATCACTCGTGTTTGGCATGGAGATGTAGTAACTTCAGTGATGCAATCCGGGATTTGATTTGGATTATTTACAATCGTTGATAGACATTTTTCACGGGTTTAATGACTTGATGTTATTATTATTATTATTATTTTTATCATTATTATTATTATTATTATTATTATTATTATTATTATTATTATTATTATTATTTCCTTTGATTTTTAGTGTGTACTTATTTCTTTCCTGTTCCCTAATATCAGAAATGGCACCATGGCATTTTACACTGAGCAATTAAAAATAAAATGTAAATAAAAGCAGAACAAAAACACATATTTTACACAGATAAAGCACTTCGTAATGTGTAAACTCTACTTTTCAGTACATTTTTTTTATTTCTTTAAGACATGGGCTACCAGAAATCCCGTCAATGATTTTATCAGAACCTATTCCACTCAACCGAGGGCTCCAACTACAACTGGAATAGTTGATGTCCTCATGTGCCACATTTTTTAGATATTCTACTTCAAGATCCTTAAATTTTGATTGGTTTTTGAAGATTTTCAAAGATACTTTACAATCCGTAGGGGATGCCAGGTCAATAAAAAATCACATTCTATTTTTGTGGTCATTGATCAGGATGTCTTCGATTGTTCTGTCTGTGTACTGTAAAGTTCCATATAATTGTTATAGGTCTTATCTGTATAACCGTCTATGGGTTTTGGTTATAGCAGTTTCTTGCAATTTACTTCCCGTGAGAATTGCTTATTTTCTCGTCCTTATATTGGCCCAATCTATTATGCCAAATTTTATATCCAGTGGTTGCTAACACGATGCAATCTGATACAAAAATGTCAATTGCTTCTGGATATTTATCGCAGAATCTTCATTTCGGGTTAACACAATTTTTCAGTATTATTATTATTATTATTAACAATAATAATAATACTCATTTCAGTAAACTGTAAGAGAAAGAAGGACTATTTTCCGAGGTTCAGCTTAATACACTTAATTGCTTCAATTTAATACTGAAAGAGCAATAACAGTTAGTGGCCTTGAGATACCTATTTTCCTGAGAAAGTGTTTTATGAGAATAATTTCATAATTTTCAGCCGACAATGGCACTGGCATCTCGATCACTGAATGCTTAATGTTTGTATATACAGAAACGTTTAATATTACAATTAGAAATTAGGAGAACACATATTACACTTTGCTCCCAGTCCTATTGAATAAAGAAAGGCCAAACTCGAGTGGCACTGGCAGCTCGGTCAATTAATTGCGAATGTTTCCTTGTAAGAAAACAGCTAATAATACCATTACCATTAGAGATGTGGATAACAGATGTTACACGTTGATCTCAGATTTATAGCCAGTGTATGACAAAAAGCGTAACACGAGTGACACTGGCGGCTTTGCTAATGAATACTTCGAGCGATGAATGTTTCCTCATAAGGCTAATGTTTCCATAATGATTAGGGGACCCGTGCCTTGAGAGCCTTTTACGACTTACGCTCAACCCAGAAGTGAAATGGAACCCATTCATCGCTGAAGGTGCTGAACCAACGGTCGTTACCCTGAACCGCTCCAGTAAGTACCTAACACTTTTTGCTATCCTATAACTTTACAAGGGCAAAATTTACCGAAAATGGACTACACCTGCCATATATGACCAGGAGCTACTACCTTAGTCATCACTTTCCAATCTCGATAGAGTCCACAAGCGACAAGGCGGCCTTGTGGATTGTACGTTATTTTCCACCTTTACAGCCTATTTCCTCACAGACGCAACACCCGAGATTTCTCGATACTCTATCTCTATTTCCATGGAAAGTGTTACATATGGTCATATAGTGTTGAAACATCGTTTCCCCTACGATCACTGAAGTTGAGCAACGTCGAGCCTACTCCGTACCTAGATGGGTGACCACTTAGGAATACTAGGTGCTGTAAGCTTGAACGTTCCGATGGTGTAATGGATAACGGTTCAGAATTTTCTCATTCCCGTTTGGTTAGGTATGTTCGCTTACCTCCAAATACCCATGATAATTGTATAAATTCACCTCTTTCCCTCAAGCTATGGGTTAATTAGTAAGAACTGCATCACTAAAGCATTATTATCTAAAAACAAACTTTTACAATCTAAACATAATGCTGGCTTTAAATAACCCAAAAAGAGTTAACAAGCCGTCGAAAACGAAGCAAGCAATCATAATCTTGATTTCAGTATATTCGTTAGTGTACACATGTTTAGAATATTCTCTTCATCATTGTTTTTATAATAATATATTTCAGTCGATATTATCTTCGCTTATTCTTTAATTAGCAACATGCGGTTTTGTATTGCCGTAGTGGAAAAATGACACGTTTTCGACTTGAAAAATTGGATGGGTTTCTTGAAATGTAAGTCTCCTAAAACGGCGACTGGCAGTTGAGATATCGATTTTCAAACGTTTAGCATTCTCTTTCGTCGAAATCTTCTGGCCGTCCGAAGTGCTGGAGTACTATCCAGAAATCTGCATCAAAACAACCACGTATGTCGAGTTGCGGTGAATTTAAATCAATAATGAAAATCAGGCAGGAACTTTTGTAACAATTTGACACACACACCTATATGTATATATATATATATATATATATATATATATATATATATATAATGAGGACTTTGAATAAGTTCTCGTTGATTTTTCATGAAATGTAATTTTCTATTTTAGTAAGAAACATGTCAAAGTACTGTACATTATTAGCCATTACTTGTTCTCATCTTTCTGGCAGCATTTGAATTCCACGTCGGAAAAACGACACGTCTTGTGAGGCTAACCTCGAGTTGATCAATTTTTTGGCATCATAAGAATGAGAGTGCTGCCCAGCCAGGCCATGTGCCATCGATCGAAACAAGTCATAATTGGACGGTGCAATGTCTGGTGAATACGTCGGGTGGCGTAGGTCTTCCCATTTAAACGTTTACAAGTAGGTTTTCAACCGTTTTGCAACATGTGGCCTAGCATTGTCATATTCAAACTCACTTTGTCTTGTCTCTGCTGGTAAATCGGCCGTTTGTTTTTTAATGCTAGGGTCAAACGCCTCAATTGTAATCGATAGCAATCGCCCGTGATGGTTTCAGTCATTTTGAGCAGCTTATACTAAACTATACCCAGCTGATTCCACCAAATGTAACAAGACGGCATTTCTTGGATTCAACTCGGAGGGTAGGTAATTTCCTTGCTTTTGAATCATTTCTAACGCTTTCAAACATTTCGAAACTGTTGTGTGATAAACTTCCAATCAGTCTACAAGTTCAGCTTGAGCCTGACATGATTCTACATGAAGTAATGCCACCAATTCTTCGTCTTCAAACTTTTTCGGTGCGCCAGAGCGTTCTTTATCTTCAACATCAAAATCATTTTTGAAGAGGTTAAACCAATTACTGCATATTGCTTCCGAATGAGCATAGTCACCGTAAGTCTCAACAAGAATTCTGTATGCTTCAGCTGCAGATTTCTTTTGAATAAAATTCTGCAGTAAAGTTCCCCGCAAATACACTTTCTTTGGCACGAAATCCGACATGTTTAACGCTAAGAAAAAGAAAGTTCTTTACATTTAGGCTGAATTTCAAGCTTGCATACAGTACTATATTGTAGATGCGTTACCATCTGAAAATACACGTCCACAGTTCTGGGAATGCCATCTGCTGGAATATATCGAGAACGTATTCATAGTCCTTATATACATATGCTAATAAATATTTCTCTCAAATAAATCCGGAGTATCAAATAAATACTATTTCTAAACAGCAGCTAACACAATACTTTTGAAGTATATTGCGATTCCCAAATTCTACCACTTTAATCTAAGCCTTCCATGCCTTCACCATAAAGCAGGGATCTACGACAGGAAGGCGTATACTTTTTCTCTCTGAGTACCGCATCATTTTTGGTCAAGTGTAAAGTGCACTGCATCACATTAACAACACTAGTTTCCCAGCGACAATATACGTAACACTGTTATATGTGCATTTGTGGTGAACACGCGTCAGTACAGGTGCAAAAGAGGGCTCGGGGTGCATGTGGACATGTCTGTCAATAACAGTTACATCAGAGATTTTCATGTTACCAGCGGGACAGTTTGACATGTTTAAATATAGATCTTTTTAAGATGCTTCATACCAATAAAATATGGGGTGAAACAACAGTCGGAAGTTGGGAAGACACCGTGTCTTGTGAAATCGGTCGTGTAGTCATTTTGTTTCTTAAGTTGCTGAGTATTCCGAGACAATGTTATTTTTGTTACCTCCCGAAGCTTTCCTCTTTATCCCTATGACACCCGTATTTGCTAAGAGAGCAATATGTTAGGTGTTTGCCCCAGTCTCAACAGATCCTTTGCTTAAATTACAGCAGCTTTGTTATTTGTACATTTATTTGTCTACTAGCCTAGAAGCCGCCGTTCCGGTGGACTTTAGGTTAGCTGCCGCAGAGGGCATTTTAGACTTCAGGCTTTTAACTACATATTTAGGTAAATGTCATAAGAATTTAGAAATAATAAAATTATTTTATCTTTATTCGATACTTTAATTTGGCATCAGAAACCCGGTCTACTTATTTTGTTTATATTTATTTTGCGCGCAAATGTTATTTTCTTTTAAAATCGCCATTATTTATGATATTTTCGTATAAAGTCACTCTTAAAAGATATTAGGGATCCCGAACTATGTATTATTTCGAATACGTCATAGTACCCGCGCTAGGAAAAAAAATATGAGCAACGAACCGTGACCAGCTTCAGTTGTAGTTACTTTTTAATTAGACTATATCAATTGCAATTGCTACGAAAAGCGAAATTAAAGTGAAACCTTTAATAAATATTTTTTAAAAAACTTTCACTCTATTCGATATTTAAATTTAACTTTAAATGAGTTATTTAATTTTTAATCAGGTATGCAATGTAATTGGCCCTGATCTGTCATCTCGTCTCTCACAGACGCGACGTTGCCTCGCTCTGTCTTTTTTACAAATACTTTCACGGTAATTGCTCCGATGAGCTGCTTTCGCTGGTTCCTAGGCCTCATGAATTTAAACGTCCTACGAGGCTGGCATCCCGTTCCCACCCCTTCACCGTTGAAACTGTTAGATGTAGACGTCACTTCTACTCCAATAGCTTCATGTCTCGCACATCTCGCCTGTGGAGCTCCCTTCCTTATTCCTGTTTCCCTGACAAATACAATCTCCAACTATTTAAGTGTAACGTCAATGGACATCTCCAGTTGCCTTGATCTATCCACTTCCCTTCTCCACATCCTTTCACCTTTCATTCCTATCTGCTCTCAGTCCAAATCTTCTGTAACCCCCTTGCCTTGATCGATCCACTATCTTTCTCATCCTCTCCTTTACCACTCCTATCTGCTCTTCCTCCAAACCTTCTGTAACCCCTTGCTTCCAGCCTTGCTTGGGGTGATAAGCTTAAAAAAAAGGTATAACTACAGTAGTTATGATCTGTTACTTCAGATTGTAAATGATTCGCGGAGATCGAAAAACGGAAAAACAGACACACTGTAATTTATTTATATACATTACCCATATTTCGTGAGCAGACTGCGCAAATGAAGGGGGAATTTGTTAATATTTAATACTGTCATTATCTGTTAATCGGTTTTGTACATCTGATAGAAATATGTTTCAATTTGTTTATATTATCAGGTTTCAGTTGATATCCCTACGTGAGATTGCGCATTTAAATCTGCTTTCTGTTCTATATTTTATTTAATAATATTCTTACATGAAAAATGTTTATAGTTAAGGATGCAGAGAAAAAGTAATATATACTGACAAAATATTTCAGATTGTCAAATATAACGTTACTAATTATTGAATAAAATTCAGTTTCGGCTCCTTTCTTAGTGTTACTCCTTTTAGGTTTAACGATGACAACCGAAGACGATATTCTAGAATTGCTGTAAATTGTAAGCCTCAGCAATTCAATTGATCTTCCAGATTTCAAAATCAGTAAACCTCTTTGCAAACCCTTCTTTCAAAACATGTTTGTTTCTTTATTGTTAATCATTTCAACCGAAGCAAGCGAATAAAGCCACTAAGACGCAAGAGGGTTATTTTGCCAAAAACATAACGATTAGCAAGGAATTTAGGATTTTGAAAATCACTGATTTTGTTTTCTTTTTTTATTAAATGAATATTGTTTTAAAACATTTATTAAAAAGAAGAAAAAATATTGAATATTATTCGCTTTCTTTTGTCTTTTCAAACTTTGAATTATATCACTTTATGTCCTCCATATGTTTTGACTGACCTTTCAACCACCTAATGAATATTCATGAACTTTCGCAAATTTAAAAGCCTTGCTAAACCAATGACATCTTTGCTCTTGTATATAAACACATGCAACAAAATAAATCCTTACATTTGCCTTAATAATGTTTGTCAGAGGACGAAACCTGTCGGGGAAGAATAGTTATTTCTCCTGTCTTTTTATTCATTAGCTTCCATTATACATTCACTCTATCTGAAAATAATTTACACACACGCACATATACACAAGTTTGAAGTAACGGGATGTAGCAAATTTTCCCGAGATATTAAACAACTCCAATATGTGCAATCACAGGAGGTTACTATGCTTTGTATAAATTCTACTTAAAAAGATGTCGTCACTCTTAAATTGATCCATATTTATTGATTCTTCCAGAAGTTTTCTAACCAAGGAAATTAGATTCCATCTTTTGCAGTTAATACGAGAAATATAAACATCTATACTAACAAATATATTTCACTCTTATAATATTAAATGTTATTTTTGGGAAATTTTATTTTCTAAGAACAGTACAATTCATATCGTCAGTGAATATGAATTCTTTTTTTTTAATCAGAAACTTCAAAGTCAGTTCAAATTCAATTAACATTCAGAACTTTCCTAAGGACATCCGATTCGGATGAACACAGATGATCACAGCTGAACTTGTTAGAAAGACTGTGATACAGATGCGTACAGTGGTAATAAGAGGAGATACATAAACGCATATTAGAAGTCTGAAATTTAGATACTTACGATTTATAGATTTTTATCTAGACACGTTATATTTTTCTATAGTTTTCCCCAATTCCGAGTTTTGTGCCTAAATTGAATCACGCGAATGTCTACTGGACTCAGTTAACAATTTTAACTTTCCCATACTCACCCTTGATTCAAATGTCTCTCCTTGAGTAGTTTAGATGCCACGCCCAAACGTTTGCCACACACACACACACACACACACACACACACGCACACACACACACACACACACACAGAGAGACACACACGCACACACACACACACACAGACAAGGAACCGTGATTTGATTTCTGATTTAATTTTTCTTGTTTTCGCATATTTTTTTTTCTTTTCTGGCCATAAAGTATATTAAAATTGTCCGAATGTTCTGCATGTCCAAGCCCTTTCCGCTATACTTTTAGCCATTATCAACGATGCTTTTTTTGAACTGATTGCATGGTTTTTTATCTTTGGAGCTAGTGTTATAGGACTTTTTTTTCGAACACGGTTATCTAAGAACTTGGTCACAATATGTTGACCGTGTCCGAAAAAAAAAACAACAAAAAAAATTCGTATACCTCTAGATACTTAGATAAAAATAAATCCATGCATTCAGATAAAAATAAAATCATCCTTGATAAGGGTTAACCGAACAGCCGACAGCGCTCTGACATACAGCAGATTCGGACAATCTTTACATAATTTATGTTTAGAAACCAAAGAAATTTTACGAACACAAGAATTTTTAAGTACAAAATAAATCACAGTCACTTGTCAATCGTGTTTAATGAAACGAAAGGAGTTTTATTCCTCAAATATATGCCAACACATTCCATTGTTTCTTTCCATCTCGTTGTGACAGAAGTTCAATTCCACGCTTATATTTTTAGACGCAAAAAGGAACAGGCACCGGTTTTCAGCCTCAAACACATTATCGAACCTCCGTTCTCTAAGGACATGATTCATGGCACGGAGAAGTTAGTAATCTGATGATGC
Source organism: Acanthosepion esculentum (assembly GCA_964036315.1). Classification (NCBI taxonomy): domain Eukaryota; kingdom Metazoa; phylum Mollusca; class Cephalopoda; order Sepiida; family Sepiidae; genus Acanthosepion; species Acanthosepion esculentum. Next base: position 2,931,421 of record OZ038508.1, on the reverse strand, counting down.
AAGATAGGATTGAGTCAGCTCGTCCAGTCCCTAAAACTACTCGTTAGCGCTTGGTTACATTGGCATTGTGTGTTAGGACACTCTCATTCTAAATGAGTGCGCGTTTTCGATTGACCAATGCTGGGTAGAAAGCTTTCAACTCATTACTTGATTTAGTTTTTGAACATAAAATAATCTTTCACAGCATGACCATCTGGAATAAACTCAAAGTGCAACACACCCTCGTGATTCCACCAAACGTACTAACCTTCTGTTCAAAATGCCATTTTTGACAGGATCTGAAGTCTGGCCGGCATGAAATTAATGATTTTTCTCATCCGGATTACAATAATACATTCAATTTTCACCCGCATTTAAAATTCGAATCCAACAACGGGCATCTTGAAGATTTGCTACAATTGTTTGCAAATATTCAAATTGCGTTGAGATTGGTCATTGCTTAGTTCATGAGGAACAACTCGACAGCGTCAGTTTTCAAAGTTGAGCTTATAGAGTTGTATGCTAGGTGTTAGAAGAGTCGTGATTTGGACGACGCGTCAGAAGGGATTCTATGGAGGCGAGAAGTTCACCTCTTCCCAACTGATCTTGTACTTTAAGCATCAGCTTAAAGTCAAGATTAGGATGGAAAGGCGGCGGCTCACTTCATCATAATTCAGCAAAAGGTGTGTGCATATTGCGTGCATGTATCGTGTGAAAGGAGCTGACCTTGAGTGGCATTTTGATGCCGGTTAAGCATCAGAATATTGCTCTTCCTGTGTTGAACTAGTGCAACCCAGCCCCAAACTAGGGTAGTTTAGGTTTTATTTTTGATGTTTTAGTTTCTTTTTCCAGTTAACTTAACTAGCGTATGTATGCTCATTTGGCCCCTTTTATTTCTGTCCCTATTTTTCTTTAAGTTTAATTCCCCATCCCCTCCCTCGTTTGAAATAATCAAAGATGCTCCTATCCAATCCAACCAGACGATGTGCCTGGACGTGGTAAGTTTATACACCAAGGTACCCATGGAGGAGGCCCTCTCGTTAGTCAGGTAGAGATTGGCCTCATGCTCATCCCCAGGAGAACGGACAAGTATAACAATAGATAACCTGATTGAGATGCTGACATTCTTTACACAAACAGCACATTTATGAATGGGATCAGACATACATTCACAGGAGGAGGGCTTAGCAATGGGCTCGCCATTATCACCAGTAATAGCAAACATATACATGGACTACTTCGAAGAAATAGCATTAGAATCCCCGTCACTAAAGACAACCCTCTGGCTGAGATACGTAGATGACAGCTTCAGACTCTGGTCACACAAGGAAGAGGTCCAGCTACTACTGTACCAAGCGAACTCAGTATGATCATCGATGCAGTTCACAATGGAAAAAGCAAACGTCAACAAATTCTCATTCATGGATCTACTCATATCTCGAACACAGCATGATATCCGTATACAGCAAAACAACTTTTTCCGGACAATAGCTCAACTTCAAATCCCGCCACCCACACAGTTTAAAGAAAGGCATCGACTGCTTTGTACAATATCGAAGACAAATCATTAGTAGCGAACTAGAAACATGAACAAGAAATGATCAGTATAAGCAGTTCCCTACAATGTAACAACTACACTGAGTAAAAGGCAGCAACTCTGACAAACTAGGATAACACTCAGAAAACAGCTTCGGTCTGCCTACCCTATGTGAAGGGATTATCGGAGAAGATACAAAAGATGACCTTCAAAAGAGGTTCGACACTTCGCAGACACCTCTTCCGAGTAAGACTGCACATAGAGGAGCACATAACTAAGGATTTTGTATACGCCGTCCTGTGCAGGCTGTGGTAAGAAGAATAAAGAAGAAACAGGCGGCCCCTTAAGATAAGACTGCAAGAACATGGTAAATATGTAACACGGGGGAAAATACAAAAATCAGGCGTAGCTGACCATATATGGAGTGAAAAGGGAGATCGCTGTGGGTGGGATGACGTCGAAATAATATACAGAGATCATCTCTGGAAAATAAGAAAACTTAAAGAATCAACAAATATGCTAGGCCACAAAAATCTCCAAAGCTGACGAAGCATAGAAATGAATACAATATGGGAACCAGTAATATGGAGTGCTAAACAAAAGCAATAATAACAACAACAAAAATGTTTACTGAGACATTAAATTTATAATTCCAAAAACATCATACACTGATGTCCTGAAAGACACACTGCCCAGTGGATAAAAGCGTTGGTGACTTGACCCAAAGAGTTGTGAATTCAATACTTGGCTACTGCAATGGTGAACAAACAGAAACATGGAAAGTTGAATTAAAGGGAGATAACTGAGACATCCGCAAGAGGCATGGCACGTGGAACTAGAACATGTCTAATCACCAGAAGAAGGCCGGAGTGTCCAATGAATATGGTAATAAAGATGAAGACAACAGTCCGAACAATGTATCTTCTGTTTTTAAGACTGTTCCCACTCAGAATAAATCCTGATAGACTTGTACTTCTCCGAGAATCGACTTGTTATAAAGGCTAAATAAATCGGATTAGAAGACGCATCCATTTTGATGAGCCTTGCTGTTTTTGTATTCTTATTCAATCCATTTTTTACCCGTATGTAACCAGTTTGTTCCCAGTAAATTATATCTTATACCTTTCTCATATAAATGAAACTTTCCTAGTAGTCAAATAAACCTTTGTGCCATACCTTATGACATTATTTTACGTCGTCTTTGAAACATACATATATACATTTCTGCATGATGATTTATCGCTTCGATAGCATCGCTGCGTATAAAAATAGCTTTTCATGAATAGAAAAATAAAAATGTGAGAACAAACATGCTTTGCGTGAAACTAGTCTAAATGACATCCGTATATAATAATAATAATAATAATAATGATAATTATTATTATTATTATTATTATTATTATTATTATTATTATTAAATCGAGATCATTAGTACTGAAGAGAGGGATTGTAATAGAAAAGTTATGTTTCAAAATTGCAAGAACTATTATCCCGTCATTAAAAGAAAAACCAGTCAAGTGCCTGGGGAAATTTTTCAATGCTAATTTAAAAGATATTGATGCTACCCAGAAATGTTTTTCAGATCTCGAATCAATGTTGAGTAAAGTGGACAAATCAGGTCTGCCAGAGCGTTTTAAGTCATGGGTATACCTACAACTTATTCTGCCAAAGATTCTATATGAAGTGGCACTGATAACAGTTGAGAAGATGAACAAAATGTGAGCGGATATTTGAGAAGATGGCTCGACTTACCGAAGAGTTTCAGCAGTGCACTTCTGTATGGAGATTCTAACGCATTGCACCTTCCCTTCAGAGGATTAGTGGAAGAGTTAAAAGCGGCGAAGACGAGGGAGGAAATCCTATATAGGCATTCAAAAGATCCTAAATTTGCAGAAGCAGGAATAGAGGTACGAACTGGGAGAAAGTGGAAGGCATCGTACGAGCTCAGTAGAGCAGAGAAAAGGTTGAGACAGAAAACGTTAATAGGAACAGTAGCAGTGGGCAGATCAGGTTTAGGTTACTGTTCCAATCGCTGCGGAAGGGAAAAAAGGAAAGCACATAAACACTGTATTGAATATGAAGTGAGAGCGGGTGTGGAGGAAATTAGATCAAGTAAAATGGTGGCTTTAGGCCAACGGAAGGCATCGACGAGATGAAACCTGGAAAAAAGGATGATTTCCGTAGTATACTAATCCCAGTAATACAAGCTTCCTTGTGCAGGCAGTGTATGACACACTGCACAGCCCCGAAAACCTCCACATGTGGGGAAAGTGTGAGTCTCCACTTTGTCCATTGTGCCAGAAGAGAGGCTCCATCCAATACATATGGAGCGGTTGCCCCAAGGCGCTTAGCGATGGGAGATACTGGTGGCGCCATGATAACATTTTAGGATTCCTTGCAACAATAGTATCAAGGCGTCCAAACAAAACAGTTTTAAACCGAATAAGAAAACGGTGAATTTTGTCAGAGTCGGGGAAAAAGTAAAGACATCGCAGAAGAAGAAAACCTCGCTCCTCAGCCCTGCCACGGTCTGGCAATTGAGACGAGATATAGGCAGGCAGCTTAGATTTCCAGCGGGAATAATACAAACTATGCTTCATCCAGACATGATTATTTATTCTGAAATAACCAAGCAAGTCATCGTGTTAGAATTAACAGTCCCTTGGGAAGGATATATGGATGAAGCCCACGAAAGGACGCTTGGGAAATATTTACTGATTGTTAAGGAATGTAAAAGATGCGGTTGGTGAGCTCAGTGCGAACCGATTGGAATCGCTTGCAGTGTCTTTGCTGGGCGGTCTCTATGTAAGATTTTGCCAAATTAGGTGTTACAGGTTTGTTAAAGAAAAAAAACAAGTCTATTCGCTCAATGACATTGTCAGCGGAAGATGCTTCTAGATGTCTTTGTTTAAAAAGATCAAGTGATTGCCAGTCAGTAAGGAAATGAAAGGAAGTTGCAGTTGATATATACATATATATATATTTGTGGTGGGAGGTGTTGGGTATGACCTAAAACTACAGCCGACAATGAAGTCTCGACTAGGTGACCCAATTAGGGTACCCCGAACTATTGTTGCCGACAGGTGATCCCTGGCTAAAATCTAGCACATGTTTCCCCTCCCACACACACACCAGGGTTACGGAATTTATTTTTTTATTAGATGTGTTTGTGTGTGTGTGTGTGTGTGTGTGTGTGTGTGTGTGTGTGTGTGTGTGTGGCATTGCTATGTATATTCGTGTATGTAACTCATATAGTTGAAGAGTGAAGGATAAAAAAAGAAAAAAGTGGACGGATCCTTAACATGAATGAAAATGGGGATAAGTGTAAGCAGAATGTGAGGCTTGAGCGCGTTTCTCTGTGTATGCATGTGTATGCCTCAGTGAGGAGAATAAAATCGATGCTTACCGCTTCAAGCCAAGCACGCCGCCATACACCTGATCAGTCAGAAAATATGACTGCGTTTGCTTCCTTTTTTTATGGAAGAGCTCACATTGCTGGTGAACCGGAAGTCATCCGCATTGGACAATAAATTTTGCCAAGAATTGTCGGAAGATGAAAAAGTTGTAGCCGACGGAAGGTACACATGTTGATACCCGATCAGTATCGGCTGAGTCAACATGGACATGGGGTATGATGTTGAAATACCCGAAACCTCTAATCAGCCTCGGTTAGAAACATCACTGATGATGCGTACTAAAACATCCAATAGATGTATTTTACGCAATTATTATTATCATTATCATACTGTCGAAGAAATACTTCGTGATAAGACATTGCCATAAATATGCTAAGCCATAATTATAGAACAAAGTTTTTTTTCTTATTTTCATGCTGTTATATCAGCAGTTTTTTTTTCTATCTCCGAAGTCCATAAATAGAAAAAAAGCCTTACTTAGGAAAACAAGCCTTAAAGTAGACATATCTACTTAGTTAATAGAATTTTCTATTCCAAAATTGAGTTTTATTTATTTAATTATTTGTCAGTTTTACATCTCTCAACATTTCATGAAGGAGATTTTAATTATTTAAAAGTTTCGTATTTTTTAAAAATATCATTAAATTGAAACTGACTTTTCAATCAAACGAGACACTGAAGATGTCATTGCTAACACGTTTTAAACTTATTCTGTTCCTCACTTTAATATTTAACAAGTTAGTATGTCTCCAACCCCGGCAATACTAAGATATTGCATCCAAAAATATCAAGATTTTATTAATATTACAGGCTATTTACAATGGAATATCAAACGTAGGCGTGCAACAGCTTTAAAACCTCATAATTCCTGATCGGAATAATCAATCTTGAAATTCTTCGTAAAATAATAATGACTGGTATCTTCATCTTTGTTGTTTTCACAAATGTGTTACGAACACAATATATTATATTTACAATTGCAGTTTATTGTTCCCAATTGATACGTGAAAGTGACAGTCTCTATTTAATGTTGATTCTTATGGCTACACTCACTATTTCTATAATGTCCTTATCTCCGATAGACATAATTTCTCAACATAATGTTTACGCAACACCAACACACACACATACACACACACAAACTCACTCACACACAATGCTTTCTGAGAAATGTCTGCGTTCAGAAATTCTATTAAAGATTTTCCTTTTTTGTTTATCGGATTGTGTCGCTATGTTGCACTGTTTTTCCAGTGTTGCATTTCCTTGCATCTATAATTGATATGGATACTGGTTTTTCAAATATCGTGTCTTTACGATTGTGCTTATTGTTACTTCGTGGTATTTCCTTTTAGTTGGGAATATATTAATATATCTTATTCTTGAGTGAATAGCATTTTATTGATGCTTCCTTTATCAATAAGTCTCCTTATTTCTGTTTTATTTACTGGGATGTGGACCTATCATTAATTACATACACGCGGACTATTTTCGTTATTTTTCCTGTCGTCATCTTCATCAGATGTCGTTCGATCCAGTTAACCTACACGGTTCTATAGCGTAGTGGATTAAAGAGGTGGTTCGTGAACTGGGTGACATATTTGGTGCGATTTCAATCCCTGCGCCGGGCAGTGTGTAATCGAACTCATTGCAAATAAGGCGAGCAGTAACTGAGCAGAACAACGACGAATAAGACAACAAATCCCTATACATGATCAGTGGAGCGAGAACAGTCTGCCTCCTGATATAAAATAAAGTGTTCAATTCGTAATTACAGTCTGTATATCCAATACTCCCTCACTTATTTTTAGGTCTTGGCCACGGCACCAAATAAGCAAAATGTTGTACAGCTCCCTCGTTCTGGGGACATCTTTTGGTTGACTGGGTCGATTCCAGAACAAAACCTCATTCTTCTCTCTCGGGCTTTCCATGCAAAAAGTTTTTGGGTTCGGAGATCAAAGAGAACTTCAACGAAAGGGATTTTAACTTACTACTTTATTAAACACGTCGACGTGTACATTTTTCACTAGCCGTTTGTGTCGCTCTATCACCCCCACTGGGGAAGAGGTTTCACGTCTACTGTGAATGAAGTGTAAAAACCTCACTGGAATCACTTTCTATCTCTCTAACATTCCAATGTTCTGCTCAGTTAATACAAATCGACATCCCTATTTTGTCTACCATATGACCCTAAAGCTCAGACTCAGGTCTGAGCCAAAATACACTGCTAGTAAAAATAATAGTCTGAAACAATTATTTAACATTCATTACCTAGCCATCACTACATTATACTTAACACTTCTTAGCCAACCATCAAAAAAGATTTATTTATGAATTTTATTTCAACTATTTATGCTAAAATACCCTCTATAATTTCGTGTATGCAAGGTGTGCTCCTTATTTTTTTTCCATTGAGCCTCGGTCAAATGACCTCTCCAGCATGCACATAAACAAATCCTGAAACATAACAACAACATTCTAACCAGTTTTTCCCACTTCACAAACATTTTATTTAACGAATAAAAGAATACTGGACTATCCTTTGTCTATTCTTGGTCACTAGTTTCCGTGACTCATGGTCAACACCTCAGACGACCGTATGGGTATAAATTACTTTAGTGAAATTAGAAGTGGCCAAACTACCATCCAGGCCATCAAGTATTATCCCTGCAATCGAATATTCCTGGGGAGAAAAAAAGGTCCTTCCTCTTCACTTGAAGCTACATGAAATTTACATACAGTTCATTGAAAAACAAATATACTGATCCCCCAAAACACACAATACAAACCAAAAGCCCCACGCCACAGCGTCATCCATTTCCATAACTGAGCCACGTCCTTGCCACATAACTTTTACACGTAAATATGCTATGATCTACATTTCTCTCCCACTCGGAATGATACAGCACACGTAGTCCATTATCACCCTATTTATTCAAACAATCAATTAATTTTTTCTTGCATATTACCAGATTCACTGGAACAGGTTTTCACAATTTTTTCACCAGCAATAATTTCCTATAGTTACTATAATTGCTCACCTGCCTCTGTGTTTCAAAACTCAGCTCGATCTATCTCCATTTCTTCCTGCCCTTGGCTGTCACTCTCGGGGGAAAAGAACACACGCCTCCTAATTAATCCATTACTAGCTCTGGTTAAAAGGGTTCCAATCTACCTTAGTCGCTACCACAACATGGCATACTACAAGCCATCTGACCAAATCCACTACGTGATCGGGTGGCACGCATAGTTGGCCCCGGGTGTATCTTAGGGTATATTTATTCGATATACATACTTCATGGCGCAAAGGCCCACATTCTGTTCGGCATAAATCATTGGTTCCCTGATTATATAGCAAGGCGTGACCATTTCCACGTCCAGGACACAGAAACAGACCCATACACATTCGGAAATCAGAAACCATGCAAGCCGAACTACTTATTCCCACAACAATTAACTTACCCTTTCCACAAAAAATTAATTCTCAAAATTCACCAGTTAACAACTTAATTCTTCAACCAACGAAGACAAAAGGACACACACGGCTCTTAAGATAAAACATTAAAATCTTCCAAACTGTTACGGAAACAATCATTTGTCAGTTAATTACAATTAACAAAATAATTCTAAATTTAAAACATTTAAATGTGCACAAAATCATACTCACAAAAATGTTCAACTCATTAACAGTCCACAGAAATCACAGTGGAAACGCCCCATCACAAAATGCCGTCAGTCTTTCTTTTACAAAACCATTTTCCATTGCGTTACATACGCAAATTCAAGCCTCCACATGACCAGAAGGCTGCCAGACATACAAAATTTGGATGCACCCAAAAACATTAAATGTGCCAATCAAAATCAAACAATATATTTCCGCAAATGGTCTAAACTTTTGGAAGACAAAAGAAACAAAATTAGTCTCTTACTAAAATGTGTCATGAAAGTTGACATTGTCCCATCAGTGAGTATGCGTGAGTATGGGTGTTCATTGTCCTTTCCTTCTTTCTTTTCCCTGTTGTTCCTATTTCCTCATTTTTTAATCATTAATTCCTCTTTTGGTTTGTTGAAGATGTATGCGTGTTTGTGGCAGTAGAACAAAGCAAAATATCATCGGTACTTACAGACTGTTCAATAGATCAAGACTACTTTTATCTTCCTTTTTTTCAAATTCCTCCTTTTTTTAGTCGTCAGTCGAAAATACTCTCCGAAATTTTCCACGTTGTGTTACAGCCATGGTTCTCTTGCTCCTTTCCTTGATAGAAGGAGCGGGTTACTGTGCATCAAATAAGCAAAATCTTGTATAGCCACCTCGTTCTGGGGGTCTCTTTTCGTTGAGTGAGATTGATTCCACAGTAAAGCCGTATTCTTCTATCGCGGCCTCTCCCGGTGAAATGTGTTTGGGTTCGGAGATAAAAGAACAAAAAGGGTTTTAACTTACCACTTAATTAAACACGTCAACGTGTACATTTATCACTAGCCAGTGGGGGTCGCTCTGTCACCACAAATGGGGAGCATTTTGGGACACAAAATGACCACGTCTACTGTATATGGTGTGCAAAAAGTTAACACGCTGGAATCATTTTCGATCTCTCTAACATTTCCACCTTAGCCAATCAAAATCGAAATACCTATTTTGTATATCATATGACCTTAAAGGTCAGCCTCAGAAATTCATAGCCAAAATACTGACGCTAAAAAACAATAGGCTGGAACTATTATTTAACATGTATTTTGCACATGAAGATTGCACGTTTGCATAAAACTCCGAGTTGTGATATCGGCGTTGGATATGTATAATCACTAGTATATATTTAATAGCTCTGTTGTATATCATTAAGCACTGTTTTATAGCACCTGAGAAATAAATATATATGTACGTGCAAGTATATGTCTATATTTCTGAGATGAGGTATTATGTACATTATTTACATTATTCGGACTATTGTCCGCATCTTTGTCGCCATATTTATTACAACTTTCAGGCCCTTATACGCTCCGGCCTTCTTCAGGTGGTTGGAATGTTGAACTGAACCCTTTTTCGCTCATTGGGGTAGATTATTCTAGTTCCACAGTTGTAAAAGGAGTTAGTTAGATCCAATGACAGGACCCAAAGAATGTGAGTTCAATACCTGGCTAAGGCAGTGGAGAACATTCAGAGGGAAATTAACAGGAGAAAACTGGTAACTGACATCCATTGAACATGGCACGTGGAACTAGAACAGTCGACCCCAGTGAGCGAAATAAAGTTTTCAGTCCGACATTCCATCCACCTGAAGAAGGCCGGGGCGTACAACGGCCAAAATGTTGTAATAAATATGGCGACAAAAATGAGGACAATAGTCCGAATAATGAAAATAATATGCAAATATATGTGCGTATATGTATATTTATCCTACCATACCCCATATATATATATATATATATATATATATATATATATATATATATATATATATATATATATATATATATATATCCCAGATTGAAGCAACCTCATGTCTAGCCACACTGATGAGAAGTGATACAGTGAAAAAGTCTCTCTGTGGACGAGTCTCTCTCTCTCTCTCTCTCTCTCTCTCTCTATATATATATATATATATATATATATATATATATAGGTAACTATACTCGTCTCGAAACATCATCGAATTCTTGATTTGCCAATAATCAAATCAATCCCGAAGGAAAAAAAGGGTTTAAAAAAAGAAAAAGTCAGGAACATGAAAGTCTGTCGAAAATAATCGCATAGATACAGGTTCAAAGCCCAAAGAAAAAACCCTGACACGAGTAAACAACTAACTAAAAAGTGCTCGATACAAACGTAGAGCAGACCTAGTCACACCTAGTGAGTCAGACAAACCTACCAAGGTTTCACTTAAGTAGATCGTCAGGGAAATCTGGCCAGCTTTCCATGACGATCTGCTTAAGTGAAACCTTGGTAGGTGTGACTGGCTGACTAGGTTTGACTACATATATATATAGTTTTCGAAAAACTAGGTAATCCGTATGGGTAGACCCAAGGAGTATAAAATCCAGAGAGCTCAATGTAAATCAGAGCTAATAATTTAAATAAAAACAGACCACTTTAATGTTTATGGAACCTTAAAGTGGTCCGATTTTATTTAATATATATATATATATATATATATATATATATATATATATATGTGAGTGTGTGTGTGTGTGTGTGTGTGTGTGTGTGTATGTGTGTATTTCAATATTTATTGTTGTTATTTTATAACTCTTAGCATTGTTGTTGGATCTGCATACAACTGTTAACGCACATGCACCCACTGACAGATTTTTAGTAAATGCAGTAATGATAAAGATATCTGTTATTTTAGACACAGTTCTCCCAAGTAAAATATTTCTCCTTTTCCACTGATACTTCGATTATGTGAAGTCTTTTTTTTATTTTCTTTGCATCACCGTAACGTTAATAAATTCATATAGATATCTTGCTGACATTTTTAAAGTGGATTAGTTATTGTATCTCTTCTGTTATTCAATCCATTAGCCGTGATATTCAATCCAAAAACCGAAAGAAAAGAAACGAAAGAAATCAAACAATTTCTTTGATTGACTTCCATGCACTTAATGAAACAATAACCTGCAAAGATTCCTGATTATTTTAAAACGAAAATTTGCTCGCAGCATGTTATTTTCAAATGGATATTTGGAAACTATATATATATATATATATATATATATATATATATATATATATATATATATATATATATATATATCAGTTAACTTGTTTTCCTGAGCGATTACAAATAATCTATACTAGTTGGACCTGCAGAAATCCCAAGAGCGTTCAGTGCTTTTTATCCATTATCTAATGTGTCTGATATAATGTCACACGTTGCCAGTATCTTTTCATTCTTGCATCATCCCATATAATCTTCAAAGCCCGTCTATTTTGTTTTTATCAAAATGTTACATAAACATTGGTTTGGTACGCCTTTCAAAAATGAATATTTTCTAATGCAACTTTACATTTATTCTGTTTCTCGATAAGTAGTTGCAATGAATCACAAAATTTGCATAGCTACCCGAATTCTCCACGTTCGTTTAATATTTCTTGATGCCTAATCAACAATACGATCCCCCCTTTATCGCTGCTCCCATATATGAGGCGGAAACGAAAGACAGTGAATAGAAATCATAAATTTGTAGAGTCGGGTGCTAAATTTCGCGACAGCCTTGGGAACGCTGAAAAAGAATCATATTGAGATTTTTTTTTACCTCAATGACATTGCAGAATCACACATACACACATATACATATATATATATATAGATAGATATATACAAAAACAGGAGGCACGGTGGAGTAATGGATAACGGCTTGGATTGAGGAATCGGAGAGCCGAGTTCGAATTCCAGTGGAATCCATTACATTCACTTACGTTCTAATACCCTTGGGAAAAGTGTGAATACTCTTCTTCTCCCTTGTAAATATATAGCCTTGGATGGCAACTGGTCTAGGAGAGAAGGACAACTCTGAATTCAAAACCTGTGGAGGGTCGTTTGGGGATCTTGGGGTCTCTGTAGATGGTCCTGCACGAAACCGTCACCACTATAATCAAATCTCATGTGTCGGTGTTGGGCTCTCAGTTTCCAGCAACTGATCTGCTTGATCCTCATACATCGAATTCTACGGGAGAGTCGATGATATATATATATATGTACGTATTAATGAAATGCATGCGAAGCAAGGCAGTAAAACCTCTAAGATGCAAGGGGGTAGTGGAATGGAATCGAATAAGTAGACTTTATTGAGGACAAAATGAACAGGATTCAGGAAGACGGAAAAATGTTGACGTTGCATTTAAATATGTAAAGACTTCAGGTGGGAGGGAAACAAGAAACTGGAAGAGAATTGCAATGTGAGAAGTGCGAGAAAAGAAACTATAAGAATATTTTTTCCTTTTTTTAATCGAGTTTACCCAAGCAAGTCAGTGAAGCCAGAAAGGTACAAGGGGTTAATGGGTGCGAAAGTATTAGAAATCAGGAAACATTACGTAGGAGTAAGAACAACAGAAGAGTAATCACATTTTAATTTTAATTTAATAGCCGGAAGAGAGTTCCAAAAGTGAGAAGTGAGAGAAAAGAACTTATTATTGTAAATTGACGAGACCTTGTTGCCAATATCGTAAACTTGTATCTGAATATACCTTTCAAAAAGTTTTTTTTTCTGCGAAAACCATTTGTTTTTTGTTGTTGCATTCTTTTATATGCCGTAGTCAGGCTGTAGGCGATCATGGCTCTCCATAATTTCCCGTCCTTTGTACCTCTTAATAAATTTTGCTTTTCTCTGCTAAAACGCCAATTTACTCAAGTTCACTAGGTCGCTTATGCATTATTTTTCTCTGCTTCCTTTGACTTCAATCTGTCTTGTGTGTATCATATTTTCCAAGCCCTCTTTCCGCATAATGTTTCCCTAGAAATTTTATCAGACTCTTTCTGATATTAATTATAAGTTTCGTACTTGTTTCCATTCTCTATAAAACATCGCCGTTGCTCACATGTTCGGTCCATGGTATCCTCAGCATCCTTCTGTAGAAGGTGATTGCTGCTGCCCTAAGTCTTTTTACGTTTTATATTAATGTAAAACGGAGCTAAAATATTACAGTGTGCGGTAGTCAATACTTACCACATAATGGTGAGACATTAGTGGCAATAGAGTCTTAATCTCGCTAACGGTCTAGCCATTATTTCTGACGCCCCCTGTATCTGCTTAAACATAAGAAATGTGTTTCTGTTTTAGCATTTGCTCATTAATATTAAATTGTGACAAAAACATCCGAAACATTTTAACGATTCCACAAGCAGCATTCACATGTTTATCAGGTGAATAATGCATGTGCTCTGAGACTTGAGAAATATGTCTGATTCAAAATACATTCAGGTAGAAAAACAGTTTCATTTTCATAGCGAATTTGGGTGTCGATTTACATACGACACGTGCAAATATATAATATTTTTAATATATTATTCAGATAATTATTTAAAAAAAAAACATTACCTCTGATTTATTTTGGGGCCTTTATGCAGAAAATGGTTTACGTTTTTCTTACAATATTTTGAGACTTTTCGCCATTTGTCAGTAACATTTTTAAGTCGAAAGATGTTTTACTTTCCTATCTTTTTAGATATATTTAGATTAAGGATTTTCCTTATTCCAAGTTTCAGAATATGATCTTCATTTGTGTAGCGTGTAAAACAAGGTCGAGTGATATATGCTGCAGAATTCTGATATCATATCATATTCTGAGTATTTTTTTAGTTATGAGGGTGTTCGTTTCCTTTATTTGGTAACCGATTTTCTCAGACCATGCGCATTATACAAGCACAGATATGTAGAGATGGACACGAATCATTTAAGCAAACCATAAAACATACCAAAACTAACAGAAGACAGAAAACATGATGTGCCACCTGAGGCCAATGTACTGCTAAGGAAGGGGGATATGCTAACGACTTAGAAATTCATAGCTGGGATGAATATTGTGCTAGACTCTACTCTTCTCTCGACAGAATCTACCTTACACATTTATGAGTTTCTCATGAGTTCATGGTTTGAATATTGCTGTCTGATCTGCTCCTGCGAAAGAATAATCTGCAATGTTATTTTTTCTTAACTGGCATCTCGGCTTCAGTTTGTTTCCCACCCCCATAACGTAAATTCATTGTGTATTATATATATATATACGTTTGAGGACATAGCAATTGATCGCAATGAGTGGATGACTACTTGCTACAATGGCATCAAGAACAATGCAGCATCAAACATCACCAAGCTTCGTCACACTAGGGAAAGGACTAAAATATCTCTGCTGTACCGGCCATACACTCCAAAAATCCACACTCTTGCACAATCTGTAGACTTCTTTGCAAATCACTAGCAGGACTGAAATGTCACTTGCGACTTACACACAGGGTTGAATAAGCACAGTTGTCGGAACCTCATACGTTGAAACCGACGGGAGAGTCCATCATATATATATATATATATATATATATATATATATATATATATATATATATATATATATATATATATATATAAGAATATATATATATATTAAAAAGAAGAGAAGTACCGCAAAACTTTTTTGGTTGTAATGTGGATTTAAAAAAAAAATATTATCCTTTATTTTTCATAATTTTACAACACGTGTTTCTGGTCTCGCGACCGTCTTCAGGTAAAGGATGGCGATTTCCAAATATTATTAAAAAATAATTATTGACTTCTCAAATCAACCTTAATTGTTTTATCACCCTTCGCGCAGAACTCTTCACTGCCATTTCAAGAAAGACATTCGGATTACTAACACAAAAATAGAGAATGTCTCGCATCGAGATTATTTAACATTGAAAAACATAAAGAAAATAATTAATTATATTTCTCACTTCCGTTTCACAGTCTACTTTGATTTCCAAAAGTGAAAAGTGTAATGCCAGTCGTTATTTCCTAAATGTTGATTTTTTGTATAACTCACAACCATTAACTGATTGAATTTCCGTGGCGATATTGGCATCTTGGGGTGAAATGATTTTTAAAATCCCTCGAGATGCCTATGCGTGAAGATCTTAGTAGAAATGAATTTTTTGAGTTTGCCAAAACCCTGTAGCGATGAAACTTACATCGATTTTCTTTCCGATAGTAACGCATGAAATGAAATTCAGCAGGTTATAGTGACCACATTCAGATGCCTATACCCAGTAAATTTGCTGATTATAAATTTGCATGATAGACTAATAATTCTGGTGTACATCATTAAGCGTCTGGTGTGTTCTTCATTTTGGTCGATGTGCGATGTCCCTTCGCTAACAAAATTTTAAGGATGCATTAACCTACCAATCACTCGAGGAATGTTATGATACTTGTTGTTTTTCTTAAATTATAAGCTGTATGACGTCTTTCTCAAATACACAATTTCCATAAATAATTTTCATGCCAGGAAATGACTGAATGTCCAGTCGAAAGTACTTGCGTATTTAAGAAAGACCGTATACAGCATATCATTTAACAAAAAAAAACAAAGATCATAACGTTTATCGAGTGATTGGTATGTTAATGCATTTTTTAAATCTTGTTAGCGAAGTGATTTCATCACATTATATATTTACTATTTTACTTTTTGTGTGAATGATTCATTGTAATATAAATTGAACTGCACCACATATTTGGTATATATATATATATATATATATATATATATATATATATATATTCTTAAGATGTGCTATGTGTATGGAATAAAGTGCTCAATATTAGAGATAGAGCGTGTGTAAATATAAAAGTGAACATAAAAGTCAACAGTTAGAGGCGACAGTCTGTTTCATGATAGATGCAATCGTCAGGCCACGAGTGCTGTTATTTTTCTCGGCTATTTATATATACGGGTCAGTGCTGCATTGTGGGTAGTCTATTTTGGCGGTTATTTTACCGGAAGTTATTTATTTGTTTATTTATTTATTTGGGTTAAATTATTTTGCTTGTTTTTATTTAATTCTCTTTTTTCTTTTTATTTTCTTATCTTATATATTTTTTTATTTTTATTTTTATTTTTATTTTGATCGGTATTGTAGCTTGTTCAAAATATTATGTTGGCGGGAACTGTTCCCGCCAAAATAATAGTTAGAACAAACAGCAACAATCAACCCCAAAATTGAACAAATAGCTTGAATTATCTTCCCATACAAAAACAAAATTATTAAATAAGCTATATAATCAAATTTGTACTACGTTAATAAAAACACCGATCAAAATAAAAAAAATAAATAAAGAAATATATAAGATAAGAAATAAAATAAATAAAAAATAAAAATAAATAAAACCAAGAAAAATAATTTAACCCAAATAAATAAATAAACAAATAAACGACTTCAGGTAAAATAACCGCCAAAATAGACTACCCACAATGCACCACTGACCCGTATATATAAATAGCCGAGAAAAATAACAGCACTCGTGGCCTGAAACAGCCTCTAAGTTTTGACTTCTATGTTCACTTTTATATACATATATATATATATATATATATATATATATATATATATATATATATATATATATATATAATTATATATATATACATGGATGTAGATTGTCTACTTATTTTTTTAATAATATACCCAAATGACACACACACACACACACACACACACATATATATATATATATTTATATATATATATATTTGATTATAGGTAATATTTTGATGAAATTATTCTCGCACAAGTCTACACACGTAAATATTACAAACAATTTTCTTCTTCTTCTTCTTCTTGTATAAATTATTCATTTTCATATTTACTTTGTTCAATACAACAGGAAGATTATTTTCCGAGATGCTATTTATATTCGTATCACATTGGGTGCAGAAAACATTTGTACTCTTTCGACTCGACATTATGAAAAAAGAAAATCTTTTATTTAATATAAAGTGTTTCATTCAATTATTTTTTTAACTTCCATCTACCGAGAAAATGGAAGCGGTTGTCGTCAGTTCTCACCCAGCAGAATAGATTAAGCTAAAAACATGATAGCATTTCAACTTATAGATTCCAATGACTTACTTCCGTTTCTAGTCGAGACTACCTAAAAAGTTGACCAAAAAGTATGTTTTTGGCTTCATTAAGAATATGATTTCTCACTTTTGTTATTTTCTCTAATAACTTATAAACAATTTCTCCCAATTATACCATTTATTTTGGAGTAAGGTGATTAATAATTGGTGATTTAAATCGGATGGGTATAGGCACTTAATGACGATATAGAAAAATACAGAAATATCGTTCAGGTTTTCGAGATCCTTAGGTAATCAACAGGGTAGCTTGCGACAATTGATGAGTTTTATGTACCCTGATAATTACTGGGAAGGGGGAAGCAGTTGTTAGATCCGATGTGCTTCAGGCCATGTCGGCCACGATGATCTTGTAAATTTGAATATTCCCTTATTAATAAATCCTCGAAATATGCTTATCTGCTTAGTTTCGTTTCCTAAAATAAACAAAGTCATCTGAAAAGAATGTTGTTAGGAATCCTGCAGGAGAGAGCCTATTATTCCGTCATAAGATTTCTCGAATATTCGGTAGACGAAAATAAATAAATATACTGTTTAATAAATACACGTATAGTCTATTTAAACATTATATCCACTTAAAATGACGGTAAAGTCATAAAAATCTGTCGGATTATTAAATAAAATTCCATCACGTCTTTAGAAATTACTTTGCTTAGGTTAGGACACGATTCTGAGCATAAGTCAAAAACATATATATAAACCCACAAAAAACGAAATTCTGGAATCCCTCGATTAATGCGCATTCGAATATAGAATTTTCAATTAGTGCACTAAATGTTTTTATACCAAAATCCGATTAGTTCATGCATAACAATGAATAAGTGCGTTAAAACATTCTTCAGGACCAAGTGATATTTAAAATGTTGCAATCTGTAAATATATATGTTGTTGGCGGCTAGAGCAAAGAGAACGGCAAGAATCTCCTGTACATACATATATATATATATATATATATATATATATATATATATATATATATATATATATATATATATATATTGAGAGAGAGATAGAGAGAGAGAGAGATAGAGAGAGGGTGTAACAGCAAAATTGACGAAATCGTGTTATGGTATAATTATCCATCCTACAAAATGTTTAATATCTCAAAATTCACTAAGCTAATTGAGTTTCTTTTTACAGGTTTTCAGATGAGACTGTTATCCATCTTGACACCATTTATAGTAAGAATCACGGAAAACCCTTTGAGTTATTCAGATCGTGATAAAACAGGTTAAAATCGTTTTGTGTCAGCACCACTATGTCTTCCCAACTGACCAATGGTGAGAGGAAAAAGATCATTCAGGCCTTCAATAATGGTACCAACATTCATACTCTGGATTCCATCTTCAAATTACATTCAAGATCCATCAAGAGAACATTGAATAAATTTTTAAAAAGAGGGAATAGTAGGGAGAAAAATGAATGAGGAGATCAGGACAAGAAGAGGGATCCTCGTTTCAACTTAGAGCTAAAGAGATCAATTAGAAATGATCTAACTCAATCAATAAAACGATTGGCAAATGAGAAAGGGATTTCAGCTATGACAGTCCAAAGAGTCTTGAAAAAAAAATTGGAAATTAAATCGAACATGAAATGTGTGAAGCACCCTGTTAATACCTGACAGAATGTTAGGTTAGATGGGGCTAAGTTAATCTTGAATAAATTGGAAACTGATCCTGGAATTATGTATATTCTCTTACTAGCTGAATAACTTCGGATAATTCCAGTAAGATATTTTAATTATTTCTGATTTACAACGGTTCAAAGCTGAATCTAACACTTCGACAATTTTACTGTTACACGATTTGGTCAATTCTTCTGTTACACAAGGTATA
>OZ038508.1:2892053-2907053 GCA_964036315.1 Acanthosepion esculentum | reverse complement strand
GGTTCTTCGCTGGTGGTTAAGCGAAATGAGATGTTTAGAGATACAACTGCATCAGAGTTTTCAAGAGGGCAGAGCTACGTATGATTATAAAAGTTAGTAATTGAGGTAAAAAAGAGATCGATACGTGAAGCGTGTCCGTCATGGTGACTGGGGAAATGCGTGTGGAAGTCATCCACTTGCATGAAAGATTGAGTGATTGAGATGTTAAGGGTTTGGATGCCATCGAGGTCAGTGTTTAAGCCACCTACTATGGTGGACATTAATATCACCGAAGACGAATATGTCTGTAAACGAGTGAAGGTAGATGACCTTGTCTATATTATCAGAAAAACTATCTAGCATGCAACAGTGTATGAGAGGAGGGAGAACAGTAGAGATTGCTGACTGAGTTAAGTAGAGAGAGACGAAGAAACATTTACGAATGATCTGAAGATACAAGAGTGAGCTACCTAGATATAGGGTGATGTTCGCGGGCATAAGCTCCCAGATCATGTATATGGATATTAGAGTCCTTTCTAAGGAGCGGAATGTAGCCAGGAATCGCGAAATCAGAGGTGGTGATTGAAGAGTTGGGATTAGTTTTACAGAGGGATATGATGTCCGGAGATTTTTCGAAGGCAAACGATTCCATACTACAGAACTTGCTAGGGATACCACGAATATTGTAGAAAGAAAGGGTAAGGGGTTTATGTGTTTTGTATTGAGTTGGTTTAGATTTATATCTTGCGTTGTTTATAGTCATGATGAAATATATTGGAAAGGAAAGGCCTAGGGTAGTAGTAGCAGTAGTCGGTCATCAAATGTAACATATGCAGGAAGGCAACTGGCACCGGCTGCAAGATAATGTGTTCTCGGAGTTTCCCACCGGCGGTGCTTGTAGGGACAACTCTCTCTGCGCATTATGGCACTGAAAGAATCCTGATATCATGCAACTATTGATCAGAACAGCATCCGAAGTCACAACGCAATAGTTTGGACTTCTAACTACCAGTCGGGAACAGCAAGCAGAAAACTACCAATCCGGCACCCACAGTATGAAGAGACGTTGCCACCATCCATGCGTATCACAAAAATACATGACAGCACCACTATTGAGGCCTGGGAAAAGGAAAGAAACCGGGAACAACTTCCTACATAGGAAACAAGGGATGAGCCTCTATTCTTGTTCAAGTAAAGAGGGAGTAGTATGGACTTGAGGACAAGAGAGCTTATCTCTTCTCCTACTAAAAAAAGGTCAAGAAAGAAAAACAGAAAACGGAAAACAATCCCGGGTTTGATATCCAGGTAAATTATTTCTTTCAGATATCTAATTTGGAGAATCGAGAAGCAGCCCACGGTTACTACAGCACAAATATGCACACATACCTGTGAGCCGGTGGGGGGTTAAGATATAAAATAATTAAGATTTAACTTAGTATGAGACCGAATACCAACTCTTTCAAACAGCGTTTGCAAATCCCACGGCAGTAACCACCAAAACAAACCTTCATTAAACATATGAGAGAAAATAATTAAAAATGAGTTAATTTGTAAAGTTTAAAAAGAAGGAGAAAGACATATTGGGCAAAAGAACATAGGCATGAATTTAGGGGAAAGAAAAATACAAAATTTCAGTAAGGAGATTAATATTACCTACATATAATTAACGTGTATGTGTGTGTGTGAGTGTGTGTGTGCGTGTGTGCGTGTGTGTGTGTGTGCGTGCGAGGCGTAATAAAAAAAAGTATCGGGACTGATTCGATAAAGAAAACTACAACACATATCAATTGGGAATTCAGTCTTCTTCGAATTAGTCCGTCTCTGTATCCATGCACTTTATCCAGAGTCGTTTCCATTGATGGAAGAATTCCTGGAACACCTTTTTCTAGTGACAGTGAAGAATTGCCTGATCCCTTTATCTTGGATTTCATCAATGTTTGAAATCATGTAACCTTTCAAGTAGGATTTGATTTTTGGAAAGTGGAAAAAGTCGCAAGGGAAGAAATCTGTGTTCTATGGTGCTATGGAGAATGTGTTCTTGGCAAAACAAAAAACAACTGCTGAATAAGCCATGGCCACTGATGGAAACACGGTGACGACCACACTCTACACACTTTTCTTCCAAGCCCCCTATAAACAATGGAAACGAGCTACAATATTATAACTTAAAAACTGTTATAACTCCTAAAAATATTCAACGTCTGGATGTAGTAAGCTACTTCACTCTGCTTATTTTAACTCCGTTGCCATAGAAACAGTCCCGATATTGTTTGTTCAGACGTTGCACACACACACACACACACACACACACACACACACACACACACACACACACACACACATATATATATATATATATATATATATATATATACATATATATATATATATATACATACATATATATATATATATATATATATATATATATATATATATATATATATATATATATATATATATAAGTTTAGTATTTATGTAAACTATAACTTCAAGTATATGTGCAGTGCCAAACATTTTGGTCACTTTTTTTCTTTTCTACAAACTCATGATCTATTCTGAAATGAAGATAATAATCTTGTTCTGAGGAGGATCAGTCAGTGTCATGGTGATCGGGTTCGGCTTTTGCAGCTGCTGGATTTAATCTTGAGATGAATAATCTGTCTGCGCGCAAATCTCTCACCTGGCTGCTACTGATTCCATCAACTACTTCGACCATTTATTTCTTAGCGCAACAGCGATATAAAACGCAAACGTCTGTTGTAATCATGAACAGGGCATTGCTTCTGGCCAGGAACGACACATTCTATAGCGGCGTATGTCTGTAAGGTTTTGTGAATATTTTCGCCTCGTAAAGAACTCGAAAAAAGATGTCGGTCGTAACGATTCTATTTATTTTTAAATGCGTAGTTATCCATTTGTACAGACAAAAAGAGAGGGAAGGGAGACAATACTAGATGAAGCGAGTCTGGCTATATTATAGGCACCATCTGGTGTAATCTGTATATATTTTAAGATAGAGAGATAGATAGATAGATAGATGGTTATGAACAGACTGAGACATATAGATAGATAGGTATGAATAGACTGAGATATATATATATATATATATATATATATATATATATATATATATATATATATATATATATATATATATATATAGATAGATATGAATAAACCTTGAGATACGAAGTGACTATACTGCGATATAGAAAGAACAAATATAGATGTTAAACATAAATTCATTGAGAATGAGGGATGCAAATTGATATATATATATGTGTGTGTGTGTGTGTGCGTGTGTGTGTGCGTGCGTGTGTATAGATAGCTTTGGTGATGGCTCTATATTTGCAACAGCGAAAAAATGATAATTCTGCCAGTGGTGGGCAAGAATTTTAGACAGCTACGTTTGGCAAGACGAAAGTATTTGAAGAGAAACAGGAAAATCCAGTGCTCTGATCAGAAGATATATGGCAGTAATCTTTTAACACTGGGCATTAAAGGAAGAGTAGAAAGCGGTCTCGCATGCACAACATTCGGACAATTTCTCGATAATTTATGTCCAGAAAGAAAATGATGTAAGTATTCAAGACAAAATAAACGCTATTATTTAACCGCAGTACCTTGTCAGTCGTTTTTAAGGACATTTATATAAAATAGGGGTTTCTACCTAAATGCACAATTATATATATATACACACAAAAATATAAATATATATATATACAAATACACACACAAACATATATGTGTGTGTGTGTGTATTTATATAGTTAACCAGTCAGGATGTGGGTGTGTGTGTGTGTGTGTGTGTGTGTGTCTCTCTCTCTCTCTCTCTCTCTCTCTCTCTATCTATATATATATATATATAGACACACATAGTAAAGGTAACAAATCAGTTGGTATATAATCCACGTGGATCCAAGTAATATAGAATATTAAAAATGATCCATAGAAAGTGCTCAATGTATTTATTATTACAGAACAAATAATTAATTAACAATAAAATCCCCAAACTCCTCATACCTGGGGATAGCGTATTTCGGCAGACGAAGGTATCGGTCGTTTGTCTGAGCAACCGCAGTGTGGACTGAGTTCGTATCAGAAATAGAAATTTAACTCTGAAAGCTAAAAAAAATCAACCTGTCGAAAAATGAATACACAATCTATCCATTTTAATCTTTCAGTCAGACGAAAGGCACAAGGCATTGTCAGGGTAGGGTGAAAGTTATTTGTCTTAAAGGGAAGAAATTTTATAAAATTAAACCCGAATATTAAACTTATGGCATTAATTGGGAGTTATATGAAGAATGAAATAATAATTTAATGTTAAAAGATGAATAAAAAGGGGTTTAAAATAACTTTAAAATATGTAGATAAAATGCTTTAAGTTATTAATGGAAAAATGTTGGAGAGACCTTAGAGTAGGGGAAAGTTTATAATTTATAATTAATATAGGTAAATATGTTATATTATGGAAATATAGTAGCTAATTAAGTTAAACCTATATTACGGAAATTTGAATTTGTTTTTATGTCGTCATTTTAACATTAATTCATCCCTCTGATTTGGCTTTGATTATCGTATTTTATTATTCTATTTTTTTTTCTTTTAAACATAAATCACACCTATCTGTAAGACCATTAGGATTACGTTCGGAACCTATAATCTTCCTCCAGTAGAGGGCAAATGCAGACCAACCAAGATTATATCATTTCCCGCAAATAAAATATGAAGAAGTATAATGTTTACATTGGAATTTCCGCGGGGAAAAATAAAGAGAGATCTTATTCCCATAGGTACTCATTTTCTAACCACAAATTAAAACACCAGAAAGCTCTTTCAAAAAAATTTGGGCAAGTAAGGAGAAAGGTTTGAGCCAACAGATAATTTCATGGCTTAAAATGAAACTTCCAAGGATTTTCAGTGGAACCAAAATAAAATTTATCATTGTCACCAGAAGGTATGCTCGCTCAGTATATAATATCATCAGTCAAACATTTACCGTTTCAGGGACACGTCATATTTTTTCGGCAGTTGAATTTGTTTTTATGAATATTTACATTGACTTTGTTGGAAATATATTTGTTTAATATAATACCTCATCTCAGAAATATAGACAGATATTAATATATGTGACTATAGCGGCTGAACAGCCCCGTGTGAAACATGAAGAAGATTGTGATTTCACCTGGTGTCTCTCAGAAGGAATAAAAGCATCGATGCCGTCTTTAACCAAACAAGAAACCTCCGTTGCACAATTCTCAATAGAACAGTTAAGAAAATCATTCCAAGTGGCGTCTTGAGAATGTTACGAAATTAATACCAATTGGTAACCTGGTAGCAGAGAGAAGACCCATGAACAGGAGATTACTTCGTGATAGACGATGCAAAAGGAGAATCAAGATATACTGCAGCGTGATCTGAATTGCCAAGAGGACAGTGCCATGGTGCTCGACAAGATCTAGGAGAGGAGGTCAGGATCAAATCAAGTCAAGAAAGATATTAATCAGTTTTACTAAATTACTACATAAGAACCGCATAATCGGGCGTCATTTAAGCTAGTTCCTGCAGAGATCTCTTGTTTGGGCGTTCGGTGCGGTGAGTTAGACATCGGTGAACAAAACACAAATTAAGTTGACCCTCTACTACTTCTACTAAATCAAATTCAACAAAGGCAACGACAACAAGAGAAATAATCAAATAGGCAGATATTTGTTTTGACAGAAAATATTTTTATATAACAAACATACACGATGTAATAAAGTTGTTTAAAACACATTAGAGTTCATGGTTGTGCGATCAAGGGTAATATAAAAGGTGTTATGCTATAGATCTGGTAAGGAATTAAACAGTTTATGTTGATGATGAAATTGAATGAAATAGATTGCTTGACTTACTATAGAGTTGTCTCGCTTCGACTGATATAGTACGGTTTCCTTTATGTTGCTAAGATATTGAGTGAGTTGGTTTATGAATCTCATCTTAGTTGAATTCGTCACTACATGAGTTGATATTGAAATGAAATTGAATTACACAAGCCAGGTTGATGTTAATAAAAATAACTTTTAGCGAGGAAGTTGGGTTTCATGAATTCCTATGACGAGTTGATTATTTTAACGACTCACTAAGTTGTGTGGAAGTTTCATATTTATGAATTTTCTTGCTCACGTATGAGGCTCGAGAGAATGTTACCAATTTTTGGCGCGTTGTACCCTGAACAAGTAAGCTCGAGGTTAACCGTTCGGAAACACGACATCATTATTTATGGACCAATCAGAAAGCATTGTTTCGTACTGAACTGGAGCCGATTTTAATGGGTTCAACACAAACTGAGAATACTTAGCTGTGATCCTCTTTTAACAGGTTTAAAATAGAGAATGTAGAAATGTAATTTTACATAGGTAAGGAGGGGTAGATACGGTAGGCAACAATAAACTACAGAACTCAAAATTGATTTCTGCAATCAAGTAGTGCATTAGTTTTTAAGCTTCACTTTTAAAAGTCCAACGATAATTCTTCTGTCACCATTTAATTTAAAGAAAATCTGATGTACGTAGGTCCTTACTTTCCCTACCAACAATTATTTTATTTCATCTGTGACTTCAGCTGGATTTCGCAATTACTTTCGATTATTCCCAAATTTATTTCCAAGTTATAAAAATTGTTATCGTACAAAAACAAAATTGTCACAAACAATCAAAATACTGAAAACCTGGGAATCAAAAACTTCAAGATTGCGGATCTGGATCCGAGCCTGAATGCTTTTAATTTCCTAACAGAGTAAAGTAGAAAAAGTGTAACACATTGACACACTGGTATTCGCATTTATTATATAGAAGGAGTACGGAAATCCACTATTTGACTAAGAGTTTAGAGAAGTGAAAACATGAAAGTTGGAATAAAGGCTGCAGTATTAACATTAGAATGCTTAAGCCACTTGACGTGTTGAACATTAATATCACCAAACACAAAAATATTCGCAGTTGAATGTAAAGCGAGTGTCAGAGAGTTATTTTTATAGTCAGAAATGTTACAGTCCTGAAAAAGAAAAGAGCCACAAAAGAAAGAGAGACATCTAGCAGTGTAATAATGAAAGTTGAATCCCTAGGAAGAATCATCTGGGGATTCAAGAGTCAATTCTCTTGCAACTGCATGATTTTCCTGGATATAAACACCAACATCCTGCATATGTATGTAAGAATCTTTTCAACAAAGAGGAAGATAGCCTGGAACAGAGAATTCATTTGTGGCGATACAAGAATTTCAATTAGTTTCGCAAAGTGCGAAGATATCTAGAGAATGTTTCAAAAGAGAAGATTCTACACTACAGAAATCTTAACATATTCCCCGAATGCTGGAGAAAGAAAATTTGAGGCAGGTAGGTGTTTTCTTTTATTTATTTTAATGTTTATTTACGATATATAAGCCATGAAATTTTGATTTAAAAAAAAAAAAAAACGGAATTATCACCATTACATATATGGTAATGCAACCTGGTCACAATGTATCTATAACTAAAACATAATATATCCTCTGATTTTACCGCCAAAAATACATGAGAGGACACCTATTCTTGCTTTATATACTACTAGGAATACCCTGATATTATGAAAATGTTTATCCCATCAACCTCTCTAAGCGCTTTTAAAGAGTCCGGCCTCCTTCCTACAAGTCGGATGCAACAACCAAAAATCTACTGACCGGGTACACTCATGATAAAATATCACAGACACTGATCAGTCAGATCCCAAACAAGTTAAGGCAATTAAATCATTATGACGATTAAATAACCGGTAAACCTCATACAAAGAAAGTAATACAACTCTACTCTTATGCAATAAACAGGGAAGGAGTGCTGGCCGAATCATAGGCGAACCTATCAGCTCCTATTAAGCCATTTACAGTATGAGAGACTGGGTGTTTTATCGAGACAGCATCTCTAGAAATTTTGACGAATAGGACTAAGTTGGAATTACAAAATTGTTAAAATATCTATGCAGCTTTTTTGAGTTTAGGAGCAAAGGAATATTAATATCATATTGAGGAATTAATCAAGTAAAAATTAATCAAATTTCAAGTTTAAATCCACGTCTACACAGCACGGAAAAGACGCTTACATCTATATTTTACACTGGACATCGGAATAAATACTTCGTCGTCATGAACCACATAGACGTACTATTTTATAAATTGGTTGAGTTTGCTTAGCGGCATATCAACTCCTCGATCGGTTATTTAATGCCGAAATCTAAATATTTTGAACGCAATTGCATGACTTCAACTAGAGATAAAATGTATAGTTGGTCATTTTACTATAACTATGTATTTCTATACGCTCCTAGTGTTTTAATTTTAGTTTGGGGTGGGTCACAATTTTCCCATAGCTGGGACCTTAACAGGGTGGTTCTGTGAACAACAGCAATTAAGAGGCTATTTTATAGAGAGATAGATTTGAACACTGACAGATAGATAGATAGATAGATAGATAGATAGATAGATAGATAGATAGATAGATAGATAGATAGATAGGTATGTAGGTGTATGCAAACTGTGATAGAATTAAGTGGAGAGATAAATATAAAGAAACTGTCGTATTTATAACTTGTAAAATATCTTCAGATTTGCCGCAAACGCAAGCCCGCGTATATTTCAACACAAATTTCTCGAGTCAGCGTAGTGCTCTGGTATCGATGTTCAAATGACTTTTGAATAGTTCGCGCCAATAGTCTTGCAAAAGAGAGGAATCGTTCATTAAGTAACGCCCCTTTCTTGTTTTCTCTCCTTTCCAAGTGTGTGCCATCCATTTTTCACAGTGAAGCCAAAATGTCTGTTGACGATTCACACACAACACACACCTACACAGTCAAGACACTCAAATACATTCATTAACAATTTTCGTTATGTATTCTATTTATTTTTAGGAAAAGAATCTCTTAAACTTTCCTTTTATTTTTGTTAAATAAATGATATATTATATTACACATCAATCGGTCAATTTTACTTTGTTCATGTAGCTTTTCAATACATTTTATCCCTCGGCCACGGTGATTTCTAATTTCGTGTTAACATAACTATACTACGACAAATAATAATATAGGCGAGTCATTTAGTCCATAGTTACGTAAGAAATTAATTAGTAAAGTTCTGTAAAAAAGGAATCATTAAATCAAATGAATATTAATATAAAATTAGCTCATGTAATCAAGTTAAAATTAATAAAATTTCAAATTTCAATCTACGTCTACACAACACAGAACAGACGTTTAAATATTGATTTTACTCTGGTCGTCGAAATAAAGACTTCGTCTTCAAATGGAACACATCGTCTTACTATTTTATAGATTGTTTGATTTTCTTTAGAGGCATATTAACACCTCTATGGGTTATTTCATGCTTTAATCTAAATATTTTGAACGCAATTGCATGCCTTCAACTACAGATGAAATGTATTATTGGTCATTTTATTATAAATATGTATTTTTATACTTTCCTAGTGTTTAAATTTTCGTTTGGACGGGTGTCACAGTTTGTCCATAGCCACCTTAAGAGGGTGGATCTGGGAACAACAGTAATTAAGAAACTATTTTATAAAGAGATAGATTTGAACACTGATAGATAGATAGATAGATAGATAGATAGATAATGAGCAGACTGAGATAGATAGATAGATAGATAGATAGATAGATAGATAGATAGATAATGAGCAGACTGAGATAGATAGATAGATAGATAGATAGATAATGAGCAGACTGAGATAGATAGATAGATAGATAGATAGATAATGAGCAGACTGAGATAGATAGATAGATAGATAGATAGATAGATAGATAGATAGATAGATAGATACATGGATAATGAGCAGACTGAGATAGATAGATAGATAGATAATGAGCAGACTGAGATAGATAGATAGATAGATAGATAATGAGCAGACTGAGATAGATAGATAGATAGATAGATGATGAGCAGACTGAGATAGATAGATAGATAGATAGATAGATAGATAGATAGATAGATAGATAGATAGATAGATAGATAGATGCAAACTGCGGTAGAATAAAATGTAGAGATAAATATAAAGAAACTGTGAATTTTATAACTAGTAGTGTGCTGGTATCGATGTTGAATTGACTTTTGAATCGTTCTCACCAATACTCTGTTCATTTCCCCGTCTCTAACCGTTCCTCGGTTACTTTGAGCAAATATCAATCTTATCGATTCAAATAATATTGACAGAGTTCAGACTTTGAAGATGTTGCTATTCTGTAGCTGCAAAATACACTGTTACGCCTCATGAAAAACCTTGACAGGATTAAAGATTTTACATTTGCTATCGGCTATATCTCTGAGATGAGGTTTTATGATCTCTTACAGTATTTATTTTATTCGGACTGTTATTCTCAGCTTCATTTTCATATTCACAACCTTTCATCCGTTGTACGTTCCGGCCTTCTTCAGGTGATTGGAATTTCAAACCGAACCGTTTATTTCGTCCACCTGGGTAGATTGTTCTAGTTCTACGTCCCATGCCTCTTCCGGATGTCTTAGTTATTTCCCTTTAACTCAACTCTCCAGTGGATAAAGACGTTGGTCAGATCCAGTGACTAGATCCAAAGAGGGAGTTCAATACCAGCCACAGCAGTGGTGAAATAAACTTGTAGCGTTCAGTTAAAGGGAAATAACTACGACATCCAGAACAGGCATAGAACGCGAAACTAGAACAATCTACACCGGTAGGGGGAACAAAGTGTTCGGCTTGAAATTCCAAGCACTTGAAGAAGGCCGGAGTTTACAACGGCCAAAACGTTGTGAATATGGGAGTGAGGATGAGGATAACAGTCCGAATAATGTAAATGTTTCAAATTTGGATTTGGTCAACACGTCGTTTTTTTCGTTTATTTTTTTTTTCTTTGTTATGGTTACCGTTGTTGTTGCTGTTGTTGTTGAAATCGTAAAATGTCTTAAACACTTCTCAAGTCCGAATAATATTCATGTCTGACTATTATGTGTAAACTCGTTTATCCCAGTAAAGATGTCTTATTCAAAGAAGCTGTCTTGTTGTCTGGTAGCATCATAAATTTCTCATCCCAGTCTGTGAATCAATAAAAGATTTATGTTTGAGGAATTAATCTCATGTTATTTACTCACGTTCGGCCTAGACCTTGCTCACTCTTCTACGCGTCTCTCTCTCTCTCTCTCTCTCTCTCTCTCACAGACTATCCACTCCCTTTCTGTTTTCTGATTTTTCTCTACCAAGACAAAACTTAAAAGGACCGTTTATTTGTTCGGTACACTTTTATATAGATCGTGATATCATGAAAAGTATTTGTTAATAAATACATCGAATATTTCAGTTTAATGATCACAAGCATTTTTGGCTTGAGGGAGATGTGAAAAAATAACCACATTTTTAATCTACCGCTTACATTATTTAAAACCGGTTAACAGACTAAAGTTTCAGATTTTCTCTCCCTTACGCTTCTCCTCTACTTCTCAATTAGTTGTCCGCTTGATTTAAATATTTACAGTAAGAACAGGTTAATTGTTTTATGTAATGATCTCGATCAGTAAGTAGGTGATCGTGTCTCTCCACAACTTTCTTTATTTAGTCCGAAGAAACCTTAGACCATTTACCTTTCTTCTTTGTCGTTGTTCTTCCTTCAATTCATCCGAGAGGCCAAAGCACGTTAGATCTAATAACAGTTTCCCCATAAAGGGTGGAGGTTCGATTCATGCTAGATAGCGCACATTTTTCGTTAACAATATCTCTTGAATACGAAGCCGGTAGACCAAAATAAATAAATATACTAGTTAAATAAACGGAGCGTCTACTCAAAATACGATTACCCAATAGTAATAAGCTTTACGTAAAATGTCTGCATAGGGGTTTTAAGGTTAGATAAATGAGATAACTATATATATCAAATTCTGTTCGTTAAGACGGATAGAATTATCCTGTCTTTGTCTAAAAATAAATACGTTTAAATCTCCGGATGTTTTAAATTCCAGTTCGAATCCATTACATTTACTTACGTGCTAATACCTTTGGGAAAGGTATTAGTCCGCTTCTTCTCCCTATGGGTTCTATAGCCTTGGATGACAACTGGCCAAGGAGAAGGACAAGTAAATGTTTGCCACATAGGTGATTGATGTTAACAGCAGCAAACCAACCGCAGAGTTTCATATCCATATCAGAGGGCATCAGAAATTTACTGCGTATATTTTTCGATTTTTCTTTTGTTTACAGTTTGATTCTAATTCATGAATGTAATTGTAATAGATTGCTTTATTTGTATTTTTCCATTGGTTTGGTCTGTTTTTTATTTTTGAGCATATTTTGTCTAATATTTCTTTGCTTATTTTCCCAATGTTGTTTTTGAAGGGTTTGGTAATCTGCATGTTGGTTTGGTCGTGAAATTGTCCTTATGGTCTTTTAATCTAATAAATGGTTCTATTTTTGCAAATTGTTGTGTATATTGTTTAAGTTTAGCTTAGTGGCTATGCTTTCTTCATATTTATTTGTATCACTTTTTGTTTCGTTGTTTGTGGTCTTATAAAATTTAGTAACTTCTTTGTCAACTAGTCTATTGTAATTATTGGTTACAATTATATAGATTGTCTTGGATTTATATACTTTTATAAAAAGTTTTTTAAGTTGTTCATCACTTTTTGGTCTTTTTTTTTGGAAAATATTGTTGAATTTCTTTTATTTCTTATTGATTATGTATTTTAAAGTCATTTTCAAAAACTAATTCATTGATATAAATCAAAATTTGTTAATATTTTATTGTTGTTCTTATCTGCGTTGGTGTGGGTTTCCATCATTGTCATTATCTTTGTTGAGCAAAATCTTTCTTCCTTCCATATTTGGCGTTTTATAAAGAGTCCTTTTTTGTGAGTTTGATTTTGCAATCTTGGAGGCTTGATGTCGCTATATTTTTTAATAATTGTTTTCATTCAATATTGATGGAAGCTAGTGATATTTTGGTTTTGTTTTGGTTTTTCGTGAAAAATAAAATAGCAGAATTGAATGCTGTGAAAAGGTGATCAAACAAAAATCAAAATCTACAAGAATGTTAAAGTCAGTTTCATTTTTTCGGGAGTGAATTCAACAGTGATGTTAAAGTTAGTATGAAGCCAAAATGCCTTCGGTCAATGGGATAATGAGAGAAAAAGACGTTAAGGCAACCAGGCATTACTATAAAGTGTTCAATATCAAACATAGAACATTAATAGAATTAATACAATATATAAGTATTTGATGTTACCCTCAGTACCCCCGACTCCAGAGTTTCATTGCTGGATCTGTATGTTAAAGCTTCAGGGGTTTACTGATTATATTTACCAATCTTTTGTCTTTATGCACTTAATATTGGTATAAGATTATTCCGTATTGTTTGTATTCGTGTGTATGTGTTTGCGCGCGTGCAGCCATGCGCCTGATTATGCGGGTGTGCGTTACCGCGTGTTTCCTCCGTCTGCGAAGATGTGAGTACGTCTAGGGTGTCGTGATCATTTGTCCTTTCCTTCTTCTCGTTCTCACTTTACGCTCGTTCTTTAGCTTTTTTCTCTTTTTTTTACTTTTTCCTCTTTTCATTCGATAGTTGTCATTTGTGTCAAATTATTATATTCTCTAGACATATCAGCGCTTTTAAGGTTTGTGCGTTCCAGTTTTCTATTTCCTTTTATGCTAAGGAATTTATATTTCAATAATTGATAATAGTGCTTAATGAATATATATATATTATATATATACATATACACACACACACACACATATATATATATATATATATATATATATATATATATACACACATATATATATATACACCCACCCACATATTTATGTATATGTATACATACATATATATATGCATATATATATATATATATATATATATATATATATATATATATATATATATATATATAGATTCAAACGTGTTTTGTATCATCACTCGGCTATATTTCGTTTTCTTATTTGAATTTTGTGGTCCCATATGTATTACTTGGAGGATAGAAATATTTCTCGTTCTAGTTGCCAATTTATCCTGGCGTCGGTATCCACATATTTAAATTTTATTTTATATTTACTGTTTCCCCGAGTGAAAGAAGTTTAACCCTGGTCGCTTGTCCGTCCTTGCATTGAATATTGGAGGCATATATGGACTGGTGCCCCAGCTGTACGTCTCGAGCACCTCGACAAAATCCAGAGACGAATATGCAATGTAATAGGACCTGATCTGTCATCTAGTCTATACTCGCTTTCTCACAGAGATGCCGTGGTTTTCCTTTGTCTCTTCTACACGTATTTTCACGGCAACTATTCAAACGGGTTACTTTCGCTGGTTCCCAGACTGCATGAATTTAAGCGAGTTACAAGGCTGGCATCTCGGTTCCAAATTTCACTGTCAAAACGGTTAAATGTAACCGTGTTTTCTACTCAAAGAGCTTCTTCTCTCGCTCTTCCCGTTGTGGAACTGCGTCCCCCTTGCTTGATTCCCGGATGACTATAATCTTCAAATATTCAAGTGTAATGTCAATCTACATCTGAACCCTGACCTTGTTCCCCGTCCTTATCTGAATCCTTTCCTCAAACACGCCTCTTTACTCTTGTTCTCAATCCTCTGTAACCCCTTGCATGGTAGTGGCATTCCTGCCTTGTTTGGGGTGAATTGCTTTAAAAAATGATGAGGCTTTCCATGGAAAGTGCACACGGACATACACGCACACAAAAACAGACATATATATATATATATATATATATATATATATATATATATATATATATATATATATATGAAGAAATATAGCCTTAAAGTGTGCTATATTTAGGGATAAAGTGCTCAATATCAGAGATAGAGCGTGTGTAAATATAAAAGTGAACATGGAAGTCAACACTTAGAGGCGACAGTCTGTTTCATGCTAGATGCAATCATCGTGGCGTGATGATTTCATCTAGCATGAAACAGACTGTCGCCTCTAAGTGTTGACTTCTATGTTCACTTTTATATA
>OZ038508.1:2799553-2887053 GCA_964036315.1 Acanthosepion esculentum | reverse complement strand
TAAAAAAGTAGAGAAAAAGAGTGTCTTAGACAAAGAAATCTGAACAGGTAGTGGTAGAGAGAAACTCGTAGGCGAGTTAATGTTAGACAACTAGAGAATAAGAGGGATAATGAAGACAGATTCAGGGCGAAAACCAGAGAAGCGGACAAAGAAAGAAAACGAACGACCGAGAGAAAACGAGAAAAAACGAGAAATGTTTTAAACTGGACATGTAGAATGACAGTCAAACAAATTTAGAAACCATAAATTGTACGTAGATAGATAGATAGATAGATAGATAGAAAAAAGATAGAAAGACAGACAGAGACAGAGAGACAGAGAGTTAGAGACTAAAACGAAAGTAAATCTAAGCAGACAGAGAAAAAGAGAGACGCATTCAAATCCATGAGAGAAAGAAACGCCTTGGCAAAGAAAGCTAGAGAGACCTCGATAAATTTGATACAGAGAGAGAGAGAGAGAGAGAGAGAGAGAGAGAGAGAGAGAGAGAGAGAGAGAGAGAAGTAATTCTACAAAGTTAAAAACTAAACTGGAAGGGAGATAAGGAGATAATTCGACCAAAGTTAAAAACTGACAGCTAGAGAGAAAGAGATAGAGAGGGAGACAATGTGAGAGAGACAGATGTAGAGAAAATGAAATTTAGTCCGTCAGAGATTACAAAAAGCGACAAAACTAAAACTAAAGAGGAAGAAAGAGAGAGATTGGTTATACAAATTCAATTCTAGATTTTAGGTAAGGAGAGAAAAAGTTAAAACTTGACAAAGAGAGAAAGAGGGAGAAAGATTTTGATAAATTTAAAGATAGGCAGATGGAGACAGAATCAGACAACATTAAAACTGGACAAATTTTGGCTAGCTTAAATTTTGACAGATAAAGAGAGAAAAAGACACTTAAAGTTTAAATTAGGCAGAACGAGAGAGAGAAAAAGAGAGGGAGAAAGAGAGAGAGAGAATGAACTGAGGAAAGAAATAAAACCAAAACGAGTATTTGTATTCGTTTTTCCTGCATTATAGAAAAAATGAAAACTGTATGCGAAGCTTTATTGTTAGAACGTTGTTCAGGTGACAAGAATTGAAAGAAAATCAACTTCTTAAATTGTGAGTGTTGTCTGTACGCATGTGCGTAAATGATATGGCATTGTTTGTTTCTTACCTTTTCTAAAAGCTTTGTGAGTTATTTAGAGCCGAAACATATTTTAGATTGTAAGAAGAAGTTTTTTTTTTAATTTTTGCGAGTGAATATTGCTTCATTTTTATTTTCCCATTTTTTCACCTTCTTTTTTAGTCATTTATTTTTGTACTTGATTGACTCTGAAGAACGAGGATCCATAAATGTTTAAACATTTTTGTTATTTATTTTAAAATAACAATGGTTTTTCTATATACAAATGCTAATATTTAACCTTTAGCTGGGGGTGATGAGAGAGATTCATCCTTTCTCAACGGAATTTACACATAAATCAATGAAATACTCATGAGTGTAATTCAAATGACTCTCCATCTTCTAATTTCGAATCGCTACGTGTGTATGTGAGACGCTTTTTGTTTGTGTGCGTGTCAAGCAAGAACACATCTCAAATCATTTAATTATGCACTTACTTCAGACATTATTGACATATATTACTTTTCATACAATTTGTCGATATCACAGTATATTACAGTGTAACACTCTAACCACCCACCCACCAAAACAGAACTTTCTAATTTATTTTTAATAAAATTTTAATATTACTTTTTTTCTTTGCTCTCTCAAGGTATATCATTTGGTTTTGTACATGAAATATTGGAACACTAACCTTCCTCAATATGTCTTCGCCAACCATGGAAAAGACATTTTGTATGGAGGCCTATTTCAACAACAAATCATATGCTGTAGTGCAAGCAAATTTTCATACATAGAAAGTTTCAGTGACGTCGTGCTCGATCACAAAGCAGAAGTTTTGACTGGGTTCAGAATTTCAGAGACTATGGGACACAGTGCAAAATCCCGAACGCTAAAGGCGCGAAGGACACTTATTCTGGTTGGAGGGTGTTGTGAGACCGATACTTCCCTACATCATGGACTCACCCAGTACTATATTATTATGTGAATCATGGGAGTCGCACCAGAAATGCGCAGCCGCGTGTTCTGCTGTCGAACTCTCTGTTTGGCAGAGGTGAACTCGGACGAGGCTTTGCCGCAGGGCAACGTTTCGTCCGGGGAGGTAGACAGTTCCTAAACTCGTGTATACGGGTTGTAAATGGGCATATTTTTGGCCGAGCCTACGGGCTCGGTAATCCCACGTTAAACCGGCCTTGTGCCACATTCGACCCGTGTGTGGGGGTTTGTTAAATATACCAGTAATGCGCAGCCGCGTGTTGACGAGTTAACGGTCGAAGTCTCTGCCTCTGAGCGGAGAGGAACCCGGACGAGCCTCGTTTGTGGTGGTTGACCAACCCGATCTGTTTCTACAGTTTCTACGGGCATTTTTTTGGCCGAGCCTACGGGCTCGGGAATACCCCACTTTAAACCCGGCCTTGTGCCACATCTATCCTTCGTGGAGGGGCAGTAAATACAGTAATGCGCATCCGCGTACGATACCAATATCGGACACCACTGGATAGTAAGCTCTGCTTTCACTATTCTTTGTAACTTTTCTGTTTAATATATCTTTCTTACCTCTAACCCGTGTTCCGTGTTTTCCTTCCGCGGCCCCTACTTCGGGTCCACATCAGTGGCGACAGAGGATTCGAGACACGCACCCACACCGAAACCCCAAAGCCCAGTCTCACATCAGTGGGGACAGAGGACTCGTTTAACCACACTGGTCCCCACATCAGTGTTGAACTAGAATTTCAGCTGGCATTACTACATCAGCGAATGAAACGCAATAAACGAGCAACCAAGTATCGCGAACGACTGCTTAAAAAAAAACAGTTTGTGCACAAAACAAACTGACAAACTCAAGAGCTCGAAGTTCTACGGTTGACTCTAGTTCGAAAAAACTATTCACCAAGTCGCGCATTTAGCAAAGTGTTAAAAGATTTTATGAAATTGATTTGAATTCCTAAAAAATCTCGTGCATAAAATTACCCTCCCCTCAAATTGATTGAGGTGAGTTTTTCTTTTCTAAAAAGCAAAGCAAATTCTCCCAAAAGAAGGAAAAAAAATCCAGTGTATTTATTTTTTTTTGCTGTCTAAGTGATATTTTTCTCCCTACTCTTCTAAAAAAAATATAATAACTGTGGAGAAAATTTTAATGGTCACATTGAAATTAACGGAACAACGGTATCTCGAAAGATCTAAACCAGTAAGTAGTTCTTATTAATTTTATTAATTGACTACTAGGTTTGGTATACGGTTTTACAAAGCAACAGTAATTGCTGTTATTTATTTATTTATTTCTGTTTTGTGTGTTCTTTCATTACTTGTCTACATATTATTTAAATATGGAAGAATTCCAAAAAATAATTGTCCAAATGTTAACGGTCCAGTTGGACCACCAACAAAAATCAGATGAAAGACAGCAGAAATTGGAAGAAAGATTCCTCAAATTACAGTCGGACCAACAAACAGAACAGAATCTTCAACAACAAAAAAGCGAAGAAAGACAGAAACTCCACCAACAAAATCAGACGATAGACAGCAAAAATTGTTTATGGAGTTGCATGAACAACAAATAGAATTCCAACAATTTACACTTCAGAAAACAGAACTACAGCAAAAACAACTTGAAGAATTACTTGTAAATTCAAGTAACGGCTCTAAAAACCCTGAAAAAGATACGAAATTTTCCCAGAGTACAATCTACAACTCGATTGAAACATTCGAATACGTACCAGAGGAAGACAAATGATTCGAGGCTTTTTACAGGCGCTATGAAGATATTTTCAATATAGACTGTGAACAATGGCCTAGTGAAAAAAAGGTACGTCTGTTATTAAAGAAACTGGGAGCTATCGAACATGTTAGGTTCATAGACAATATATTACCCAAGAAAATTACGGACCTGAATTTCTCAGACTATTAAGCTCCTAACGGGCCTAATATAACCTTGTTCCACAAACGTTGGAAATGCCTGAACACAGTCAAGGACAACCAGCAAGATATTCTAAAGTTTTCAGAATCGGTAAACAAGCTCTCTAATGATTTCAAATTAGCCGAGCTGACTGCCGACGATTTTAAGTGCTTAATATTCGCACAAGGTCTAGTATCAGTAGAAGACGCCGAGGTCAGACGTCGGGTACTTACCAAACTCGAAAACAAACAGGGATTGACTCTCCAAAAATTAGCAGAGGATTGTCAAAGAGTAATTTCTGTCAAGTGTGACTCAAAAACGATCGAGGAATCAGGTGTGGCTCAGATTAGAAAAATCAGAAGCAACACAATCTCTTATTCCCCGCAGAAAGACAAAAGGCAAATCTCATGTTCTAAATCCCGCAATAAACAAAATACGAATAGGCTAAAGAAACCTCCCGGACCATGTTACCATTGCGGAAAATGGCATTGGATGAAATTCTGTTCATTCAAGAAGAAAACATTGCAAAAATTGCAATAAAAATGGTTATAACTTAACTAAGTGCTGGGGACGCCAACAAGACGAGGAAACACAAAAGTAAAATTAGGCAAGCCCAATCAGACAACATAGTCGATAGGAATTTA
The DNA here is from genome assembly GCA_964036315.1 of Acanthosepion esculentum. Taxonomy (NCBI): domain Eukaryota; kingdom Metazoa; phylum Mollusca; class Cephalopoda; order Sepiida; family Sepiidae; genus Acanthosepion; species Acanthosepion esculentum. The sequence goes on along the minus strand of OZ038508.1, from coordinate 2,882,415 downwards.
AGAAAATACGTGACTGTTAATATTTTCAATAACTCTATAAAATTCCAGCTTGATTCGTGTTCTGACCTCCCGGTTATCAACTGGCGTATTTGGCGAAAGTTAAACAATCCGACCCTATTAAAGACGGATAAAACAGCAAAATCCGTAACTGGTGAGAATATTAACATCTTAGGCCAGGTGATCCTTACAAATGGAGTTACCAAAAAAGCTGAAAGCCTACGTACTAGAAAATTTAGATAACCTATTCGGAACAGATTGGATAGAAAAATTCAATCTATGGGATTGCCCAATGAGCACTTTTTGTCGAAAAATAAAAAGTACAACGTCCAATTCGGAAAATCCCAAAAAGGAACTGAAACAACAATTTCCCCAGGTTTTTTTTGGCGGCCTTGGGAAATGTTCTAAATTTAAAGCTAACTTCAGGGTGAAGGACGGTGCAAGACCAGTTTTCAAAAAGAAACGGAATGTCCCTTTCGCTGCTCTAGAGCAGGTCAACAAAGAATTAGATAGACTCGAACAGGCGGGTATTCTATCAAAAACAGATTTTAGCGAATGGGCAGCGAATGTTCTATGTAAAAAAAAGTCCAAATACGAGTATGCGCAGATTTTTCCACAGGGCTAAACGATGCTTTGCAGGATCATCATTATCCCCTCCCAAGCCCTGAAGAAATCTTCAACAAATTGAATGGCGGAAAAATCTTTTCCAAAATAGAACTCTCAGACGCATACCTTCATATAGAGGTGCATGAAGAGAGTTCTAAATTGCTCTGCATAAACACCCATAAATGTAACAAATATAACAGACTGGCTTTTGGCGTCAAGGTTGCGCCTGCAATCTTTCAGCAGGTCATGGACGCCATGCTGGGCGACCTTGACTACGCAACAGTCTATTTGGATGATATACTGGTAACCAGTAAAACGTCGGCAGAGCACCGGAACCATATAATAAACGTATTCAAGAATACGGGCTTAAGGTTAAGGAAGCAAAGTGTGATTTTTTTCTTACCAGAGATCAAATACCTAGGTCACATTATAAATAGGGATGGTCGTCGGCCGGATCCAGAAAGAGCCAATGCAATCAGAAACATGCCGGCCCCAGTTAACGTTCAATCGTTACAAAGCTTCCTCGGCCTTGCTAATTTCTACCAAGGTTTCATTAAGAACATGCAGAATTTGAGAGGACCTTAAAAAAGGATAAAACATGGGTATGGAGCCCTGAATGCCAAGACGCATTCGAGAAGATCAAGAAAACACTTACTTCGGATCTCTCTCTCACCCACTACGACCCTAATTTCGGCATCATAGTCACAAGTGATGCAAGCCCATACGGCATCGGTGCTTGCATTCTCCACAAACTGCCAGATGGTTCGCAAAAAGCTTCATGCGCTGCTACGTATATTGGCCAAATATGGACAAAGACATAGCAGACATGATAGAATCTTGTAAGGCATGCGTACTTGCAGCAAAATCTCCGACTACCACGTGCAAACCATGGCCAATCACAGACCATCCATGGCAGAGAATTCATGTGGATTTTGCAGGGCCCCTAGACAACATGTACTACCTTATTGTTGTGGATAGCCACTCAAAATGGTCTGAGGTCCTGCAATGTAAAAAAACAACCACCAACTGCACGATCGGATTTTTCTTGAGCTATTCGCGCGTTTTGGAGTGGTATATTGTGTAGTGACTGATAACGGCACTCAATTCACATCAAGTGAATTCAGAGACTTTTGCAAGTCGTATCAAGTGAATCACATTACGACGCCTCAGTATCACCCCAGGTCTAACGATCAGGACGAGAGGTTCGTGGACACTCTAAAAAGAGCTTTAAAAAAGGCACCGACGGATAGAGCATTACAGTTTCTGCAGGTGTATAGGATAACCCCTAATCCTAACACGCCTATGGGACGCTCGCCTGCAGAAACAATGTTCGCAAGAAAAACCAAGTCCGTCTTTGATAAACTCATTCCACGGCAAGCGAAGTTCAAGAAAACCGTCTCGCTCCCTAAGAAATATTTTAATCCTGGCGACAAAGTCCTTTTTGAGGCTTACAAAAACAACATAACATTCTGGGAAGTAGACAACATCAAACAGAGAATTGGCGAACTGGTCTATATTGTCCAGGGACCGAAAAATACTCACAAACGCCATATGAACCAGCTCAGGAAATGCCGTTTGAAGGAATCTGAGGAATCACCACAAAATATCTGCGAAGAGCCGATCGACGTAATATTCGAACATTTCAATCTTGACACGCGCCAAGTCTCTCCGGAAATACAACGCTCGGGGAGAAAGAGAAAGTTTACTCAACCACTCGACGTGAATCCCAAGAGGTAGAGGTATTAACAGTTTTACGTTTTTATCTCCTTCAGGAAAAAAAGAGAGAAGAAAAAAAGAGGAAAACTCTTGGAAGGGGGGTATTGTGAGACCGATACTTCCCTATATCATGGACTCTCCCAGTACTATATTATTATGTGAATCATGGGAGTAGCACCAGTAATGCGCAGCCGCGTACGATACCAATATCGGACACCACTGGATAGTAAGCTCTGCTTACACTATTCTTTGTAACTTTTCTGTTTAATATATCGTTCTTACCTCTAAGCCGTGTTCCGTGTTTTCCTTCCGTGGCCCCTACTTCAAGTCCACATCAGAGGGTTAGTTGTAGAGCAAAAGGAAACATTGATTATGTAAAGGACTCATTAGGGCTGATCCCAAAAAATCACTTCGACGACGACGTCAAAAGCTGGGAAGTTTTTGATTGTCTTTGAAACGTTTTCTTAAATCAGATCTTCATTTGTATCCTTGCAACATTCCAAGTAAAGCGAAAACGTACTGAGACGAACATGAATTCACAGGTTTTGTGTCACAATCGCAGAAAATCAAGACTTCTTGGATCATGTTTGGTTCTCTGATGAAGCACAATTTCTGCTTTCAGCTCATGTAACCAGCAAAAGCAATGGTTACTGGGGTACAGCGGCACCGGAGGATGTGTTACAGAGGCCGTTACATGCAACAAAATCACATTATCTGTTGCAAGTTCTAATCATGACATTATTTGCTCATACTGGTTGGAAGAGGAAAATGAGAGACCTCAAACAGTGAACACGGAGCACTATGTGATAGTGTTGAGGAAGCTTTGGGTATCACTGGGACGACGCAGAGGTATAGATCGAGATGAACAGTGGTTCCACTAATATACACCTGAGGAGGGCTGGAGTGCCTAACAATCGAAACATTGTGATGGCGACAAAGATCTGGAAAACCGGAAATTAATCAGAATACCGTAGAAGACTGTAAAGATAGAGAAAGTGCCGATCTCCCTTTTATGCGAAAAGAAGTCACGTGGGTCAAATGATGGCCGCTTAATGACGTCATTTAATGACCAAAGCGCCAGCTATTTTTCGGTTCGTGTACGGCAATCAAACCGTAAGGTTGCTTTCTTTAGCTCGCCCACTCTCTAGCTCGGACAGAGGCTATATCTGCCTCCTCCCAGCAGCCTACAAGTCCATCGTGCGTTTTTCCTTTGGCAATATATCTTTTCCAGGTATAGAAAGAACCTCTAGTTTGCATTCCTCAATTTAGGAAAGCCCAAGAGTCGCTACTTTCCGTTCACGGAATATGTCCTCGCATGGCAACATAGATGTATCAGGCCTGTTTGAATCTGGAGTCCTAAAACGGATTTTCCAGACCCGGGAATATCTCCATATTATATGTAAGACCCTTCTTTTTGTTTCTCCTTACACTTTGCTTGCTGTGTAGATAAGTGATGTATTATTCTCAGCGTGGGATACATATATAGATGTATCAGTATTGTGTATGTCTAAGTAATTTTTTAAAAAGTCTCTCTGAGAACAATATATGTTTCTCATTCCTTTCCTTTCATCCGTCTCTTCCCGCCCGTGAAGTACGATGTTATATCACGGATATAATAATGCCCTTAACGTTGAGAAACGTAAATGATAGAATCTTTCTTCCCTAGATCTACCCTGTTAGAAGTATATAAAAAAATACAAAAACGAGACATTATTTGCGGTGAAACGGATTTTATATACAATTTTATATGCCATTTTATATGCCATAGAATAAATTGATTTATTAGTCTGTGGCTTAGCCTAATGAATCAATGTATTCATTTATCGTGATTTTATTGCGAATTTTCATTATTTCAATTATCATAGATTTTCTGATGATATACTTTCATTGTTCTTTTCTATTAGTCCACATTACAATGACTGAAATGTCTGCCATCTTTTTCTTTTTTTAAGGCAGAATAATACAATTGATAGTAAAATGAAGTATTTTTATTTCTCTTCACTATTACAGGATTTTGTTATTCTATTTTTTTTTGGACCATGCTTTTTCTAAATCTCTCTGCACATTTTCTTTACATTTAGGAAGATAGTTTCTAATTTACTCTGGTTTTAACGACGCACAGCAGCTTCGACATCGACATTGCAAGAAAAAGGACTAATTTTCAGGCTGCTTTCAGCTTGGCGAAAAAATGAAAAAGAGCTACAGGAAAGGCGTGCAACAACTGTAGAAAAGTAACTATTGTCGCATGCAAATAGAATTCTGTTTTTTTTTAAATCATTCAATGTAAAATGAAAAGAAAATTGAGAAGAAACAAAATATGTAAAATGATACAGTAAAAGCCTTCTTGCTAATGATGTATTTCGTTATGCTACTAACAAAAGTAATGCTTGCTTATTAGCGTCGTGCAAAGCCTTATGTGGTCAGAACAGCGGACTCTGAATGTTTTTTTATATATATTACAGAAAATATTTATCAGTTTTTTTCCATCTAATTAGTGTTGGGTTTTAGATAAAGTATTGCCAGTATCATTTATAATTTGTTTTGCTTTTTCAATATGTGACGTGCCTATTCAATACATGGTTGATTATGGCTTTCCAAGGTATTTTTTTTAGCTCTAAGCAATGTTTTATAGTCAATCCTAATCTCTGTCCTGCCAGTTTAGAGCCACATCATATTAAAACACCGTTTCACCTACGATTACTGAAGTTAAACAATGTTCAGCCTGGGCAGTAGCTAAGCGGGCGAGGCATAAGAATACCAGGTGCCGTAAGCTTGGATGTGCGGGTGGTTTAATGAACAGTGGCATTGTTAATCACAGAAGCGATTTTTCCTTCCGGTTGGGTTAGTTATATTCATTTATAAGCAATATAACCTTAGGAAAAGTATTAATCCAACTCTTTTTCCCCTTCTATAGGTTAATTATATCGCTAAACAATTACTATCTAAAAACAAAAACAAACAAATATTACACCTGAAAATATTTTATGGCTTTAAATAGACTGTAGTGTTGATAAGCCGTAAAAAATGAATCAATCAATAAATCATGTCCTGCTATCCACTAACCCAGTCTTTTTAGGTAGTTGTTGTCTTTGGCATTCTTGCCTTCAGTACGTCCTGCAAGTATCACAATCTCCAAACCGTCTTTTCTTATTATGTTTCCCGAAGATTGCAGCTGTTTCTTTCTGATTATACAGGGTGTCCATAAAATCTCTTAACAATTTTTAAAATATATTCCAAAGGCAATTGACAAGATATCTTAATCAGATTTGTTCTATGTACTCAGTAGTTATCAAAGTTTTTCATCACACTGCATTTGTGTATTTCAGGTAACCTTCAGTATCTGTCTCAAGGACACATGGCACAGGGGATAATGGCGTTAGTTAGATCCAGTAACAGGACCCAAAGAGTGTGAGTTCAATACCCGTCTTAGGCAGTGGAGAACTTTCAGAGGGAAATTAACAGGAGATAACTGATAACTGACATCCATTAAACATGGCTCGTGGAACTAGAACAGTCTGCCACAGTGAGCGATCATTCCAACCACCTGAAGAAGGCTGGAGCGTACAACTGCCGAAACGTTGTAATAAACATGGCCACAAAGATGAGGACAATAGTCTGAATAATGTAAATAATATTGATGAAAGAGGTATTGTTAAATGAACGCCTAACATTTCCACACTTGTGAATTGGAAAGGATGGCCCAATTCGCTGGCCACCTTGTTCCCCAGATATCAATTCTCTATACTTCTTTCTATAGGGTTAGGTTAAAGATATCGTGTATCGAACAAAAATACGGACATCACTGACCTAAATTAAAAAAATGATTTATGAGGCTAACATTGCAAGAAATCGAGTACCGTCTTGATGTGCTTTGTGCAGCTAATGGTATCTATATAGGGGTGTATCAAATTAGTTTAAAAAAACAAACTTCAGTATCTACTCTTAAATTTGTAACAATTTCCTCATATTTGTCTATTCATTTGCTTTTCTAATATATTTTTTACTTATCAAAGGACTTTATGCACACCCTGTATATTAGATACTTTTGAGATATACATTTCATGTTTTCACTTTAGTAATAGTAGACATGTGTGATCCTGCGTAGCAGCTCTGTATAAAATCGAAGTGTCATTTTTAACCCATTTTCTTATAGCTTTTTCGCTACTCACATGTCCAGTTCATAATATTCTCAATATCCTTCTGTGGACCTACGTTACTTTTCCATCAACCTCTTTTTCATCTGTGGGGAAGACTGTTCACTATCCCCCGGAGGAATTATATGATACAGAAATTCAGTTTTCATTGTTTCGAACGTTTGAAAGGCCTATTTTGCTATTGTAATGCGCCTATTAAATTACGGTTTACTACACTGGGTTTTGAGTATTTCCCGTCTTAGTATAAATGTATATTCTTAATACTTGTCAAAGTAACCCAGACGAAAATCAGCAAAACCTATCACATAAAGGAACTCTTGAATAAAGCTGGTATGAAAATAAACACAGAGAATAAGAAAAATAATTTTTGACATTAAAATCTCATTAGCCATTATATACACAATGAATAAGAATTTATATTATCATGTACGATAATAATAATAACAAAGAATGGAGTCTTTTCATTTTCGAGGAAATCACATTTTTAAATTTAAAAAGTTATGTAATAGTTAATTCCAATATAAGAATATAGTCTCTGTCAAACAGAACAGAATGGGTGTATACCGATAATAATTACTGGGACTTGTTGTAAACTATGCATCTGAAATTAAAATTATCCGTATGATAAGATGAGCCGTTTCTTTATATGGAAACATTCGTCATTCATTGAGCGAACAGCCAGTGATATTATCGGTTGAGATTCATAAAATCGATCCATGAAAGCAATTTTTTCAGGAGCATATATTCCTCAAAGCCATTGTTATCACTCTTCTCACTACTGATGGAGGGTTTTTCGTAAGTTTTGTTTGAAATATTTACAATATCTACATTGTCCAGACTGATTCCCTCATCTTTATCGCAATATTCACAACGTTTCGGCCGTTGTACCTCCCAGCTTTCCTCATGTGATATTAGCCAGAATTTCGAATCGAACCTTTTATTTAATTCACGGGTGTTAGATTGTTCTAGTTCCACGTGCCATGACACTTCCGGATATTTCACTTTCAGTTAATTCCCCTGGGTAACTCAACACTCCAAGTGTTTTTGTTCCCTCTGCTGTGGCCAGGGATTGAACTCACAATTATTGATGTCAAATAACTTTTAGAAGCTCTCAACCGATGCTTTTATCCATTGGACCATATGTCCATGTAGAAACGGAGTTAACCCAAAACATGGCACGTAGATTTAGAACAACACCATTCCGGGAATTAAATAAAGGTTTCGGTTGGAAACCCACCAAATATAATCTGAAGAACGACGGAGCGTACAACGGCCGAAACGCTGTGAATATGACAATAAATTAGAGAACAACTGTCCGAACAATGTAAATAGTGTATATACTTAGAATATCTCATCTAGACTGATTTTAGTTTGAAGTAGTGGAGAATATCAACCTGTTGATTTTGTAATGAATTTCCATTCCAGTTACATGTATTATATGAGGAAAGTTTACACGATTCCATTGAGACAATTATATCGTGAAAACAAAAATAGCGAAACAGCTGAGATAGAATGACATTATTTTGCCTCCTATTTTCCGGCATTTTCTGCCGTCTGATTTATAGTCTTACGAATATTCTTTATTTATTTCAACCAAAATGAAAAGGATGCATTTCCTTCCCGTTGAAAATGTGCTACAAGTACAGGGGTTCACTGATGTTATCAATCGCTCTCTGGGTAGAAAAACGTGTCTCTCGATATTCTTTCAAATCAAAGACTTAAATCTGTTGAAAAATGTTTTAATTGCTTTCCAGAATTGCGTTTGTTTGCATTCATTCATGAAGTAGAAGATCTGTATTATGATTTCATTTTAGTTTGGCCAAAAGTTGTTGCAAATATTTTTTCACTTTAAAATTTGCCCGTGTTTCTATCAATCCGTTCTGAAATACAGTTTTTTTTCGTGAGTTAAAGAAACAAAATTGGGCAAAAATAGCAGGGGAACAACATTGAAGAATACCACAGAAAGGAAACTACATGAACATCTACAGAAAATAGAAAAGGAAAACGAGAAGAAGCGAATAAACATCAATCACCAGAAGGGGGAATGAATGGTGATTAACAGACAGAACAGCCCAATATGCAAATTACAAACTGGAGATACCAAAATCAAACAAGTACAACAATTTAAACAACTGGTCAATATTTTAACACAGGATGAAAAGTGCGACCCCAAAATCCGAAGGCGCAGTTTGATTGCGATGTCTGCCTTCCAGAACCTAAGCAAAGTATTAAGAAACAAAAACAAACAAACAAACCTTTAGACAAAAAGAAAAGAGTTACTGAAATATTATCTAATATCAGTCCTCCTATATAGCTGTGAATGCTGGACAATTTCCGGACAGATGATGAATAGACTTGATGAAACAGAAATATGATTTTGCAGAAGGATGCTGAGAATGTGATGGACCAAACATGTGAGCAACGATGAAGATTTAGAGAAAATGGAAACAAAAAGAACACTGATAATTAACATTAGATGGTCGGTATTTGTAGGGCCCATAATGAGGAAAGACGGCTTGGAATACGATCCTCACCAAATAGACTGAATAGAAGATAGACGAGGAAGAGCAGCGCATAACCTTCCTAGTGAGCTTGAGGAATTGGATGGCGGAGCAAGGTTTAAGTGAAATACCAAAAAGACCGAATCTATTAATAGCTACAAAAGAAAAGGAAAATTCTGAGAGCCGTGATCGCCAACGTCCTGAAGGGACACGGAACATAGAAGAAGATAATATTTTAGAAATATGGTATCAGTTATTCTTGCACAAGTTAACCAAGAATTGTAAGAGACAATACGCTGGCAGTAAGCAAGAGTTAAAATAAGTAAAAAAAAAAAAATGTGAGAATGGAACTTTTTCTTAATTTCCTCCATTGCTATTTTTTATTTTGTACAAGAACATAAAAATAAGTCTAAAAAGAGAAATAGATTAAAAGGATTCAACATTTCACCGAATCTCCGTAGTCTATGAGTTTAGCTGTTATTTCAGCTTCGCTATTATTTGTCATGGCAAAATCAATTAATCAGTTCTGGATAAGTTAATAAAAAATTGTATTAAAATTACGCGGTTAAGTTTTCAAAATCAAGGTAACATTTAATTTTCCAGAACGCCTTCATCAAGCTCTTTATTATATTTTTAAAATATATTTCAGAAGATCTAATTTATAGTATATTGGGTCAATAATGCTTGCATCAAGCCAACAGTAAGTGGCTTTCTTGCGCAGTTTCTCTGATAAAAACTTACTTTGTATTTCTATATATGAATCATGAGAAATCATTTTCATTATGCATTCCTTGATGGAAAATTATATATCAACACTATAATTAGTCATCAATTTACTCAAGATTAAACTATCTCCTCCTGACAGCAAATTAACCTAACACCTTTCTTTTTTCTATCAATCTAAACTATAATTACAAATTTTTGATTCTGGAAAGTGCGACTTTCATTGTAAGATCGAGGAAATTTTCATGTTACAATATGAGGTCAAGAAAATATAATCTTTAAGTAAAATAGTCATATTATGAAAAAAGCAACCAGTTTAACTTACAACTTTCTCCTGTCACTTCACACTGACAAAATATGTTTCATATTTTTTCTAAACTATATTTCTAAATTATAATTTTCGAAAGTGAAAATATTCTGGAAAATTTGTAAACTTTTCGCCCGAAATAAAGAAAACACACATTTTAAATAAAATGATCAAAATATATCGAAAACAAGTTATCAGTTAAAAGTAATTTTAAACAAATTGTGGTTTCAACGTACTAATATTTCTGGATTATATTAAATAAGTGTATATGAATAGGTGTTCAGATCCCAAATAAGAGATTTTTTTTTCTTTTTTAATCATTTCCCCTCAAGCAAGGAGGGAATTCCACTAGTGTAGAGAGGATTACATCGAGTAAAAGTGAAAGAGAAGACTGCTAATAGGGAGGATTGAAGAAAGAACAAAAGATGAACAGAGTTCAAGAAGGCTGAGGGTGGCGATTGATGCAGCATTTACATTTTTGAAGATTGTAGTTTTCAGGGAAAATATATATCTGTATATATGATTTTGTAATACTTTATTATTTTGAAAATATATATCTGTATATATGATTTTGTAATACTTTATATAATTTATCTTGGATTTGTTAATATACATCAAGCAGAGATTGTTTTACTCTAAGCACTCATTGTGCCATATTTAATATTTATATCTATTTATATCTATATATATATATCTCTTTATATATATATATATATATATATATATATATATATATATATATATATATATATATATATATATATATGTGTCTGTGTGTGTGTGTGTGTGTGTGTGTTTCGCAGTTTTGAAGATTCAGGAATCTAAAACGACAGGGATTTGCTTCAAAGCCGTATACAGCTTTACTTAATCACCGACATACTTCGTGGCCGAGTATGCTAATTATACGTCTTACATAACGGCGACTTTTCCTTCAAAGATGGGCACATAGTTCCGATTCCTGCTGGCGGGTGCATTTTCTTTAATAAAATTAATCGAATATTCAGGCCGGTAGACGAAAATAAAATGCTGTTTAAAAAATAATCAGTATCCACTAAAAGTAAGTTTGCAGTGACAAATATATATCAGTGTGTATTCGATCTAGACTTGTGTTGAATCTTAAGATAATCGATTCTTCTATATAAATTGCCCTCTTGAATTTGTAAGCCGAGGAAGGCAATCCCAGTCTGTGACAAACCGTAAAAGTGTCTGAAAACCATACTATGGATTAAGCCAAGTTTCCTAAGCAACATTGATCAGAAAAACAAGTCATCGAGTCAAAGCTTGTAAGCATACTGGCCTCTTTCAAACTGTTAATTACGCTTGATGATGTGCTATCTCCCAGAAACTATAACTAAATTCCGATAGACATAGTTGCCGTACAAACCATAGTTGAGATGCATGAGTTTTGAACAAACACAAATGTGATAGGAATTTTCTAGCCTTACAAGTAGACGACTTTGCTCGGAAGTTTTCAGCGTATATATGAGGATTCTTGCTTTCCAATTAAGTTTGTTCAATCGTTACTTGATATCATTCACAGGGGACACATAACTAGCCTGTAATTACTCTGTAATCCTGTAGATTTTATATTTAGTTGCGCTAATTAAGGCCTTTAGAGCCAGGACCCGTCATGTTATGTTCGCTAAGACGAATTACCCTCATATCGTCGGTATTTCATTTGTAAAGAGGAAATTATCGACAGCGTTTTGTTCTTATTAACTGATACATTGTGTTATCTAGTATCCCTTTCCTCGTAATCTCATTGCCTGCTAGCCCCATATTTATATGGCCCATCACATTCAGTTGTCATCGGCTCTGTATTGGGTGGACTTTAGCAAATGAAATAGTTCATTTTAGGTAAACCGCACACAGAATAATTTTCATTCTATCATAGGTTTTAAGAGAATGTGAAAAAATAGAAATATTCGCTAAATCAATGATAAAAAATTTAAGTCAATAACGAATAATTCAAAATCATGTTTCTGGGATTAACCTTTGATATACAGAATACAAGTTTTCAAAATATTTTCCTGTTTTTTTTTTAACTGCTCAATGCGGAATTAACTGTGAGAAACACAGAGGCATTTTAGAAATGTTATTCGGAAATAACATTTACATATTAAAGCTATCGTTCGGCACTCAGCCCCCCTCCATTGGATTTAGTATTTATGAAGACGGAAGCAGAAATTGATTAAAGACGAATTCTACGGAGCCGTACTTCCAGCCTGCGCGTTTCCCATTGCACCTAAATGGAAAGGGTCAGGGGCAATCTATGATACTCAAGTTCTTACAAAAAACAAAAATCTACTGAAGGAAAAGGAAAAGCTTATTAATAATTCCATGAAAACGTGGGATTGGACTTTAAAATGGCGTACTTTTCTCGAATAGGCGCGTGACTTAAAAATATGACATGTTACATGCCAGTGTTTGGCAAATCATAAAAGGCATTTCAGTCGTGAATAATAAACTTTATCTTTATTGCCAGAAGGAAAGTGAAAGGTCTTGAACATGGAGCAGATTTGATAAATATATTTTAATCTAATAATTCAACATTTATTGCTATATCATTCAAATTCGCGAGAATGATTCGATAAAAAACAGAAAATATTATATTCATACACGGCATGAGAACTAAAATTTAACTAAATATTTAATCTGAAAAAGGGGGTTGGTTTAATCTGAACTATATCGTCATAGAATTCTTACTGCTCTAATGCTATTGGCGTGTATGCGAGATTGATATTGATTTGAGACTCGTTTTATTTGTCGCTATAGCATTCTGAATTTTCCAGTCCCGTATACACTTAAAATATTTCGGTATATGGATCCGTTATAACAAATTTATTATAAGAGATAAGGAAACTGACCAGAATAGGCTGCACTAGACGTTAGGATTACCCAACACTGCAACTTGTTAAAAAGCAAAACAAAAATCAAAATCTGAGTTCTTAAATAGCCTCGTTAGATCGATACTTTGATATAATTTCATCAGACATATTCATATATGTCTTCATTGTCAGCTGTGAGCAAAACCGCTTTCTCAGATGAATGTTTTAAAATGGCTTCGAGCGAATGAAGTTTGTATAGATTTGTGGTTATCATCAGTCTTCAAATCTTGTGAACTGGTGCTAATGTATAAGAATTAAAGGACTATATAAGATTACAGAAACTGTATTACTTGAAGATTTTCAACAACGGCAATAGTTAAAATGGATAAAACATGTAACTCGAATAAGAAATAATGACAAAATCAAGATGTTAACTTTCAAAACTACGTCAAAGAAAAAGTTAGGAAGGAAACCTCTTGTCAATCCTGGGATTTAAGTAACCTATTTCCCCGAAAAACTGTTTAAAGAGAAATATTTTTTACAAATTCCAACGGAAGGTAGAACAGACTTCTCGATAAATAGATGCCGAATGTTTCCTTATGGTGAAAATGGTAATTATCCATTTACCATTACAATCTAAAGACACATTTAAAATAGCTTTACTCTTTTGCGATTTGTAACGCTGTCTCCCACAACGTCAAAAATACTTTAAAAAATGTTCGATTTATATAAATAATTAAATAATATTAAATTAGTCAAAATGCTATAAATTTAAACTCAATGAACTGCTTTGAATTTTAAGGATTTACTCATCTTCAATTTTTTCTTAGAACAATTTTATAGTGTGTGCGTAAAATAAAATAAAATACAAAGTTACCCTGCTTCCTGATTTCGTAAGAAATCCTGGTGCTTAAGTCAATAAACTTATATGTCTGACACTTTAAATCTAAAATGAAAGAGTTGCTTTTTAAAAATTTAAATCATATACTATACTTATAAAAATATCAAGAGTTTTACTGTTACGCGATATACGTGCCTCACAATTTCATTGTTTTTTTATTTAAAATATTAACTCACCTCATATTGTTAAACGAAAATCTTAAACTTAAATATCTTTGTATTTCGCTTTTGAGATAAGCATTTGCAAATATACTCTAATTATTTAAAAAAAGGTTCCTATTTTAGTTGGCATATATTCTATTATAAACTATTTTCCAACCAAGTACACTCTGGGCTTCATCATGAATCCATTCATTGGATGATATTGAATATCCGCTGATTATTCATTACATTTGTCTGTGCGGTGCAAGGTAGTCTCGCTTACTGATGCACCATTGTTTGTCTACTTAATTCAAGGATTGAAATTCTGACTAACAGATGAGACTATCACATGTTTATAATTTCTATATCCAGTTAGTCACCATCTCGAAGGACGTAGACTTTTGGCGCCTTTATATTCAACGACAGATGTTTGAGACATTTGGTAAACCTCGCGGGATCGTACTGTTTTCTATAGTGTAAAGTGTTTTCACAATTATTCATCTCTAAAATGTAAAATTACCCTGACTAGATGATGTTTAATTGGTTTATTTCATTTACCGTCAATAGTTCGTGTTTTATTGATTTACTTTGTAATCTTTTGAAATCGTTGATATCGATTAAATTCTCATATATCTTAGTTTAAGAAAGGCCGTTAGGATTAATCGTAAACTTACACTGGGCACAATCGTCTGCAGACGGTCATTACATAAACTGAGTAGCTATGCAAAAATAGAAAGGGGCGTGAGTTATGAATGCGTCCTCTCTCCACATTTATTCAACCTCTACAACGACGCCATCCTAAGGAAACTGTTGAACTTAGCAACATTTATTATCGGTGGACGTTCTCTAAACAATATAAGGACACTGTTTATGGTCGACTCGGAAAGGTAACTACAAGATATCCATGGCAGTGTGATAGATGGAAGCGATTATAGAGTACTAAACATCAATTGCAAAAAGACTGCAATATGGTCACCAGCAAGAAAAAAGCCAAAGAATTGGAAATATAAACATCATTCAGTTGCACAAGTTCAAATATCTGGGAAGCATTTTAACAGAGGATGGAAAATAATGTAAGAAACATTCCACGAGCTAAGCAAGTTTCTAAGAAAGGGAAGTCTTGCTTTCAATCCTGAGGGAACGACTACAAAAACTTGTTTCTCTCCTTTTATAAACAAAAGTACTCAAATGAATGCTGGGATTTTTCCTAGCCAATAAAATAGACCGGTTTTCATATAATTCAGGTCCGATGTGTATTGACTTTGAAGACACAAAGCTACGTTCGCTTGTCCGAACTTGCCTTTTGTGTATCAACGGCAATTGCTATATTACTGTTGATTTGTTTTGCATATATTGCTTGCTTGCTTTATAGTCTTAGCTTTATAATATTTTGCCCTATTCGTTTCTTTTCTTTCTCTTGTTTTTGCAATTTTTTCCAGTTCTGTTTGTCGGACTGTTCTGTTATTTATTTTTGCATTTAACCATGGCAACTCACGGCGCATAACCGTTTCTTTAGAAACAAAATAGTGCTGTATTTCTATTTGACATGCATTCCGTTAATGGTATTGAAAGTTGGACAATTCTTTTTTGTTCTACAGAAGCATACTGAGAATTCCATGGATTGGGTGGTTAAGCGACAAGGAAGCCTTAAAGAGAATGGCAATAAAATTTAAGGCTTATATAATTGAGATTTTGCTCTATTTTGATTCCAAAATAGAAGAATGAACAAAGTATTGTGATTTTGTTTTTTAATATATCGATCACGTGAAAGCACTGGAGATTTAACGAGATCATAGTTAAATAAGAGAGACGACTTTTTAAGTCCGCTGAGATTTGTCAATTCGTCTCGCCATCATAAATGAAATATGCGCCAATATTTCTACTGAATTGACAAGTACAAATATATTTCAATGATAACACTTCAATACTAATATTTATTAAATTTAAGATATTTTCGAATAAATTACAATTTCTCTCAGAGATATAAAACTATGAACCATCACACACATACGCATACAAACACCTACCCACAGATACAAGCACACACTTGTATGTGTGTGTCTGTGTGTGTTTCTTTAAATAAGGATATAGAAAAGTTACGTGGAAATTGATTTTATTTTCAATGGCATCTGTTTCTCTATCTATCTATCTATCTATTTATCTCTTTCTCTCTCTCTCTCTCTCTCTCTATATATATATATATATATATATATATATATATATACATTATTATTATTTAAGATTATATTTTCATCGCGACACATAAAATACTATGTTACGGAATTAAAAATTAAAACTTTTGCTCCATTATGAAGCGATGTTGAATAACTTAAGAAAAAGCTAATTTACTTTTTTAAGCAAAGTAGTCTTATATCTAAGTTATAATTTATAAAAAAGTAAATTAGCTTTTTTAAGCAAAGTAGTCTAATATCTAAGTTTCTGAGTTGGAGGGGGAATGAGATTTTAAAATTTTAAATTGGGATTGTTTATTTTGACGAATGAGGTAACAGGTCTGGATTAGAAAATGATAAACTGTGGATTATTAATCTGATTGTTCTTTATATATATATATATATATATATATATATATATATATATATATATATATATATATATATATAGTCTTTCATGAACAGAGTGTTTTGCTGTATCACAGTTCCTCAGTGTGGCTAGATGTCCGATTCCTTTAATACGAGATAGAAACCCGACTGATTTGACTTCACTCAGATATTTTAACTCTAGTCCATCGTTGCACGGCAAAATATATATGTGTGTGTATATATGTGTGTGCGTGTAGTCATTAAAAACAATTGAGAAGGTACTGCGGTTAAGTTTATTATTTAACATTTTTGTTCAAATATTTTTCTTCAGAAAATGTATGTGCAAACTACCTGAATGATTTCCCACTGATTCGGAACGATTATATAGAGTCATTTGCTAAGTGTTCTGTGAGAAATTTGGATCCCTTTGTCTTGCAAGACATCTCTCACCAGAAATTACCTTGCACATTTACAAATCTCCCATTCATCTATGAACTGAATATTTTTGCCAGTCTCTTCTGCTGCTCATGCGATGTATCTGTAGATAGGTGACGGAATCCAAAGAAGCATCCACAATGCTATAGGTCCTACCATGGCATCTTGACTTCAATCACTTTACTATCGAACTAATGCAATGACTCTGTGTCGTTTCTATAAATATTTGCAAAGTAACTGTTCTTATCCCATTTCCTATTTGGCACCCTGTCTTCATGAATTTAAGTATGGCAATAAATTGACAGCTATGTTTCTCATTTTAGACTTAAAATTGCTAGATGTAAACGCAAGTTCTATTCTGATAGTTTCTTTTCTGGCACTTATCGCTTTTGGAACACTTCCGGCTTCTTTTCTTCTTTTCTGTTACGACTTTCAAAACTTTAAATGATATAACAATCTGTTTTTCAGAATCCAGTTCTTTTATCGTCCATTCTTCTCAATAATATTTCCTCAGCGTCTTTTACTTTCAGAAACGATTTACAACTTTGCGGTGTTATCACCCTGTTTAGCTGATACTATTAAAAGAAAAGCTACGTCGTTGAATATATTACTATATACAGAGGGCTATTTTTCGACCCAAATGCATACATCTTGTTCTATACTTGGTAGACACGAAAGGTCTATTAATCTTGTCTACACTCCATACGCTTTAATTTTTGAGCGCTATAAAGATAGCAAGATTCTAAATATATGAAGTCTGGTATGAAGCGATCATTTTGAAAAACACTCATTTTTTTCCGTGTGCTAAATCTCTTGAGAACTAACAGCAGTGTCGTGCTGCACGAAAAATAGAGTTACAAAATTAACTCTATATATTTCTTTTCAAATATCTGCTGTCTGGCACCGGCTTTTACCTCTAAAACACATTTATATATGTATTTATTTGTTTATTTATATATACAAAGTAACATATACAACATATCCTGAAATAGCAACTTTAAATACCAGGTTCGAAAGAAAAATTGTTATTTTGAATCAAAAATTTCATTGAATCATCATTTGGCACAGACGTATCCTCATACAGTTCGAGGCAATAGTAAGTTGACAACTAAATTTGAAGGTACATAGATATAGCGAAAGGTGCCATTTTGAGACTAAGCGAAGTATCAAGGGAGAGTAAAATGATGTGAGAAACAAGGGAAACAAGTGCCGATCTGGAATGCAATCAGCCGTTAGTATCTTAGACTGTTTGAACAACCCCAAAATATTTCCTCTCAATATGCAGCAAGTGGCAACTCAAATTGTCATGATTTGTTGTGTAGTTTTATGAATGCCTTTGTCAAAATCTACGAAGTTTCTCTGGTTTTACTCACAATATTTGAACTTTACTCTGATTGTGGAAAACAAAAGTTTCCAACGACGATTTCTCTCCTTAAGGGTGAGAGCCAGTGATTTTGATTGATCGGGAGATTTCACAAACTCTACTTGTTTTTTTTCCACCTGGTTAAAATGTGATTGTGCTTCGACCTTAAAAGGATCCCTGTTAATAGACAAAATGGCTACTATTATTAAACAAGAAATCCGTTTGATTCAATCCAGAGTTCGTTTACTCAGACCGATTCTTGCCACACGTTCGACGTATTTTTATCGCTAAACGAATGGAATCTATAATTTTTGTTCTGTTATAGTTTAACACTAAGATGGCCAGCTCCTTTGATATATATAAAATGGCTAAGGTGTCGTTTTCGACACCTTATGATTGTTTTTAATATTTCGCATGAAAAATAATCATATATGAGAATGAAATTACTCATATGTTTGCAATACATTTATTAAAGAATATTACTATTACACAAAATTAGACATCATTTTGAAGTAGGCTATAACATTCTTTCTACAATCCTGTAGGACCAACTATTTAGCAATATCTTAGATTCCACAATCTTTACATGTTACTAACAGTGCCCTAGTTTCATCCTTTGCACATTTGCCGCGTTATGATATTATTTCAATGCATTTACCCTATAAATAGCCTAGGTGTCAAAAACGCCACCTCGGCCATTCAAGGTAAAACCTCAAATATCAGCTATTCCACTGAATATTTTTTAAAGAATTAAGTCTGTTAAGCATCTTTGCTAAAATTCAATAATTGTCCATAAGCCTCAGCATCGAACCAAAACTAGTTATTCCATAGTAATTTGTTGAAAATTTGAAGGTGTCGAAAACGACACATCGGCCATCCTAGTGTTAACTTAAGGTTATCTATTATTTATTACGTTTAATGTACTGGTTTTTGTGTAATTTGTTTTTAATTTTCTTTTTCACCCTTCCAGAGTCTTTTTATTTTTATTGCTAATGTAAAATCTACTTTCATTAGTCTATTGATTTATTTTGTGTGTATATATTGTATTTTACTTTTGAGTTTCTTTTTTTTTTCAGCCCCGGTCGGTAAACTTTTTATTTTATTTTATTTTCTGTATATAGTTTCTTTTAGATTAATCCTTTTGGTTTTCATTTTCTAAGCGTTACGTACTTTTTGATCTGTAAAGTTAATTTGTACTGGACTCCGCCCAGCCGGAAGCCCTGTTTAATTATAGTTTAATCTGTTTGTTTTTATTTTATTTTCATGTTAGTCGGCCATTTTGTTTAACTGGTAAAAGAAATTACACATTCCTCTATTTTGATAATTTTTCTTTTGTAGTATTTATTTCATTTGTTCATTTTGATTGTTTAATTTAAAAAAGGGAAAAACCTTTTTAGTTAATTGCGCTGTTTCAATAAATTTATTCATTTAGTTTTCACGTCAAACTTTTCTTTTTTCGTCTGTCTTTTTGTTCTCTATGTTGTCCTTGGTAAATTTGTTTTCCTTTTCGAAAAGGACTTTGTTTTAATTTGTCTTTCGTCTTCAACGTCCATTTGCTAAACACGCTTGTGTCGGTTTTTTGTTTCTTTGTCTTTGTAATTTTTTCATTGTTTTTTATTTGTCTAAGATATTCTGTTATTTATTTATTTATTTTCAAAAGAAAGAAACGTGCTTTGAAGTAAGCAAAAATGACCGATAAACATTAGCAATTAAAAAAGATCTGTTCGGTGTGAAAAAGACCCTCCATATAAAAACACTCAATCAACACTGACGACTGATGAAGTAGACATTGCCAAAAAAGAATGGCAACCAAATAGATTAAAGAAAACTTATAGAATCCAAGAACAGTGAAAACCAACAACGTATGTTGCCAACTGTTTATTTAACAACAAAAGCAAAATCGAAACAAAAATATAGTGTCCGGAGACTCGCCCTCTTGCTGGATGTCCACAGCGAAGACAGAATCAACGTGACGGAGTTCCTGGAGGGAGGGACCAGAGTTATGAACATCTTATCAAAGAAAATGGACTCTTGGTAGACCTTCAAGAATTAAAGAAGTTTGAAAAAACTTGTGTTAGTCTTTGTGGTCGACAAGCGTGTGGGAATAATTTGTCGCTACACGAAAGACATTGACATCAAATATCTGCTGTCCCTGTGGGTGAAAACGCAAAGATTCATAAGAGGCAAGAGATATTACTTATAGGACGGCTGAGAGGACGCTTTCTGTCGGGAGCTTATCACAAAAGACCTCATCAAAGGAATTGGATATGAGAAGGCGGAGGATTAATATCAGTATATGAGGTCCCTCACCATCTCTTAGGAGAGTAAATAGCCGCTTATTTAGCTCAATTTGGGCAGATTTCCGTGTTTCCTACAACGATCTGAACGTGGTTGGTGGAGTTTCGAAATGAGGAGGATTAATATCAGTATATGAGGTCCCTCGCCATCTCTTAGGAGAGTAAATAGCCGCTTATTTAGCTCAATTTGGGCAGATTTCCGTGTTTCCTACAACGATCTGAACGTGGTTGGTGGAGTTTCGAAATGATCATTGATCGAAAAGCCTTCACGTCCCTATCCAAATGTCTGGATGTAGTAGGCCAGAAAATGCTGGTCATTGTGACTGGCGATAAACCAACAAGCTATAGGTTGGGAGGAAGTTATCACCTCGCCGCTTCCTTCCCAGAGAAAAAGACACTGGAGTTCTGGCCCCCGTCGACCGAAATTCCTTTTGGCAGAGTGTGTTATTTCTTACTCGACTGTAATGGCCATGCCAGCGACCAGGAACGGTGTGGTACATTTCGCGAGTTCCTATATACTTAGTTAAGCCTAATATTAGGGAGGCTGCCTACTGGAAATTAAATGCATCATTATTTGGAGAGCTTGATTTCCAATACCCACTGCTACTAATGCTACGGCGGGAATTGATGAGTGTTGTGGTTGGGAGTAAGTAGTCGGCTACATTAAAATCGTTAGGTCATTTGCTGCTGATTATAGTTGCCGACTCCTAGCTAGATTAGCAGCGAAAACGGCATGTGAAACGCAAGTTGATTAAAACGCGGGTGATTAAATTCCGTGACAGTGGGTAAGTAGCCTTAGCTAGGGTGGAACTGTTTTTTTTTTATTTTTATGAAGATTCTAGTTCTTGTAGTTAGGGATATGTTAAGAGGAGGCTTGAAATGCATATAAACAACGTATCGCGATTTCACATTGCCAGACAAACGGGACGAGAGTACAAACGCGTGCATCTGTAAGACTTTTCGAAATACTTTCAGGATCTGTTCACCAGGGACCGCAGTCTTAGCCTATTCAGTTCGACGCGTATTCGACCTCGTTTCCCTGCCTCGAAGCTTACATGCGCCGCCCATAATATTCGCAGCAACCTCATTTAGAACCGTGCCTGTTGCCTCTACTCTCGTTTTTATCATTGAGGACATTTTTCAACATTCACTGATATTTTTAATCGGTACCATCCCATGCAAGGCAGCAAAGCCACTAAGACGCAAGTGGTTACAGGGTGTGGAAGAATTGGGAACATAAACATTAATAATGAGCGGAAATAGAAAAGAGTAATCAAGAGGACAGCAGATAGCGATTGAAATTGCATTTGGATTTTTGGCAGATTAAAGTTGGCTGAATAGCATGGGTCTGGAAAGGACTTCCACATGCGATGAAAGAAACTGTTAGTATAGAATTTAAGGTTATGTCTAGCCAGCTCAACTGTAAATTGACGGTTTCTCGACGCCAGACTAGTACTGCGTTTAAATTTTAAAAGAAAAAACTCTATGTACCATAGCGAACGGCTCATCCGAATTATTACCGTGAAAGTATTTATTGAAAAGACAAAGAGAGGCAACCTTACGGTTTTTCGATGTTAATAAATCGGAGTTGCCAGATGGGGATCAATAATGTTGCTGATTTTGCTTTGTATTTTAGCAACGAGTTTACGGTAAGTGGTAAGTGGTAGAAGCACCGGACCATATGTGACAGTAATATTTTTTGCATAGACAAACAGTAGACTTATATATATATATGTAAGATAATTTTTGTCGAGAAGAATAGTCTCGCACGACATAGTGAACCAACTTTCATTGCAGCTGACCTAGAAATGGTTTCAATATAGGACGATAGATTATCATATAGATTATCATAAAGATTATCATATAGATTATCATATAGGTTATCATAAAGATTATCATATAGCGGTTCAGTAGTCTTTTGCTTGTTTCTAATCTATACCTCCCGATTCTTAATATTTGGTTTTGAAAGGGAGTTTTCCCTATTACGATACGACTCCGCGTTTCGGTTGAACATCATCTGTTAAAACCATTCCGAGGTATTTAAATGTTCGTACTCGTTTGATTTTCACATCTCCAGTCCGTAGTTGCCATCTTTCTCTCTTCCTCTCGCTGACGACCATAGATTTTGTCTGTTTGCATTTCTCTTTAGTCCTTTCTGTAAGCTTTTATTTACAACTTGGTTTAGAATTTACTGATATGTTCTTTTTTCGCCATCTGCGTATCGTATGTTTTCAAGATTGTATCATCCCATGATAAATATGGTACGGCATCTTGTTCTTTTAGAATTACTTCACTGTAAAGGTTAAACTGATCTGGTGAGAAGCCGCATTATTGTTTTACACAGTTTTTCTATCTTTCATTTTCTGAATTTATTTTCTATTCCTATGAGACCCGTTTGCTCCTAAGATTTATTTTGATTTATTCAAATATATTTATAAAACGGTTTGAGTTTTGCTCGCAGGCCAAACCGGATTTAGTATCAATGGATATAATTTTCACAAAGTAAATTACACTTATGACTTTATATTGATGACAGACTCGGAAAGGAAATTCAAGTATTTATTATACATAGCAGTAAGGAAGAGTAATAAGGTTTATTACTTATCGGAAAAACGAATAGTAACATTTTCTCATACACTTTTCCTTACCCGTCACACTAATCCAATGTCAGACATGATTTTGCTAAAGATAATTATGCCTTTTAAAAGAAAGTATTAAATTAGTGGATGGGAAACAATTTCTAACGTATCAATGAATATCCGCTGCAACATATGGAGGGGGGTGTCAGGTGCTCCGTTGCGCAGTGCTCCAACAACCACACCCAGTCATGGGTGTGAATAACAATAATGGCCATTAACTTCTACGTGCGAATAAATTCTTTTCTTATTTATCGACTAAATCATTTTTCAGATAAAAATAATTATATAAATAGAAAGTTCTGCCATCAAAGTAGATATATTTTCGGACTTATCACTTAAAGCGATAATGATTAACCTCGCTTTCAGTCACTTACAGCTTTACGTATTTGGTAAGCGGTGGACAAAAGTAAAAGCAGACATCACAAGTATATGGCAAAGGTTGTTCTCCGTTTTCCGATGGCTTTTCTACACGTTTGCCGAATTACTTTGCCTGGGTCTACGTGACAAATATTAATTTGCCAGCCGCGAAAGAGGAAAGCACTACGTGTCGTCTTTAAAATGGTCAAGTGTGTAGTCTTTGGCTGACGGATGCCAACATAATTAACAACTCTGAATTGCCGTTTCGTGCCTCTGGTCTCCTAGCGGAATTGTTTAGATTGTAACGATGAGTAAAGCGTTCTTGTGAGAGTCAGCATTAGAGGCAAATGATGAAGATACAAGAGGAGGGGGGCATGGAAAACAGATCGGGAAAATCGAGATATGTGAAAAATCAGAAAAGAAAGAAGGGACGAAGAAAGATAAGATGGAAATGAATAAAGACAGGGAACAAGAGAGGGAATGTCGATATCGGTATACACATGGAAATGGGATTTAATGCAAGTGAAAAAGTAATATAAGTGACAATATGATAACATACGAAATATGGTTGGAAATTAAAAAGATATTGTTGAAACACAGATAAGAAAGAAAGGAAGGGAGAAAGAAAGAAAGAAGGGAATTGAAAAAATCTGAAAAAATATCGTCGAAAGAATGAGTGATAAAAAACGAGAGAAGAAAAGAATGAAAATATTGAGCTTTGCACAAAGAGAAAAGAAAAACGTCAGAGAGAGAGAGAGAATGTTGAAATAATGTGAAGAAAGATCGTAGACAGAACGAATGAAAAAAGAAAGAAAGAAAGAAGGAAAAGAAAAGAAAAAAGAAAAAGAAAAAAGAAAATTATTATCGAATGTTGCACAAAGAGGAAAGAAAGAAAGAGAAAAATTGATATAATGTGAAGAAAGATCGTAGAAAGATCAGTGATAAAAAAAGAAAGAACGAGATAACGAAAGAAAGAAAAAAGAAGAAAAGAAAGAAGGAAATGAATTTGAAAAATGGAAAGAAAAAATTAAGATGAAATAAAACGAGAATAATAATAATAAGAAAAACATAATGCAAGGAATAAAATTTAATAAAGATAAAGTCAATAGAAAAAATGGAAAAAAAAGAAGAAAACAAATTTAATAAGCCTAGAACTGAAAAGATGTTTTAATTCTATTTTCATGTTATTAAACGATACGAGATCAAATGGACGACGCCTTATCCAATTCGACTATAGAGTTTAATACTTTGGTAAATTTAAGAATTTATTTCTACTTCACACTATTTTAATAATCAAAATATATTCCACCCCAAACTTTCTACAAGGGCATGTATGCTAACAATAATTATTCATTTCAGAATTCAATTATTTTAACATGGTGACGAAAATAAAACAATACAGTATAATTGTTGTTCTGCGACGTACGTTTCTATATGACGGTCGATTACTGCCTCGTCGATTAATGACAATAGTAATGGTAATAAGTAACCGGTTCCTTATAAGGAAACTTTCGACATTCATTGAATGAACAACCACTGCTACTTTCAGTTGAAATTTATCAAATCTTTCTCTCCAAATTTTCTTGCTGGAAAATAGGTTTTTCAGATCCACTAGTGTCATCACTTTTTCCATGTTTGATCGAGAGATTTTCTTCCTAATCTCATTACGTCAGGATTTACATTTCGATTTACATGCATTATCCATTTAAAATTGTTGCTGATGTTGAAAGTTCTCAAGTGCTGATTTCTGTCATTTGATATTGTGTTCTTTTTTGGCCCGTTTTGCTTTATAAATGACACTCGAATTCCATGAGGAAAATAAGGTTTATTAAAACCGTGTTCATTTCGTTTCGTCCTCACTTGTTCATTCACATATTCTCTCATACGTAACCACATATACATAAACAATGATTAATCACAACGTTTATTGAATTTTCTAAGTTTTTTTTGAAGGTATCTTTTTCATTATTTTAAACAATTGGTGATTTTCACTAAGGAAGAACATGCGCGCAAATCTCATTTTTTTTAGAAACTGGACGTTCATAATAATATTTTTGTCTAGGGAATAAATATATTTTCTGGAGAAGAAACATATTTTTCTTCAGAGAAGAAATATATTTTTTAATTTATTTTAATTACCCGTATTTTCTTCTTATTTCCCTTATCCCTTATGGAAAGAAAAATTCACTTTATTGCTTATGCTTCGTAGAATTTAGGGCATGGTAGCTCTCAATGTGTTATTTTATGTCAATTTTTTAAGAGGGCAGGACCGTCCTCACTAGTGTATTGTAATGTTTAACTAGCCACATTAACACTTAGCTTAAAAAGACGGACGTTTTCTAGCAAAATACCGCAATGCGAGTAAGAGTGAGAGGCTCGTATGAATGGCATTTGTAAAAACTGTAATACATTATTTTTTATGGAGAGACTGAAGAATAACTTACGTAAAATATATAGAAAGCATCCCGAGATAAAAAGCTTCAGAACTGTGCATCTATGCTGATGACACAACTATTCACTCCCGCCAGTCTGATCGATCGATAAGGTCAAATTAGCAGCTGATTCAAAAAATGACCTACAACCTGTTTTTAAATGGGGCAAGAAATGGCTTGCTAGATATAAAACCACCACCCAAAATAAAACTGTTCTCTTTTAATAGACTAAGAGAACCCTTTTTGCCTTACACCAGAATCTCTGTTCCTAACCTCCAGGAGCGTGACTAATTTCGCTTTTCCCATGACATGAAGTGGAAAGACTATATTCAATCAGTTGCTAGAACTGATGCTGGAAACGTTGGTTTACATTGTAGTGCTAGATATTCTTCTAGCCAGAATCTTTCTTAACTATTTATAAGTCTACCATTCGTTTTTGCTTTGAATATTGCTGCCACATCTGATATGGAACCCCTACTATATATGTTGATATTTTTTGAAAATTAAAAGAAGAATCTTATTATTCTTATTAATATTATTGGACCTACATGGAATCTCGGCTTCAGTTACTTTCCCACCGCCAAAATGTAGCTTGCCCCTGTCTATGCTATAAATATTTTCCGAGTAATTGTTCTGATAAACTTCTCGCTACGGTACCAAGGGTTTATGAATTTAAAGCGCAGTACTGGATTGGCGGAAAGCTATCATCATTTTACACATGAAATTGCCAGATGTAACTTTAAGTTCTATAATAACATTTTCTTCTTCGCGCTTATCGCTTGCGAAACTCTTTCAGTTTCTTCTTTCCCAGTGAACTTTAATCTTCGAACATTTAAATGCAATGCCAGTCGTTAACTTCCGGCTTTCTCAATACATGTTTATATATTGTTCTCTCTGCTTAATAGTGTTTTTTTTCTTCTCATATTCTCTAACACTCAGTAAACACTTGCGTCCTAGTGGCTTTATTGCTTTCCTGTGAGTGAAGAGATTTGAAACATTTTGGCGATGCTGTATAATATTTTCTTTTATTAATATAGACTGTAAAATCTAAGAATCAATATAAACTATTTTAAGTAATTCTAAAGAGTATATAATTTTACGAAAAATATGTACCTTACAGATAAGAGTGAATGATTTATTTTTATGACTTATCAACCCTTTGTCTATTATTTAAAGCCGAAATATATTTCGGATTTTTAAAAAGTTTATTGTACCCGATTTTCCAAAGCAGTCCCACATCTAAGTACTGACCAAATTCTGCACTGCTTACCTTCGGTGGTCCAATGCAAACTGCTGTATTCATTACAAGTAGGACCACTGAAGAGTAGAGCTCATCAGAATAATTGCGATGAAAATATTTATAGAATATGAAAGAAAGATGCTTCCTTACGTCGGTGGCAAAGTGACTGAAGGCGAGAGGATATGTCAGGACGCATAATGTTGCAGAATCACTCTTTGGATTTTATCAAGGATCTTTACATACATATAACAATCACGAAGCCAGATATAAAAGCAATATTAAATGCATGGACGAATGGTAGACTTATACACATATGTGTAAGATAGATCCTGCTAAGGAAAATTATCTACTACAACACAGTGAACGAACATTCCTGGCGGGGAATATAGCCATATAATATTTCAACTTCATATCAATGAAAGACGTTAACCCGAGGAGGCTAGAATCAGCCATGCTGACTGAAGGCAAAGAAGATTTCAAAAGACGCTTAAAAGAGAGCAGTTTAGTTTTTGTAAATCCGTTTTTAGGTTATTATTTATCCATAAAATGAAAACATTTCTGGCATAATAAAACCCGGTAACCTCAAAATAATTTCATCAAAAACATTGCAAAAATACCTGTTATAAACTGACACTCACACAATATATTATATGAATCTATGGACACAAGGAAGATTTTCTCAGCATCTGTAATTTAATAGCAAACACTATTTTACTAATTGTTCTTGAAGTACAAGACCCATGAATCACTCAAGGTACAGGGTTGCGGAATCCGGTTGTAGCCAGAACGAGAAGTTACATATTGCATTATAAGAACATATACTGGAAACATACCCGTTAACCCTAGATTTATATCGGTTAAGATTGTAGAAAAATGGGAGTCTTTTCCACAAAGCAACGATTCTTGAGAAGAAACTGTCGGAATGGAACTTATTTTATACTAGTTGTCGTCGCATGTCATTGGCAAGGATTCTTTCCACTGTCATAGCAGGCGTGTCTTAGTTGCGTGGGTCATATATGGCTGGCGAAACTAAGGAATGTAGTCCGTCAGAACATTTGTCATGCAAATAGCAATCAAGTTAGTTGGAGGCTTCTGATGTTTCGTTTGAGTGATTGGGAGTGTATAGGATAAAATAATTAATCCCCCAGAAGGTCGTGAAGATGCATTCAAACTCTTTTACAACTGGAAAGTAAGAAGTAGGAAGATGTAACTTTGATATGACACTTAGGACAGCAGTACTCCATTTCTGGTTTGAGAGATATCATGTAATATCATCATTGTAGGTAGTGCCAGGTAGTAGTGGAAATGGTCTACAGTTTTCAGTTCTCAAATGTCAGAGAGTAGATATTACTTGACCATAAAACTTTGATTGGTGGAACATCCAGTATAATGAGTTTCAAAGCAATTACTTGGTGGCAATATTTAATAAAAATCATTATTCGCAATGCATTAACCGAGTATTGTCGTAGGGCCGCTGTGCAGTCGAGAACATACGGCAGAAAGGCTTCTCATCGGGAGATTGGAGGTTCTGAGGAGCGTAGAAGCACCTGTTACTTGTACCGAGGTACACATTTTCCGGTGTGATAGTACCTGTTAATTTCACAGCTATCGGTAAATACTGTCCACACTCGCAAAAAAACTATCAAAATATAAAAATACCAGTAATATATTGTTTCATACTAAAAAATGACCGAGTATTATAATTAAGATTTACTTGACATAACTCCGTTCATACGTTTTAACGTGTCATTAATTTACTTTAAAATCGCGTGTCTATTGCAAGAAGTTATTCGATGAATATGTGAAATGTTGAGTAATTAATTATATGAAAGATGTGAGTAATTAGCTGTACGCAATCCTGGTGAAACGTTTAACGAAAGACTGAAAAACTATACTTTGTGAGTTTAGGTCACGATATTTATAACAGCTTATAAGCCCCAGGAAGCTAAAAGTTAGATTTACTAAGCTCAGATGTTTATTGGTTGATAAATATTTTTTTCCAATTTTTCAATATCTATTTTTAGGAGGGAAAATATTGTTAATCATTTCATGAAGTGTTCTCTCAAATTTCATAGCAGACGACTAATGTAGGAGTGTGAAATTCCAATGGTCTCCGTGCGTTTCTGATGAGGTCGCTGGTTAATAAATACGAATGTGGATATTAGAATCTGGAGCCAACTTTGTGCACAAAATTGTGTCAATTTAAAGTTTTACTGATATTACTTAAATATATTGAATATTTCTACAATTTGTACGGGTTTCCTTCCGCACATACACACACACGCAAACACACACACACTCACACACATATTTATTTACTTTTACATACATAATACACACACACACACATATATATATTTATATATATATATATATATATATATATATATATATATATATATATATATATGTGTGTGTGTGTGTGTGTGTGTGTGTGTTTGTGTGTGTTTGTGTGTGTGTATAAATGAAAAGAAAGAACAGTAAGATATATAATCCGGTGTTCTTATAGATATTTTTATTTTCACACAATAGTGCTCAATCTAAATTTACAGAGCATTAAAATTATAAATTAACTGATTTAAAATATGTTTTTTTTCGCTACACAGTAATAACCATGTTTCAAAAATGGAAGCTAAAAGCCTAGAATTTAATTTTGTTATTAAATTAAAGACATTAGTTCCATTTCCTCGTCAGGCGAATTTTGGAGTAACTTATTTTTTTAAATTTACAGTTTTAAGGCACGGCAAAGATTCATAATTGAGTGTTTCCAAGGATACAGAGAAATCCACTCATCTAGACAAGGGGTGGTAGCGTGTTCAATTTCAATTTTTCGTTGTATCAGTTACATTCGAAAAAGGGGTTATGTGTGGTTATGAGGGATGGGTAGGGATGTATTTTTCAAAAATTCTGACATCCGCTAAATGCATGTCGTCTGGGTTTTTATAAAAATTTTTTATTGTTAACGGCAAAATTATTACGGCATTTTTTCTATTTGTATATTTAAAGATTTTGGGGGGCTGTTTAGGCTAGAATAAATTTTTCTTTTTAATTTTTAATAGACTATATTTCTTTTTAAAACCAAGTAAATGTTTTAGAATTACTTACAGTATGTAAAATTATTTTTTCGTATCGAGTATAAGTATGTATATTACCACGTTAAATTTTTTTTAGCTTCCATTTTTGAAACATGTTTATTACTGTGTAGCGAAAAAAACATATTTTAAATCAGTTAATTTATTATATATATATATATATATATATATATATATATATATATATATATATATATATATATATATATATATAGCCCAAAGCGCTCAGATATACAGAATATTGAGATAATTTCTATATTAACTCTGAACAATTTACATCGACTGTAAAAATCATTGTTCTTGTTTTCAAATCATTTTTCGAAAGCTTCTCTAATTGTATAAGATGGATGACTAACAACTTTTTTGAAAAAATTGAAAGCAAATAAATTACGTGTATATGTGTGTGTGTGTTTCTGTTTGTGTGTGTGTGTGTGTGTGTGTGTGTGTGTGTGTAAAATTTCAGATATAGCTACAAATAAAAACAACTGTAAAAGGACAATATCAATAATGAGAAAAGGAAGACCTATCTTTGCCAACGCGTTTCGTCCACTGAACAACACATTTCCGTCGAAAAGTCTATCAAAGGAAGAATCTCGTCGTCAAGATAGGTCTTCCTTTTGTCTTTATATATATATATATATATATATATATATATATATATATATATATATATATATATATATATATCCGAAAGCGCTCAGATATAGAAAATTTCTATATTAACTCTCAACAATTTACATCGACTGTAAAAATCATTGTTCTCCTATCCAAATAATTTTTCGAAAGCTTCTCTAATTGAATAAGAAGAATGACTAAGAACTTATTTACAAAACTGAATGCAAATAACTTATGTTTATATATATATATATATATATATATATATATATATATATATATATGTGTGTGTGTGTGTGTGCGTGTGTGTGTGTGTGTGTCTGTGTGTGTGAGAGTGTGTGTGTTTATGTGTCTGTAAAATTTCAGATGTAGCTACAAATAAAAACAATTGTAGAAGGACAATATCAATAATGAGAAAAGGAAGACCTATCTTAGCCAACGCGTTTCGTCCTCTGAACAACACATTTCCCTTGAAAAGTCTATCAAAGGAAGAAAAGCGTATGCTACGATAGGTCTTCCTTTTGTCTTTATTCATATTGTCCTTTTACAATTGTTTTTATTTGTAGATATACCTGAAATTTTACACACAGACACACACACACACACTCAGAGAAACACACACACACACACTCAGAGAAATACACACACACACTCAGAGAAACACACACACACACACATATTTGGTTTTGAATTTGTCAAAGATGCATTTATTACTGGAGTTAGTAAAGAGTCTATATTGTACAGATTTGCGAAGATTATTAAGGATACCAAGTGAGTGGTTGGATTCTTTATTAATGTAACTAATGTATATATGGTCACAAAGTTCCTTACTATAAGGATAGATCGAAAGTAGTGTCTAGAAAGTTGATCAAGTTGGGGTTGGTGATAGTGGCGATATTAAGTCCGTGATCCTTAAAGAATTTGATTAGTTGTTTCCTGAGCTGGTCTTTTTCTTTCTTCCACAAAGAACCATCGTGATATACCATTCGATCTATCCATAGGATCAGTTCTGGTGTGAATGCCAAACATCGCATCGATTTCTTTCCAAATTTCTGGTGTTTCTGATGGAATTTATCAAAAGGCAAATCGTCAGACGAAGAACCATGTCGGCTAAGATAATATTTCCTTTTTAACTTTAATTTTAATTTCCTTTTACAAATGTATTTGTAGCTATTTACACACTCACGCATTCACTCTCCCTCTCTCTCTCGCACACACGCACACACACACACGGACACACACACATATATGCACACACATACACAGTCTCATTTATATATATATATATATATATATATATATATATATACCTACGTTTTTTTAAATATACTGATGTTCATGCGAGAGACACTGATTCAAAATACGAATATTTCTGTGTGTGAATATCAATTTGAGGAGAATGCGGAGGATCCGGAAAGAATTGGATGAGTCTAATGGTGATTACGAAGGTGTTTGGTGTGATCACTAGTGATTGCGACAGTATGCCTTCCTTCATCTTCCCACATGACACGGAGGTTTACATCAATTGACTTAAGGTGGTAGTACTCCTCTGAGTCAAGTGGGAGGCTGCTGGAAGATCCTATCTCTAGTAACAGGTCTCTGCACCATGCGACACAAACAAGAGAACACAGCCATGACTGTCAGGCAATTTCTGCGACCACATCACCCCTTACATTTAACAACCGAACTCGCCAGACGGCAAACAACTTGATCATAACTTGTGGGGAGCAGCTGAACAAGAGACCAACAAAACTCCTTGTATTACCAAATAGGAACCGAAGGCGAGAATTATTGTAATATTCAAAACCTTAAATAAGTAGACAACCAGACGTCTAGTCACACTGATGAGCTGTGAAACAGCGAAACAGTCTGTCTGTGGATGACAAATATATATATATATATATATATATATATATATATATATATATATATATATATATATATATATATAGGCAGCGACCCTATATTTATACATGTTTCATTAAAGACGACAGAAAAGGTACTGCGATTAAGCTTTTTATTTATTTTTTTGGTGTTCGAACAACTGTTTCTTTTTCTGGACACAGTGTGTGTAGAAGCTTTGTCTACACACTCTGTATCCAGAAAAGAAAACACTTGTTTGAACATAAGAAAAATTAAATAAAAAACTTAATCGCTGTACCTTGTCTGTCATCTTTAATGAATTCATATATATATATATATATATATAAGGATGGTCCTAATCGTATCCTGATTTTCACGTTCACGTAATATTCATACGGCATGAACGCTCAAATAAATGGCGTCAATTTACCCATCGCCCCCTGTACAGGTTTTCTCAGAGCTTTATTTGAATTTTGAGACTTTTCTTGAGTCATCTTAATGAATTCGCCGTTACAAATCTCTCTTGCGTACTTAGATCACATAACTATGTTATTGAAAACATGGTATTGTAATACAGTCCGCAATAGTCTTGCACACAATTAACTTCCTATAAGTATAAGCTTTAAACAGGCAAATCTAGTATCTGTTAATAAAATAAAAAGACGGTCAGCAAAAAGATTTAAATCTCGAAAGAAACAGACTTTTACAGTCTCCTTTTCTCCCTATTTCTGTCACGTCCTTTAAGAACATAGTTGGACATTTCTCTCCACAACTTTCTATATTGGGCTACTCTATGTAACGCTTTGCAAACCATCACTGTTTTTTTTTCATACTTGTTATTCCATCCGTTTAATCTGATTCGTCATGTACATTATTCGCTATTTTCCCTGCTTTTCTGCTTCGGTCATTTATATGTTACTAAGTCAATGGGTCACTAATCATTCTTTGCTTAAGGTATGTGCCACAACATGCGTCTCTTCCAATCTAACCTTCCATTAGCCTTATTTGCCTTGTATTTCATATCTCGCTTTTAAAACCGCCTCTTTCCCCATTATCCGCGTTATGTTTTGTAATAAGTTCACGTCAAGCCAGACAATAATGTCAAGAGGATGCAGCGGGTTTTTTTAGAGTGAAAAAGAATGAGAAGATTTTCATGAGGAGATGGGAGGAAAGAAAGATAATGGAACAGGATTCAGATATACAGAAGATGGCGACTGACATTACATTTTTATTTTTAAGATTTTAGGTGACATGGAAGCAAGAAATCGGAATGTGACAAGTGCAACAAAAAGAAACCTTGGAATAGAACTGGCGGGTGTATCTAGTTAACTCAGTAGTAAAACTAGTTGCTAATTTAACACTGTTAAACTCATGCAGTCGGAGCATGAACATTTTTGTAGAACATAAAAACAGAGGGTAGCCACGTCACATCGGTAAGAAAGTAACTGTAGTCGGCATACCAGGTCAAGATCAATTACATTAGAGACTATTCTTAATCCAAAGAATGATCTGAAATATAATTGATCCTGACCAGGCATCTCGACTTCAGTGTCTTTCTCACCGACATGACATGGCTTCCCACTGTCTTTTCTGTAAAGAATTTCATGGCAATTGCTCTGACGAGCTTTTGTTCCTTTTTGTGCCCAGACTACATGGATTTAAGTGTGCTAATACATTGGCATCCACCTCCCAACCATTTATTATTGAAATAGTTAAATGTAAGCACCAACTTCTAGTCCAACTCATTTTTTTCTCACACATTCTGCCTGTGAAACTACCTCTCAATTACTTGCTTCCCTTCAAATGTTTACATGAAACATCAAACACCATCTTCTGTCTTCTTGAATCCCATTCATCTTTTGTCCTTTCCTCTATCCTCCCTATACTCAGTCTTTTCTCCCACTTTCACTCCTTGCAACCACTAGTGGCATTCCCGTTTTGCTTGGGGTGAAATCTTTAAAAAAAAATCAAAGAGAAAATAATATCCTTTTGTTGACTACATTGACAAAAAGACACCTTTTTCTTTCTGAACATGTCATTATCGGAAGGTAAAATATGACAGCTTATAAATAAGCCTATGCTGATAATAAATACGAACCTTTATTCTAATAAATTTCTGGTCAGGTTGAATTAATCCTGTGAGTAAACATCCGTGACGTGCTTTCCTGTCTGTTTTTATCTCTTCAGGAAACTCGTTTCCAATCTACATGTAAGCAGTTTGTTCCCAGCAGAAGTTACGGATATTTGAAAAAAAGTCTTTTACGGAAGCTTTCAGAACAATTTCAAGTTCCTCGTACTGAGATTTATCTTGTGTAATGTAGGTATAGATCTATGTACAGTTGCACTGCACTATCTGCACATTGGTGCTTCTCGTATCTCTCTGATTTCCAACTAATACTAGTTATAATTCTCCAAGAATAAAGGGAAAACGCTAATGTTGCTGGGATTGAATGTATTACCAATTCATGCCTCTTGAAACTTCTCCCGCAAACAATATTTGGTGAACACATGTGAATCCGGGTAATCGTAGGTTTAAAACAAATATTTGAATTGTGTTCGAATATATTCCCCTGTACGGAAAATATTATCTGATTTCAAAGTAAAGATTTTAACTGTGTTCCAATATATTCGCCTGTTTGCAAAATAATATCTGATTTTAAAATAAATCGTTGAATACTATTCTAATATAGTAGCTTGCTCGGAAAGTAATGTCCGATTTTAAAATGATGTTCTAATATATTACATAGTCTGGAAAATTGTGATTTTCCAAGCGTAGCTTGGATGTGGCACGAAGCCGAAAGTAAGAGGCACACAGTGAGGAATAAACTCACTACTCAGCCGTAATTGTTCTAGCGAGATAAGCTTGCTAACCATTACACAACCTCGAGGTGCCCAACTGTCTGGAAAATATTGTCTGATTTTAAAATACACCTCTTAGTTGTAATATATTTGTTCTTCGGAAAACTTTGGATTTTAAATTAAAGCTTTTTGTGTTCTAATATATTAGTTCCTTCAGAAAAGAATCTCCGATTCTAAAATAAAACTTTGAATTTTAGTCTAATATAATAGATTGTTGGGAAAATAATATCCGAATTTATAATAATAATATTTTTGTCTTAACTATTTTTATAATAAACTTTTTTTCTTTTAATATATTGTTATAATAGTCGCACAAAATAGATTACTCATTCCCAATGATTACCGTAACGCTTTGTTAATTTTATTCTAATCACTTTCAGAATTTAACCTAAAACTTTATCTACTACTCCTCTTAATCATGAAAAAGTAGAAATGCCTTTACTTTTTTTCATGAGTTCAAGTATGGTCAAAATGCTTCTCAAACTGATGCGAACATTAACGTGATTTTTTGTGAAGAAACCTCTTCTCATCTGACACTGCTGCATTTGTATCTAGAGTCCACAGTGGTGATATGAGTCCTAACGTTCAAGTTGGTATAAGATGTCCATTTAAAATTAACAATCAACGTATGAAAACATTAGTCGAACAAAAGCCATATTACAATGTTAGAGAAATGTCTCAGATAATGATTGTCAGCGTTTCCGCAATATCGGACAATCTAAAGAAATTTAGCAAGATGAAGAATGTCGATAAATAGATTCCACATGAACTCATTCAAAACCAAAATATTCGAGGTTCTGAAGTGTTTTCGATGCTGCATCTACGATATTCTAAATGATGCATTTATTGATGAAATAGTGACTTATGATGAGAAATTAATTACTTTATGACAATCTTAAACATGACGAATAACGCAAACACTTTCCAATTTCGTAATTGTAGCAACAAAAGATTCTAGTGACAGTCTGCTTGTCACCATTACCGTTATCATTAGAGCTTTCTGGAATATAACCAGAACATTACTGCCGAAGTTTTAATACTAGCAACTCTTTGAAATGCACAGTCACTTAATTAAAGTGCGGCCCATAAAGGTTAATCAAGATCCAATATGCTTGTAGACGATGCTCGGTCACGTGTTGCCAGGATGACATTGCAGAATCTCAACGATTTGGGAGATGTTTTCTTTCTTTCTACCAATATTCCTCCTGATATATCGCCTACTTTCTACCAATATTTCAAGAATCTTCACAATTTTGTAAAGTAAAAATAATTCCGTTGGAAAGAAGATGAAGAACACGTACTCAATGATTATTTGGCGTCCAAGTATTTAGAGTTTTCCCATTTTAACACGTTTTATACATTTTGTATAGATGTTCAGCTATAATATTCTGACAGGATTGCAAAATGTTTTCATTAATCCAGGAAGGAAATTTACTTCCAAAATAGGATATTCTTTTCCGAACAATCCAGTATTATTTTGCAGGGTCACTTTTCTCCTTGTGAAACTCTTCGATACGACTAATCATGCTGGCTATGAGACACTGAAATATTTTACTGAAAAGACACTCTGGTCTAGACGCGCACAAGCGCCTTGACATTTCCTAGGCGTTTATCCGCAATCTTTTCCTTCAAAATTATCTACACATTTACTATGAGATTGAGATGGTTGTTACCAGGCCATTCAAAAATAGTAGCCTCGTCTTTTTAAAGATACTCTTGCACATACTTTGCTTTGTGGCATAGGGCAGTATCATACATAAATAACCTGTAACCTTCTGCATATTAATCTCTACTGCAAAATTGCCAGATACTATTGACCGGTCATGTATATTTCAAGGCATACAAATCAGCTGTCCAAAACTCATATCACTGGGAGATTGTTTGAATGTTATATTTTTCATCCTATTTCTTGTCCGAAGGCCTTCTGACATAGTTCTGACTCGTAACATTTTACCGTTTTGGGGATTCAGCTGAGGAAATAACGTTTCCACAATTATTCCGCTGTCAAATTTTCATGCTATTTGGCAAATGCCAGGTGCCTTGTTTTCATTTCCACAATCAATCTTGGTTTGCGGACAGGTTTGCATGATATCGAAATACATTGATAAATCTATAATAAACACTGCTACAACACACACATGTAACTCTGTGAAGCAAAGCAGAGTGATTTATTTCACATGAACTTCTCCGAGATTCTAAAACTGTAGTTTTGGTCAGGATAAGTCACCAGCTTGTTAAATGGCGATAGCACTTTGAACTGCACTCTTGCTACAATCCATTTGAACTTTAATATTCTAAGTACCACTCTCATATTACAGTTACTACGAATTTGTACCTATTTTAAAATTATATATATGTAGTAAATCTATTTTGGAACAATTAAAAAACTTCCATAACAAGATAATGCATTGCGTTACATCTTGTGTATGACGTAATATTGCCTATCATCGCAATTTCTTTCACAATATCTAAAGGTGGTTGATGCAATATCTTGCAACAATAGACGACTGTTAATTTTTGCTAGTTTACTTAAACGTTTGACCAAGTCTGTAAAATCAGCAAAAGTTTCAACTAGTCTAGGCCAACGTAAAAGCAGATTTTTACCAAGCGTGCTTTTTTGTTCGACAAAATATTTCAAAGATTACTTTCAACTTCATTTTTCTGGCACATATGAAATCTTTTAGAGATCGAAATTAATGAAAGTCTATATATGCTAAATCTGGTGAATATGAGTGTTGAGGGATCTTCCCCTTTTTACACAAATGGACTCACCCAGGGTATACATATACTACTGCCAGTGAATACCCAAACGGTCAAGTAGTAGAAGAGTAGAATAACTTAGCGACAAGTCAGAATAACGAGCGATACGTCGATATCAAAGACTATATATATATTT
The DNA here is from genome assembly GCA_964036315.1 of Acanthosepion esculentum. Classification (NCBI taxonomy): domain Eukaryota; kingdom Metazoa; phylum Mollusca; class Cephalopoda; order Sepiida; family Sepiidae; genus Acanthosepion; species Acanthosepion esculentum. The sequence continues at coordinate 2,843,914 of OZ038508.1, read as the reverse complement.
TTTTCTACTAACCCGCCTTCCTGGAACTACTAACCTGTATTACCAGTTTGTATTATTAAGTTAATACATTTATTTTCCTATATTCATTCTTGGCGTTTGTTATTATTTGCTACCGGATTTCATCCCGGAATCCACAACAATGAGGAATATAGATGAATTTCCCATTCCAAAGATCTTCTTCGTATTTGTTTTGTAGTGTCTACCCTTTTTCTGTTTAACATAGGATGCTTTCGATGTAATACTTCTTTTACTTGATTTAACTACTGACAATATACTTCTGAGCGGATGGAAATTCCATGTTCCACAGAAGTTCGTAAAGGATGGCAATTTTCATAATTAAATTGACACATTTATTTTATTTTTGTGAATAGAGTTCTGTATTATTCGTTTTTCATTTTGGGATACACGCTGGGTTTTTGGTTTTTGTTTTTCCTTTAATTTTGGCATGCGAACGCAATATTTAATCATTCCAACTACATTCAAAATTATGATTATGTAGATAACGTCATAAAATTTCAAATTTAAGGATATTTCATCACGCAAGCTGTATATTGTGTATTGGAAATCAGAAAGTGGTTTTCAATAGTCAGGTGATTTGAAAATCCTGCCAGAGCTCGTAGCAGGTAATGAGTCTCCACAGGTTCGTTTTCCTTATTATCAGTAAATTACTACGACTTCTCTGAATAAATATTGATATGGTTTTCTGTTACCTCATTTAATAATTTGTATTATTTTCCCGCTTTTCCCAGATTGAGTTGTCACACAGTTTGCTAAGCGATTTAACCCAGTTGGGTGAAAGCAGAGGATATATGCATTTTCCATTTCTTCAATAGTGAAAGCAGTAGTCTAGGCACATCAGGTTGAGTTTAAATTCCGGGCTGATAACTGCTTAACTGCAAGCACGTCTGAGTCGGGAAATAGCGTAAGAATTTCTGATATTAAACGATCATTATATTAATAGAGTAAAAGCAGTGTTTGAATTTCTGGATCTATCTATCTATCTATCTATCTATCTATCTATCTATCTATCTATCTATCTATCTATCTATCTATCTATCTCAATCCTTTTAATATCTATCTATCTATCTATCTATCTATCTATCTATCTATCTATCTATCTATCTCAATCCTTTTAATATCTATCTATCTATCTATCTATCTATCTATCTATCTATCTCAATCCTTTTAATATCTATCTATCTATCTATCTGTCTATCTATCTATCTATCTATCTGTCTGTCTATCTATCTATCTATCTATCTATATATATATATATATATATATATATATATATATATATTCGGAATAATATCCTTGTCTTTGTTGTTTTAATCAAAACATTTCGGCTGTTATGTCTTCCGACATTTTTCAGGTATCCATCTGGAAATACTTAATGAAATTCAGAGATCGTAGAGACAAAACCTGTGATAATAACATCACAGATGAGAAATATATTCCTTATGTAAATTGATTGGTAACTAGGTCTCACCATTTTACTGTTGAATTAGTTAGATGCAACGATCTGTTCCCTTCTAGTAGTTTATTTTCATGCACCTATCACTTGTGGAACTATCTTTTGTTTTCTTTCTTCACTGTAACCTACAGCCTACGAAAATTTAAATGCAACGCCAGTCTCCATCATCTGTTTCACTAAATCCCTGTTCTTTTATTATCTTCTCTTCTTACATATCGTCAGTGAAGTCTTCCCATTCTAGTTCCCTCCCTTTACTCCCTTGCGTCCTAGAGGCTTTAACCTCTGCCTTATGGTGAAAAGATTATTTACAAATAGCCTGTAAATGATAATGGTAAAGAGACATACATGAAAATTGTAAGAAAATGGTTACCATTTGTCGGAAATTTAAGCAGGTGTTACAGAAAGGAACAATACATTGTTTAATGCAACTGCATTGCTGATGTCTAATCCTATTAAATTTTATAATGACAGATGTTGTCAGGTGACAGAAATAAATTCAATCATTGTTGGACGTATCAATGTCTTATATTTATAATGTAAATATTATATTGATAAAGATTCTCTCGTAATGAATTACAAGTCATTTTAATATTGAATTGTATTTGAAATAAGTAAGGAGAAGACTGCGAGCGATAAAAGAATTATCGCATGAGATACAGGAAAACAATGACCGTCATATCCGTAATGTGAATCTGTTTGTGATAAAGTTTTTCGATAAAATGCGGTGAAATCAAGAAACATCTCTCGCTAGCAATTAATGCACGCTATACTGACACACAAAATAAATCTGTTATCCATTTCTCAGAAGTTAATGCCCGTATGATGCTAGGATTTTTCTAGGTTAATAAGCACAAAAAGGAAAAAGAATAGCAAACTCACATTTCAGGACAATTGGTTAAATACAACAAATTTTACAGGCGAATTATGCAAAATAGGAAAAGACAAAATTATTCGTACCATAGAAAATATCGTTTTAAATTGATTGATTAATAATTATTTTATCGGTGAAGCCTTCTAGACTATTTAAGCAGTAGAATATTTGTGATAATTCTCGCAATGAACTCTTGTGGTGTATAGAGTGTCACCATTGTTATTCTTCCGTTAACAAAACAATGGAGAAGACAAAGGTGCTTAGAGTTGATTTCACACCGTGAATTATTAACTTCCACAAGTCGGGAAATAGTTGCAGCATTTTTTTAAAACGGTTAGCTATCCCGAGTTTTACGGCACAATCCGTTATAAAGAAGTTTAAACAGTTTCGCATGACAGAGAATTTGCCTGAGCGTGAAAGAAAACCCAAATTGTCATCGATAACTGCACGAAAAGTATGTCGCGAGATTACTATAAACTCAAGTATTGTTTTGAAAGACATCGCCAAAAGTTTGATTATGATGGGTATAAGGGTAACTACTCGCACAATAAAACGTTGTTTAAATAGAAATGTGTCACATTATTGCTCAGTTTAATTTTGGCAAAACATTCTTGAACAAAAAATGCTTTTTGGAACAAGTACTATGGAGTGATAAAAATATTGAGCTTTTTGGACATAATGATTGAGAGAAGATTTCGCGCAAGAAAGGTGAGGCTTTCCTCCAAAAGAATACATTGGCAACATTAAAACATGGAAGCGGCTCGATAATGTTTTGGGGTTGTTTAGCTCAAGTGGGACTGGACAATTTATTGTAATAAAAGTAATTATGAAATCTGCAGACTATATAACAATTCTGGATAAAAATTTACAACTACACGCGGAAAATCTTCACCTAGGTAAGCGATTTACTTTCCTGCAAGATAATGATCACAAACAACTAAATCGGTAACTGCGTGGCTTCAGAAAAAGAAGATTACTGTTCTTGTGATGGCGTTCACTGAGCCTTGACTTGAATCCTATTGAAAATATATGGCAAATATTGAAAGATCGAATAAATCCTCAGTCCCCAAAATCCTTCATGAATTAGAATGTGTATCCATAGAAGAATGGAAGAAAATCCCAGAAAAGACTTATGCAAAAGTGTTCTGGGCCCTAATATCTGAATTAGTAAAACAAAAGGAGCGATCTCAGTTGCTATTGGAAAAGCAACAGGGAAGCGGTCTTTCCAATCCAACGCTGCGTATAAATTCAGTAAGATTACGTCGACTTCAAACGACATTATATATCATGATTGTGTTATCTTCATTCATTGCAATAAATGAAGATAACAAAATATACTATATACTTTCGGTCTTGTCCCACATTGTATCGGATTAGGATTAGTATTCCATATTAGGGTGGATCGAAGGGTTTTGAACAAACATTTAGATGTAAATTTTGTCAAGATTGAAATAATAAAAAAATAGCAACGTAAAAAATGTTCGTTGAATAAGTTGTTATTCCTGAACAGATTAAAAGTTCCATAACAGCTTTTTTTTTGGCTCCTCCCAGTGTAAGAGTCATGAATCTCTGTCAAGTCTTACGTTTTCGGGGTGTAGACTAGCGAAGAGCAACCGGCAGTTTGAGACATGATTGGTGTTATTGCGCTAAGATATGCATCAGTTATAAGAAATTTAGTATTGATGATTAGGAAATTGAACGTTGAATAGGCTCCGCTGAATATAGTCTCGACCAAAACCACCAATTGCTAAAAGCCAAAACATTAAGCTAAAAGCTCGAGTCTTACGAATTTCACGTAGGGTAAAAAAACCGTTAAGAAAGATCTAAACTGTTGGCTGTATACAACCACTTTTAAAGTCTAGTGGTTAAAAATGACCAGTCGCCTAATAGAATGTGAATGGATGGTAGAAAATACTAAGCTTACTAAAAGTTAAAATGGATAGGAAGTTGAAGAGAGACATGACCACATATGTACTGAAGTGACAAGGAAACAAGACGACGACATATACAATTTAATATCAATAAAACAAGAAGAAAAATAAACAAAGACTATTGCATAATAAAACCTCTATAAAAAATGCAACTCAATCACTTTGTAAATTCTATTTCATCAGAGCTTAGTCGAGAATAGAAAATAAGCATAACAAAAATGAACAGCTGAGACAAACTACGCAGTAATCACTCATAGCCTAATAGCTAATATTTGGCTGTTAGGAATTAATGTAAATAGATATTCAAATGAAATTATGAATTAGCTTTCTTTAATACTGATAATCTTCCTTGATTATAAAACTGGACACATTGCTGGATGTTTTTGCATAAACGCTCAGTTATGGCTTCAAGAGTTGTATTCACGAATCCACGCAAATTCTCCTTTTTTTCCATTGAGAACATGCACTCACCGACAAAATTATTTGTACACCTATTAATTTTGAATATTTTTATTCCTTCCTCACAATCTAATGACCGTATCATCCAAAGGATTTTTACATATTAATAAGCACAAAATAAGGAATATAAAACTCAATTCTCAAAATAATACGTTAAATACAACAAATTTGACATGCGAATTATGCAAAATAGGAAAATACAAAATTATACTCACAGTATGAAAAATCGAAAATATTGAACCATTTTCAAAATATTAATAGTCAAGTGCATGGCCTCTCATCTTTATAACTTGCTGCTATCATTTTCATAAGTTTTTGATGAGATTTGAACAAGTCTTTTCTGGGATTTTCTTCCATTCTTCTATGGATACACATTCTAATTCATGAAGGATTTTGGGGACTGAGGATTTATTCGATCTTTCAATATTTGCCATATATTTTCAATAGGATTCAAGTCAAGGCTCAGTGAACGCCATCACAAGAACAATAATCTTCTTTTTCTGAAGCCACGCAGTTACCGATTTAGTTGTTTGTGATCATTATCTTGCAGGAAAGTAAATCGCTTACCTAGGTGAAGATTTTCCGCGTGTAGTTGTAAATTTTTATCCAGAATTGTTATATAGTCTGCAGATTTCATAATTACTTTTATTACAATAAATTGTCCAGTCCCACTTGAGCTAACCAACCCCAAAACATTATCGAGCCGCTTCCATGTTTAAATGTTGCCAATGTATTCTTTTGGAGGAAAGCCTCACCTTTCTTGCGCGAAATCTTCTCTCCATCATTATGTCCAAAAAGCTCAATATTTTTATCACTTCATAGTACTTGTTCCAAAAAGCATTTTTTGTTCAAGAATATTTTGCCAAAATTAAACTGAGCAATAATGCGTCACATATCTATTTAAACAACGTTTTATTGTGCGAGTAGTTACCCTTATACCCTTCGGTTATTTAACACATACTGTTTATACAACTGGGATAATAATGAAGTATCCCGACCTACTCATTTTTATACTTACCACACTGTTTAAAAAACGCTTAATTACGTAGCAGAATAATGCTTCCAACATTGATATTCGGCATTGTCCATTCATTACAAGAATTAACGAAAGAATTCTACAACCTGTAAACATGATGGAACTCAATACTATACATGCGTGTTTCCACCCTGTATACAGGTGATCCTTTTTCAACTCACCCTTTTATTTTTATTCCTTATGCCGATATTCCACAAGGAACCTAAAAACTTGAAGGGAGAATGTAAAAATGATGTAATCGGGTGTAAAATTTAGAAAAAGGAATGAAATAAAAAAAATCATCTTAAATAAAAGATCTCTGACAGATGGAGTTTTTAAACATAGGCCATTAAGTCGGTCATTAGTTTTAAAGTTCTTCTATTCTATATCTCTATAAATGTCTTTTATTGAAATGTTCTTGGAATTCTTGAAATGTTTAAGTGGATGTGATTTTTACTTGGTAAGTCTACTAAATACTTAAAACCGCCTAATCAGTGAGACGGACAATCCTGTTCGCTTTCTCATGAGACAAAGAAAGTCTAATATTTAAAGTGGTTTCTATCCGCGCGTCAAATGTTCTTGAGTTGTCCAATAATGTGTTTGGCTGTCAGTCCTTCAGTTTTTATAACTATTGTTCAATTTAATGAGATTTTTATCGTGTTAGTTTTTCCCTCTTAAATTATTGTTGAATGAATAAAATTCGTCCTTTATATTCGGACATTTTATTTATTTTGTCAAATCGATTCTTTTTTAGGTTGTTTTTTTTGCGAGCTTTCTTTTGATTTTTGTTTTATTGCACCCATTCTTTTCTCCTGACTTTGCTTTTTTCTCTTTACTTTTTTCGTTTTTATCCTTTTCGCTCTCACTTTTATTAGTCCGTTTTTTTCCTCTTCCATACTTCCCGCTTTATCTCTCTTTGTTTCTTTTTCTTTCTTTTTTACACTTTTCTACTTTAGTTTCTCTTTTCTCCGTTCTTTCTTCTCTCATTTTTCTTCCTTTTTTATTTCTCCTTCCTTTTTATTTCCTTATACTTTTTTTTATTTTCCATTACTTTTTATTTAATTTATTTTCTTTGTCTCATAGTTTATTTTACTTTATGTATATATATATATATATATATATATATATATATATATATATATATATATGTATATATATATATATATATATATATGTATATATATATATATATATATATATATATATATTTCCTCCTTCTTTTTTCCAACTTTTCGTTTTCCTTTCGGATTTTTTCTATTTCTTTTCTTTTTTCTAATTTAATTACTTTGTTTTTTAGTCAATCTTTCTTTCTTTTACTTTTCTGCTTTTCGTCTTTTTTTATTTATTTTCTTATATTTTTCCTTTATTTTCTTTTGTTTTTTCTTTTTCTTCTTTTCTTTCTCGTTCTCCGACTTTACTATCTCTTTCTTTTCTTAGGTTTTTTGTTTTTTACTTTAATTTTTTTCCATCTATTTTCATTCATTTTTCTTTCACCTTCCTTCACTCAATCCTCGTTTCTCATTTATTTTCATTTTTTCCTCTTCTCGGTTTTTCCTATAATTCCTCCCATTTTATCTTTCCATTCTTTGTTTTCTATTTTCTTTCTTTCATCTTTCCTTTTTTTTCCTTTCTTTTTGTTTGTTTGTTTCTTTTTTCTTTTTCGACTCTTTTTTTTTTCAATAATTTCTTTTTATTTACTCATTCTTCAGCTTTTTCTTCATTACTCGTTTTATTCTTTTCATTTTTTTCCTTCTCTCTTTAATCCGCTTTAATCTTCTCACTTTTACTCTTTTTTCTTTCCCTTTCTTTTCATTCCCTTTGTTCTCCTTTCTTTGCTTTCTTTTGATCCTTTTCTTTTCTTTTAGTCTTTCTTTTCTTTCTTCATACGAGTTTCATTCCTTTTTTTGTCTTTTTCTTTTATTCTGATTTCATTTTTCTTTCCTTCTTTTTCTTTCATGTTTCCTAGTATTTCTTTTACTTTCTTTTGATGTTTGCTTCTTCTAATTATTATACAATAATTTCTTTTACCCACTTGAAGGATGCGTCCCTTCGAAATTCTTAAACCGTTCGGGATACTTAGTTTCTCGCATCATGTTATTCTACGAGATGTTACCGAAAACAAATTACAAGGACAAATCCCAAATTAACGCGTGTTGACCAGCCTACAGTTCTAAAAATGGGTCGGAGAGACTTTTATAATAACAAAGCAAATTGATTACTTAAAGTGTGTCTAGTTTCTTGATATCCATTTTGAAGTAAATGTCTCTCGATTCCATGAACGGTGGATGATTAGTAGTAAACCTTTCCACCTGCTGTCGATCCAAGTGGGACAGTAGCTTTCTCAAGTAGAAGACATAGAAATATGTGGGAAGTCACGTATGAAACATATCTCTTGCATATGAACTTCGTCACCTCTTCGTCCAAGAGAAAGCAAAATATAAAACGTGTCTGATCCTAGAAATTATACGGCTGTGCTGGTGAGTGAACTTCAAATGACAACAACTGAGCTTTACTCAGACATTTGTCTCAGCAACAACATTCAGATGCGCGTGATTTCCATAATAAACACGAATAAATAAATATCGACATTCATGTGAATGTTGCTTTTCGATAACAAAATTGAAACAGTTCTCATCTTATAGTACGCTTTTTACCTTCGTTCAGTATGGCTGATGCTCACCTCCAAAAAGAGAGTGTCATTTCGCATTAATGTTTACAATTTTTTTTTTGTTTTTTTTAAGCGTATCACCCCAAGCAAGGCTGGAGGCCACTATCACGCATGGGGTTATAGAAGGGTTGGAGGAAGAGCGGATAGGAGTGGTAAAGGAAAAGATGTGAAGAAAGAGAAAGACAGTGGGTCGATCAAGGCAAGGGGGGTTACAGAAGACTTGGAGCGAGAGCAGATAGGAATGAAAGATGAAAGGATGTGGAGAAGGGAAGTGGATAGATCAAGTAGCAACTGGAGATGTCGATTGACGCTACACTTAAACCGTTGGAGATTGTATTTGTCAGAGAAACAGTAATAGGGAAGGGAGTTCCATAGGCGAGATGTGCGAGACATGAAGCTATTGGAGTAGAAGAGACGTCTACATATAACAGTTTCAACGGTGTAGGGGTGGGAATGGGATGCCAACCTCGTAGGACGTTTAAATTCACGAGGCCTAGGGACAAGCGAAAGCAGCTCCTCGGAGCAATTACCGTGAAAGTTCTTGTAAAAAGTCAGAGCGAGGCAACATCGCGTCTGTGAGAGACCGACTGCAGACGAAATGACAGATCAGGGCCAATCACATTGCATACCCGTCTCTGGATCTTATCAAGAACCCTGAGGCAAACAGCAGGGGCCCCAGACCATATATGGCAGCAATACTCCATGCAAGGGCGAATGGTCGATTTATAGACTTGGAGGATCGATTCCGGGGAGACTGAAATGGAAATAGTATATTGAATCAATTGCTAAGTCTGCAGTTAGTTGGTTCATGTTGCCTTGCTAGACAATTTCTCTCACCAGAAACTTGTTTAAGTATTTATAATTCTACCATTCGTCCTTCCTTTGAATATTGCTACCACACCTAGTTTGCTTCTCCTGCTATATATTTAGAGATTCATGATAAAATCCAAAGAAAAATCTGCAATGTTAGTGGTCCTGACCTGGCGACTTGCCGTCAGTCCCTTTCCCACCGCCGTAACGTAGCTTCCCTGTGGCTTTTCTATAGATATTTTCATGATAATTCTTCTGATAAACACCCCGATTTCATACCCAGACTTTATGAATTTAAGTGCAGTACTAGATTAGCGCAAGATCTCATGATTTTACAGCTGATATGTCTAGAGGTAACCGTAAGTGATATCCAACCGTAAGTTCTATGCTAACTATTTCTTCTATTGAACTTTTCGCTTGTGTAACTCTCTTCCGTATTATTTGTCCCCAGTCAAGTTATATCTTCAAAAATTCAAATGAAATGTCAATCGTTATCTTCTGTCATTTTAACTGTTGTTCTTTTATTGTCCTTTCCCCTTAAGATTATATTTTCTAATATTCGCTAACATTCAGTAATCTCTTGCGCGCTAGAGGCTTTATTGTCTTGATTGGAGTGAAATTATTTTTAAAAAAACATCAAAATTTGACATAACGATATTTTTTATATGTGGAAAACATAATACTTGCCGAGCGAACCAATTTGAAAAATTCTGTTTTGATAGCTTTCTGCCATTAGCCAAAATGTTATTTGGTAATTCCATATATTTCAAAATATAAGCATAATCTTCAATTGATTATCGCATTGGGGACCAACCTGGTGAAGAATATTTGTTCACCTTCTTCATCACCTATTTGGTATTGACAAATAATAACGGCAAACTATCAGAATGAAAACGTCATATCAGGCCATAATTATAGAATATAATCCTTATAAGGATGTTTCAAAACATGATTCAAACTGATATTGTATTATAGAAACCTACAGTGAGATTTACCAATAATAAAAAAAATAGAATTATATTCTTTATTTTGGAGGCGAAATTTCCATCCTTTGAAGAAAAAAATGAAATCTTCACAAAAACAAATGTGTTCCATGATCACGTCGAATATAATAAGTAAACAAATGCAAATAATGCTGCTTTATAGCGCAATATAAATAATAACGCGTTCTTCTGAGATTTAGAATGACGATAATTTACTGTCTTTCCTGTTATGTACCAGTGCGGACAGGTCACGATATTGGATATATGGCGTGCCGGATGACATACGGGATGTCTCTGTCAAGCTAGATATGAATAAACGGAAATAGATAGACAAACAAAGAGTCACGTAAACACAGACACACACAGACACACACAGAAACACAGACACACACAGAAACACACACACACACATATATATATATATAAACTTTGCTTACATATTACGAAATTGATTTTATGCACATATGAAGCTGGATAAAAAATGAATTTCAATTACCCCCCCACCGTTACATTTATAATACCCTTGCTTTTATTTTGTTCCCCCTTCTTATTCATCTTCTCCTTCCTTCTTGACATCATCCTCCCACCTTTATATTAGATCCAACGCCGTACGTTTGTTTATTTATTTAAAAAATTAATATAGCGTTCATTAGATTTTGGGGTTTTTTTTTAAATAAAGTGTGAAGAGATGATTTGATAAAAAACACCTGAGAACACCGTAACGTTGAAACCAAGGTAGAGGATTTACCCGAACTCCTAAGTTTTAAAATTAAAAGCTCGACATGTTATTTTTATTTTTATTTTTTCACACATGTATTTTTAATTCGACTGTTAGTTGGTCTGTTTGAACTCTGACCTTTAACCACTGAGTGCATTTGCAGAGAGTTTTTCTATGCCTGAATGTAATATCCTGTAATAAAGTATATATATATATATATATATATATATATATATATATATATATATATATATATATATATATATATATATATGTGTGTGTGTGTATTTATCTATGTATATATATAGAGAGAGAGAGGGAGAAAGAGAGAGAGAAAGAGAGAGAGAGCAAGCGTGAGAGAGATAATACTGTTTAAAATGAAAAACACAACGTCAAATTGTCGGATATGTATATATATATATATATATATATATATATATATATATATATATATATATATATGAAGAAATATTGTCTTAAAGTGTGCTATATTTATGGGATAAAGTGCTCAATATCAGAGGATAGAGCGTGTGTAAATATAAAAGTGAACATAGAATTCGACACTTAGAGACGACAGTTCACTTATATATATATATATATATATATGAAGAGAGAGAGAGAATGAATGAACAGTGTAATGTGGACACGTTTCCTTTTGCAACTCGAAAGTGCCGATTACATTAATTTTTTTATTCATATTATTTGTTTGGGAATAATGTGAAACAATTTCGTAAGAATAACAGACTTGTGATATGTGCATGACAAATCCATTCAATTTTATAGCGTGGTAGAAGAAAATGAATGTTGATTAATCCCTGTGACCCACCATAGTGTTTTTGTGTTAACAATCATTTCCAATATTCCGTGGAAATGTTTTCCAGTTTCTCTTCAGTACTACGCTGGCTGTCTGCGAATATTTTCGATTTGGCCTTATTTGATATTGATTAGACAATCTGAAGACAGGTGGGAGATGATTTTGAAGAGCCACGTTTTGCGCAACTGAGGGTCAAATCAATCATAATTCTCTTCTAAATTAAAGTCGGGGTTAGGGGAGTTGCTCTATTGGGGGAAACAGAATTAATAAAGATTGCTAACTGCAGATGCAATTGTAACGGGGCATCGCTTAAAATGTCCACTTTCCACTTGGATTGAAATAGCTTTGTAAACTTTATACATGCATCAAGTACTTGCGAGATGTGACTGTACCGCCAGTACATGAATTAGGAAATCGCTACATGTGTAGTAACGATATATATTTCGTGAATGCTACATGTTTGTGTATATCAGATATGTAGGCCATGGAACTGCTACATGAAATCACATGATGGGATTCCTACATGTGATTGTATTCCACCACATGTATCATTAAATAGCTACATGAGAGAGGCCTTCTGATGCCTGTTTTTTAAAAGTAATACATCTGAGTTCACAACCAATGCATGCATCGTGAAAGTTACATGCGAGAGCAGGACCGATAAATACATCATGAAATTACTCTCTGTGCGAGTAATTGCAATACATGCATCATGAAATTACTACATGTGAGATTGTTTCCAATTCATGCATCATCAAATTGCTACATGTCATAATACTTGCAACATATACATCAGGGTATATAGTTGCGTAACATTTTAAAAAATTGACAGCAGATGTTGTCATTTAGTAGAATCATGAATTATTATTTGGTTTAGTTTTTGCCCCTTTGTAAAAGAACCTTTGCCAAGATTTCGGTAAATAGCCTTTAAAAAATGTCTCTTTTAATCCTACCAAACGCAAAAATCCAATCCATCGACAATTGAAAAAAAAGTTCTTTTTTACCTTTCGATCAGATAAAACGAATGAAAGAAAAGAAAATGGCTGACAATCAGCGATTGCCATAGACCTAGGAAGCTAGAAATTGCCTGTAAGAGGGACACATAATTAAAAACTTAAAGGACCATGAAAGTATAAAACAATATTTATATTTATTTTGCTCAACAGATTGAATTAAAGCTTTGTTAATCAAATAAATATTCTTAATCTTGACTATAAATCCGTATCTGTTCCTCAGAATACACGTCCATCTGACTATTTTGCATAAATCTTTTTCTGTTTCAAGAAAAAGCGAGGATAAAATATCCTTAAGGCTAATTAATTTGTGAAAATACAGTGAAAATCACTTTCTTAGATTAACCGATGTGATTTGACTGATTTTAAAAGCATGAAAAACCTGAAAAAAATTCCAAACTTACACTAACATTTAAAAAAAAACAAAAAAAAAACACGGGCGAATTTTATATCTCTGTATCTATTGATTTTTTATGGATCAAAATTCCAAATCGAAGGTCCATTTTATTTATATTCGTAGGAAAATCTTATATTTAGATCATTTAGATTATCCGAAAATAAGATTTTAACGACAAACTTTTTAATAACTGTCGCCAATATCTGTCACAGGGTGCTGTAGATAAATAGTCGTCTACGTGAAGCAAAAATGAAAAGTAATACTGACATTTCATTTTAACAGCTATATTTACCAAACTTTCGGAAACATATTGGAATACTAAAGAGTAAATTCATTCAATAAAATCGCCATTGGCTTCAACCATGGCCTCCAGACGAGTTCGAAATCTTCTGCGACTCTTCTGGACGATATCCTTGTTTAAGTTGATGAATGCTGCCATAAAAGCTGCCTCCACTTCATCTTTGGTGTTACAAGGAGTTTTGTTGATCCCTGGCTCAAGTGCACCCCAAAACATAATATTCAAGCGGGGTTACAGTCTCCGGTTTCAGGAGACCTGATTTAAATGGTGATATGCTCACATAAATTGTCTGGCGGCTATGAATGGTTTCTCCTGCTTGTGTGGCATGGTGCAGAGTCCTGTTGCCAGACATATGGTCTTCCAGCAGCCACTGTCTTGAGTCAGGGCAGAAATACCTCTTCAATGCACTTGATGTAGACCCCCGTGTCGAGTCTGATGACTTTACCAAATTCGTGTTTTCTTTTCTTATCAGAACCATAAGAATGAGTTTTCCTAGCTGCCATACCTTCGTAATCATCATTAGACTCATCCAACTCTCAGCACTCTCCTCAGATTGACACCCATTCATTCTGAAATGTCCGACGCGTATGTCAAACAGTGCAGTATGCCGTTTCCAAATTTCTGGCGGAGTGAATTGCGTCATGGTGCTCTTTTCTCTTACAGTTGCTACTCAGCTGAACCTACTATACCGTGGGCTCGACAAAATAAAAAACAAACAGTTCGCATGGGCGAAATTAAAAATATAAAATAGCGACAATTTACCTATCGCACCCTGTATAAATATATAAAGAGAAAATGAGAGAGAGAGAGAGAGAGAGAGAGAGCGTTACAAACAAAGAGATAGAGATGAATGAACGTTAGGAAAAGATAATAAGCCTAAAAAGAAGAAGAGGTTAAGAATATAAATGCGTGACAAAGAGAACAAAGATGAAGAGAAATCAGATAAAAGGCAGTAACAAGTTCAATATTTAGATTATGTCACGGTTCTCCTAATCCCATCGGGATCCACTTGGACTTTATCTAACAGTTCTTCTGTGTCGAGGGTAAGACATGTCATGACTATTTTAGCTGGTTTTTATTTTTAGAGTTTCATTTAATTTGACTACTGGTTGCGCTCACATAAAAAGAATTAAAAGAGGAAAATAGGGTCGAGGGAATTGAACGAAATAGAATTGATCGGAAATTGAACTCGTAAGGCCGATTTTGCTTTTCGCGCGATAACATTTCGCATCTCTAGTTTTTAGTGTGTCAATCTCTAACCAATATTTCCTAAGTAAACCTTACCCAAAATAGAGATGTTTTTTCTGATGATTCTCTTTAGTGAGAGACCAAAAACAAATCATACACTGTATTGATGTACCAGTGATTATCTGAAACCCGAACGTAAAAGTAATTATAGATAACGTTACTGTACCGTGACGACATGTAACTTCTCACTTCTGACCGTGTCTACGTCTAAAAAGAATACATACCAAGTAGACATACCAAGTAGATATAAATGTTCATTCTGAGAATAATAAAATGTACCAAAAGTTTATTGAAAGCAGGATCTAAATGTGATGCTAGTTAATATTACTGGTTCTATGACAATTGTGTACTTGACAATTGCGTCCCTGGATAATTGCGTACCTCTGATAATTTTTGGAAGTTTTTAAATGCAATTGCCATAATTTTGAATAAAAGAAACATGAGGCAGTAATCATATTTTTAAAAAAGTAATGAAAGGAATAAAATAAAATAAAATAAAAAGTTTATTCTTGTTTGAAATGCAATGGTAGATTAAAAGTATTGCAACATCACAAGTGTTGTCGTTTCATCGGTATTTTTCTTATGATAGTGGTAGCTGTAATTTTCCACAAATATTTTTCAACCAGTATTTGATTTTCGGAACTTACCCATGGGTTCCAAATAAAAATATAATCTATTAAATCCAGAATGTAATAAATATTTCTGGAGTGAACTGAAACTGCTAGCTTAATTTTCCCTTGCTTTAAAAAAGAAAATTGTCTCTCTTTTATATTCATATAACTACCTTCATGCTTGTTTAGTGTAATTAAATGTATTGGTGTGCAAATATTTATATTAAAAAACTCTTTAAAAAAAAAGGCAACTTCAAGATTTTTCAGAGGCACTCAATTATCGAAGGAGGCATTTGTCTAGGGTCGTAAATGTCCAGAGATGCAATTGTGCGGGACGCAAATGTCCAGTACTGAACTATCCGTAAATGCTCATTTGTGATCTGGCATCTGGCATCGGTGTGGATATCTGTTATTTCATTGTGAACATCTGGTAACTCAGTGTATACAAAGCTTAGGCGTCTAAATCTAAGACGAATACATGGTAATGTGTTTGAGTCGGAAGAAATATATCTGAAATTTCTGGTGCAGCTGGCACCCCTCGATATACGGTGTTGCGTATGGACCGGAAATCAGTGAAGGAAAGCGTTACCCTGGAGATAGCAGGGACCCAACACGTTGGCAAGAAACACCTTTCTCGAAATGTACGTACAAACACGAAACTGGCTTAAATGCCATCCACATGTATTGCAGGAAGGATCTGATGACAATCAGCAGATTAGTTCGATATTCTTTCTTATAAATGGGATATAGAAGAAAACAAAATCAGAAAAAACAAAACAGTATGCACCTGTTGACACTACACCGAATACAGACCCACAAACAATGAAAAGCTCAGTTGCTGATATGAATTACGATAGAACCAGACTAATCTAATTTTTCAACTTGTGAATATTTTTCCAAGACTTGTAAACAACATATCAGTATTTTATGATTCCACGAGGCAAATCTGATCAAAAGTTGGATCAAATTTGCCAACAGGAGTTAAATTATATTCATATTTTAAACATAATTTAATTTTAGCAGAGAGAATTTTGAATTTGATATCAGTTTTTCACTGCGTATTATTTATAATCAAGGTCAATATTTTTGTTTGATGATATCGAATTTATGCAGAGGTATCTGTTGTAAAATGCTTCCTATTTTGTTATATGAGAAAGTAAAAAAATCTATGTTTAAACAATAAAATTTGCATTATAAACTGATGCAGATTAAACCACAGAATATTTAGTCACATGTGAATTTATGCAAATACTAATCTCAACTTAGTAATAATTGCAATTAATTATTTGGGAACTATTAAAAATCGGCGTTTGTATATGAATATAAATAGGTTATATTAGATAAATCTGTTAGAAAAGAAAGATGAGATTGCTGTTTGTATTGGCTTCTTCATTTCATCTGTATGCGTCCAGATGTTGGATTTTAGCAGGAGAATTGCAGCAAATAATCCCACATTATAAGTCTGGCGCTGCAGTATCATGCTAGGCATCGTATCTCAAACATGTAGTGCGATACAGCATTAGACAAGGAAACTTTGATTCACTCATAGCCAGCATATGGAAGAGAAATTTGAAATGTGATGGTCACATCATAACAACCAGCAATCCTCCCATGCCATCCTATAGAATAGCTGGCAAGGTAAAAGAAGAAGCAAACAGAAGATGAATGGGCTGACAATGTCCCTGATTGAACGGCGAGATCATTCACAGAGACTCAATCATTGGCACGCAACCACGACTGATATCTATCTCTCTCTCTCTCTCTCACTCTCTCTCTCTCTCTCTCTCTCTCTCTCTCTCTCTATATATATATATATATATATATATATATATATATATATATATGAATGAATAAAAACAAAAGACAAAGTTATCCGAAGCATCTCTGGAGTACTTTATCAAGGCGGTCGTCTTTATAAAGTCTTTCAGGGGACGAAACGCATCAGATAAGTTTTCCTTTTGTCCTCATTCATAGTTAGCATTTTCAGATAATCACTATCTAAAATTGTTACACGCACACACCCAAGCATACAGACACACACACACACACACACATACACACACACACACACACACACACACACATATATATATATATATATATAATAATATGTTCAACAATACTATGTTTTTAGACGGATCTATAAAAATATTCCTATTGGAATTCGACTTATTTCAGTGTAAATAAACCTGTTTGAATAGCAAAACTAAAAGAAATCTAAAAGAATGTACATTATAACTAAAATCTAATAAAATATATTGTCTATTTAGCTATTTCCTGAAAATTATATGAATTTTGCTTTCGTAAATGTAATGTCATTGACAATATTAGCTGTTTTCTTATAAGGAAACATTCTGGAGCCACTGAACGAACTTTTGGTACTACTGACGGTTGAAATTTATAAAATGTTTCTAATCATACAATTTTTCAGGGAAATAGCTTTCTCAAGTTGAGTAGCCGTTACTGCTTTTTCCAGTATTAATTTGTGTGAAATGTCAATATCTTTATTATGTAATTGTTTTCTCTTCCAGTTACATCAGATATCCATTTTAGCTGTTGTTAGCATAAGAAAGTATTCAACTAAATTTGGCTTTCGTCATAGGCTTCTCTTGCTCATCGCCATTTTTGACTGTTGATTTCAGAAAGCGGGTGTATACGGCTGAGTGTTTTCTGAACATGTCTGGCGCTCTGCATGGCATCCCTATGAAACTATCGATCTGACGAGTTTATTTAAGCTGACTCGAGTTTTGGCTTTCTAGCAATTTGAGGTGTTGGGTTAAAATACCCCTAGCGAAACCTATTCTATATCTAATTTCTTTTTTTTTTCTTATTAAATTTCTTAAAAATGATCTATTTACAACTATATTTGAAGTTATTATCATTTAATAACAATTTAACATCATGAAATTTTATGAAGGATTCTGGGTAGGTGCCATCACTGCTTTCATTCCAATTCCAGATCATAATTTCTGTTTTGGAAATGTCTGAGTCCTATTCCTTGGAATACTTGGCAAATGATATTGGTTTTTGTTGAAGATCATTCCTATTCCAAATATATCTATCTATGCCATCAGAATACCGTTCTTATTATCAGTGCATTGGCCTTGAGCGGAGAAGCATGATAATTGTCTTGTATTGTTATATTCGTTTAGGATGCGGTATGGAACGGTCAAAATGATCAGTGCCGATACCATTTTATTGCCTAAAGCTTGCGTAAGAGGAATCGGTAATTTCTAAACAGAGAACATATGAAAGTTATTAAGAACAGGAATCAACTTTCTTTGATGTAAAACAAATCCAGTAGAGACGCATAAATGAAAGTTTCAGTTTCCTTACAGATCTTACCATTCCTCATGTTGCCTTTGTTCGCTTGAAATATAACTACTCTTATTTACCATACATAGCTTCGTTTTAGTAGAAAGCGAACTAGTGGGAATTGAAATTACTACACAGTGGCAATGGTCAAGTAGACTAGCTTTCTAACTATTTCCCCCACATTGGATGCCCCACAAAACATAACGTTTACTCACATTTATTATTTCATTGGGTATGCCATACTCTTGGCCTTGTATCACATCTAAGCTACGCTTATATAATAACCATGATTACATAGACATTTTTTACACGGAATTTTGACAAAAATCTATGGAATACTGAATGCCAAAACTGAAATACTATTCTAAGATTCCATCTGAAATTTCATCTCATAACAGAAGATGAATGAAGCCATCATAACGAATCTCTTTTCCATATATCACAGATGTTACAAGTTTGACCTGCTGAAATCTGTCATGTCAACGAATGTCGAGCAAAGGCTGTAAATGGCGGCAATAGGAAGAATTTTCACTAATAATTTTAACATTCCATGACATCAAGTATTTGTCTAAATTAACGTTACATTACTCTATTGGCTCCTAACCAATTTCCATATCCTATTTACAGTATCATGCATTCAGATCCGAAACTTTCCTCGTACTTCGACAATATGACGCTGAAAATTTTAGATGCTCAGGGATACAAATCTTGAAAGTGTATATAAATATATATCCCAGAGTAAATAATTTGATTTTCGTTTACAAGACTCATTTCTTTTGTTTGCCTTATTTTTTATATCTGATATTTGTGAAATTCAGGAAAACTTAATAATTATAATTAAAACAAATACTTTTGTTATATTTTCGTTGAAGAACTATTTAAGTCAGAGCTATGCATGTCCGTAGAGTTGAGATCAGACTCGAATTATATCTGAAGAACTATGATATTTCTTTTATTTCTTTTCACTTAAGTACATTTCTGTAAAACCGACATTTGCTGTTCCACCTGAATCAGCAGAAATATATCTTCATACAATTCTGCCATTCAGGTTGACTAAACTGAAGAGAAGGGAACTGTGCAATCATTGGTATGCTGATAACAGAAACAGTGTTCGATCCCTGTTGAAATCTACAGAAATTGAGCCTTCAACTTAAGATAGGATGACACCCACGGAAAAGAGCAAATCCTTCACATTTATAAGTGGGTTACCATGTTGTGTGACTTACGAATTTGGTGTATTTCCTCAGCGATATACTTCCACTCAGAAATGTATAAGTAATAGATGACAATATAAGATTCCAGGAAAATAAGATAGCGTCGTGGTCACCAGTGTTACTGAAGATCTATGGAAGAAAGTTTTATTCTCCCATTTGCATTTTCTTCATTATGGCCATTATTCTATATGTTATATAATAAGACTGTTGTTCACGGATGGAACCGAAGGACTGGAAAAGAAAAGGAATCACAATCACGCTTTCTTCTCACAGACATTTTTTATACCACTAAGACATACACAAAACTATATGTACATATTTACACGTGTCCGATGTGGAGAAAAAATATATCTACACGGCAAAGCAGAGTGTAAAGAAAATCAAAAAGGAATGTTCGTATATACAACATGGAGAATTTTATGTGATTTCTTGAGAAGTCATGTTCAGGAATCCAGATTCAAACGAGCCGGATTCATCTATGTCACAGCCTAGAAGATATTTCACATATGGGAAGACATCGGTGTTCGCTAATTGATGAATGTGAACCGGAGTCTCTTTCTATATCTGAAAAATATATAGAGTATTCCCAAAAGGAAACGGATTTATGGTCTTATAAAGTGTAGCATGAGCAGGAGGAGGCTGATATGAACTTGGTCTAACAACAGCTCGGTTTGGGTATTGTAAACAAACTGAATGACTGACAACTTTTGGCATTGTATGAAGTGAGGTCACTAAGCATTCATTACGTGACTCATTTGACTTATCTCCACCGAAAAGATAATTGCCTTCTGTATCCATATGCGGGTATCAAATTTGTGGAAGAGGCTGTTATCATATCAATAACAAAGAACCTTTATTTAATAAACATCAAAACTATCAAGATTGTTCAAAAATTAAAAGAATTATTTTTGTTTTGTACAATTAATTGTGAAAGGTAAAATATTTAGATATTTAAAATATTTAATAGATATTTTCAATGTGGGTAAACACTTTATATTCAAAGGATTAGCGAAATCTTTTTTTGACGCATCGATGTACCTCATTCTGGTTTTGTTTAAATGTAATCTAATGTTAGTAATTATCTATAAGCGGTCGATACAAATCTAACCTTTGTCAAAATATTTCCACGTAACTAAATGAAATAGCCACATCCTGTGTTGATTAGATATGAGGTCACATCTTATTCTGAGACAATTCGTTGTTTCGCATTCCCTATAGAAAGTTATATTTTATTTACTGTCTGTAAAAGGGAAATATATTTTCTACTTAAGTGAACTTTATTTGATAAAACTATTGCGTTCACAAATATTGAGGGAAAATAATTGAATAAGGTGACTGTAAGTTCACACTAATAAAAATGAACAAAATAACAGTGCACATGGTTCAGAGGTTGAGAGTATTGGGAAGTCCATCGTTTTTATTAGATAGATGACATGATTACGGTCAGCTGCTATAATAAATACTATCTAGTCAACCAGTCAGAATTTTATTTATTAAGTGTTTTCGTCAGGGTAAGTTTAACTTTTATAAGTGGATTTCATGTTGTACAAAAAACCTATTTTCCGTTTAGATGTGCTGTAGAGTGGGACCCTGATTTTCTATCTCATACAAATGTTCTTGTTTTTCGGGATGGTTCATAGTTAAAACCGAACAGAGACAGCAGAATTGCAGTAAAGAATATAACCATTAGAAATGAAAGCCATCAGTTGCATCTCGTCCGTAGACAGTATCACAAATGGTACAGCCCGAGACACCATCAAAGAAGAAACATACCTGGCGGGAAAATCAGATGCCCACTGTTAAGATTAATTGATTTCTTTTGTTTTTTTACTGCTTATCAGCCTTTAGCATGTTTCTTTTTTGGTAGTGCAGCTCTTCCTGCTCTTCCCTACGTCTGCTCCTATTTATAAATATGGCAAGTAACCACATTAGAATAAGATTTGAGTAGTATTTGATGCATTCAAGTTCGTCTGCTGTATGTGTGAGGATTTAATAAAATTCTTCCTAGTTTTCTATTCCGTCGATACTCTATCTAACTAGGACCTTCCTTATTTTTGCCTATTTTAAACAATGTTAACATTACAGCAATATGCAACATATTTGAATTACCCAAAATTGTTTTCCACAAGTTCAGAACTTTAAAGCTAAGTTGAAATGCATTCATTTCCTCGGTAAATCAGTTTTAAAGCAGAAATTCTACTGAAACAGAATTTACACCTAGAACCGATGTTTTACCATCATGCTGGCTCTGGAAGTTGCAAATGAAACTGAATCTTCGCGGGCAGATGTTGATGAGAAGGATTAAATGAAATAACGAAATATCATTCAAGTTGTAAAAAAGATATTGCGCAAAAAAGATATCTTCCTTGTCAACGGCTATCAGTGAGGTGTTATTACAACAAACATTAGACTTAAAATTTCTAAGTTTAATGAAATTAAATACTTGGTCAACCTAAATGTCCCGTCTACATAAGATTACACTGGATTGGCTCCTTTAGTCAATCTTTCGATGATAAGATCTCAAATGTCCTGCACTGTTTCAAAGTTGTAGTAGGGAACATCTTTGCTACGTGGATTGCTTTTCTATCTGCCCGTAATGATGTCTTGCTCAGTAGTAAAAAATGTCCGTTATTTATCGTTTTTGTCGGTGTGAGGCCGAATATCTGGGTAAGAATATGCAGCGACTGGAAGTGCGGATGACACAGCAGGTACATGGATTTATACATAGACATATTCCATGAGCATTCGGGCACACTCAAAGGCCCATGAGTATTTAGTGATTTCTGTCACATGTGGGATCAATTATTCAGCGGATTTCTTTTCTGTGCTGCACAGGGCTTGGACGAAACACAATGTTAACATCTTGGAAGCGTTTGTTATCAACACGTCTCATCCGACACTGTGTAGGTAGAAGGAGAAGAAACATAAACTGACACTCTTCGACAAGTCTTTGTTTGGTTCTGGGCAACTTCGATTTTGTCCTTCCTTCCGCCTTCTTTCTCTTCATTCTATTTCAAAGATGTCTGATTCCTTTCAGAGGTTTTCATAATTCCGACAGTTTTTCTTCTGACGAAGCATCGCACGAAATGTACCTTAAATATTCTATTTTTATCGATATAATGTGTGTGATAAAGCAGATTATGTTGATTATAAAAAAAAACAATTAAAATAGAAACGATACAATCTTTTATAAGTTAAATATATTAATATTAACAGCATTGCCGAAATGTACCGAAGTTCTTTAGACATATAACAATGTTATCTGGAATTATTTTATTTCTAAAGTCTTTCCTTGCATATACACTTCTGACAAAAGAAGAATGTGACCGCCCTGCATTGCTTAAAACACTTTAAAATGAGATACGCTTGTATTTTTTAGAGTAAAATATAACATTTCATTAACTATAACGTATTTTCATTTCTTTTGACAACAAGTAGGCACTGAAATGTAAAAGATATATCATGGAAGAGCATCATATTCGTTCGTCAATAAAACCACCACCTGTGCCTTAATCCCTCCTTTACGAATTGTTGGCATGCTTTCCAACACTTTTTCAAGAAAGGTAGATAGCAGGTTTTCCCTAGAATTGTTGAAGCGATGAAATAGCTCACTGACTTTTGGAGTATTGTCTTTGAAATTTCCTATCCAAATATATGCAATGTATCCGCAACTTGTTGCATGTATATAGGAAGCACGGTGAGATAATGGATAGCGGCCTGGATTGAGGAATCGGAGAGCCTAGTTCGAATTCCAGTCGTGCTAATACCCTTGGGAAAGGTGTGAATCCTCTTCTTCTCTCTCCAGTTATTGGTAAATAGAAGAACAGACTGGGTTCTATAGCCTTGGATGGCAACTGGTCTAGGAGAAGGACAACTCTGAATTCAAAACCTGCGGAGGGTCGTAGTGCACCATGTCTCTGTATTCGGCCCTTCAAAAAGTGTGGATGGTAAGCACGAAACCGTCACCATTATAATAGTGTGCTTCTGTTGGGCTGTCTTTTTCATAGGAACTGATCTACTTGACCCTCATAGGTGGAATTCGACGGGAGAGTCGAGTATATATATATATATATATATATATATATATATATATATATATATATATATATATATATAAGAATTAGATGACTTTGTGAAAGTCTTAACTGACCTAGTTGCAAGATGCATTAAAAAAAAATAAAAGAAGATATAACTAAAATGAACAATTCAACAAATGTATTTATTGCAGCTGACAAAACAAGAAATTTATACAAACTAAGCCCTCCTACGCACAATAAATTACTTAAGAACAACATAACCAAAACATACAAAAAGGCACCTAAAACAATAGAACACTATATCAATAAAGAAGCTAAAGCAATCGCCCAAAAATTAGACCTAGAAAGAATTAATTCTGAACTTAGGAAGAAGTTAGGAGTAAACAAGTGGAAAAATACAAAAGCAACTATTGACTGGTTCCACAGCATAAATAACAAACAAAATTGCCAATTCCTACAAGTAGACATAAAAGAATTTTACCCATCCATAACAGAACGCATGTTAGATAAGGCCATCAACTTAGCTCAGGAACAAATAATAATAAAACCAAACGAAATGAAGGACCGTGGAATGAAATACATTATGTACACAAAACATCTTTCACAAATAGTAAATATGCGAACAGCACAATGCTTTCTAAGTATATCTGGGAAATTAAAAACAAAACGCAGACGACACCAAAAATATCTTGGAAAATAAGGAAAAGATCATCAGCCTCCAACAACCAATCAAAAACTTTCAAACTTTTCTTGGAGGAAGAAATAGCTATCATTACCTTCCCAGACCAAAATAAATTATTAAATAAAAGATCCGAGCTCATCTCAAAATGCAGACATGAAAACAAATTTTTACTACGTTACTTAAAAATCGAAAACGGAAAAATAAATAAACAAAATGACAATAAGCAAAATAAATTAATCCAAAGAAATTACCAAATCACACCTGTTAGAATAGACGAAATAGAATAAAAAATAAGAAATAAAATCAATAAATAAAGTAAATAATAAACAAATTAGCAAACTATTATGACCAAAATATTAGTTAGACTATAAAAATCAAACTAAAAATCGGACGAAAAAAATAGCTATAACTGTTATATAAGGATAAAAAAAAATGAATAAAAAATAATATTTTTGCGTAATCTTGGTAAATATATCTGTTAAAATGAGATGTCAGTTTTATTTTTCGATTTCGGGTCATTTAGTCGACAATTTATCCATTGCACCATATATATATATATATATATATATATATATATATATATATATATATATATATATATATATATATATATAGAGAGAGAGAGAGAGAGAGAGAGAGAGAGAGTTGAATTTATATTTATCAATCCGAAATATTTAATTACGTAAACTTTATTCTTAGTGGATGTCTGGTTTCCATTTTCGAAGTCTATTGAGGTACTATCACTAGAGCGGAGAAAAAGTTGCAAAAAGAGGAAACAGTAGAGAAGAAAACTGGATCAGGAGGTCACAACAACAAGAAGGATCAACTTAGAGCCAAATAGATCAATTAGAAAAGATCCAACTCAATCCACACGACGTTTGTCACGTGAGAGACGAATTTTACCTATGACAGTCCAAAGAGCAGTGAAAAAAAAACGT
Source organism: Acanthosepion esculentum (assembly GCA_964036315.1). Lineage (NCBI taxonomy): Eukaryota > Metazoa > Mollusca > Cephalopoda > Sepiida > Sepiidae > Acanthosepion > Acanthosepion esculentum. Next base: position 2,818,418 of record OZ038508.1, on the reverse strand, counting down.
GAAAATGAAATCGTACTTTAAACCTGTGTGGCAACATGTTACTACAGGACAGAAGGTTAGAAGGTTAGAGAGGGTGCATCTTGAATATGTTAGAAAATGGTCGTGAAATAATATATATATTTGGACTTTATATCAATCCTTCATGAGCTTCCGATCCTTAGCTATGATTAAAAACGCCGTTAAATTTAACGCTTTAAATTTAATTAATTGTCGGATAATTTGCGAATTACTCTTGTAAGTAAGAAATGGCTATTTGCTAAGTTTGGCTTAGACTGACGCAAGGTGACATTATATATTTGGAGAATCGTTTCCCTCCTGTTCTAAATGCATGAAAAACTCGTCACAGAAAGCTTGTTTTTAAGAACTACCATTTTTGGTACAGGCAATTTGGTGAGTGCTTCCATTTATAGGAAAAACATTAACCTCTTTAAGCCAAGTAACAATTCTTAATTGCTGGTGATACCACGTCCACCCTGACCAGAGCTGGTAGCGCCTCTCAGTGTCCTAGGTATGGACAAATAGTTAACCGCCAAACTGGGGTCAAAATGTTATGAAATTGTAAAAATAAGTTTTAATACCAGAAATACATTTTTGGAAAAAATATTCTTAGGAATACATTATTACCAGCAATACTTTTTTGAACAAAAAATATTAGCAGCAGTAAATGTTTGATAAGGAATTATTTTAAAAAATATTACCAGCAATCAAAATCTTGTCGACATTAAATAATTCATTGAGGTTGATATGCCGTAAAAGAAAACAAACCAAAGCAAAACCAAAGGCCAATTTATCATCTTTTTGTACATATAATCATCACTTCCTACCAAATTCTCTTTGACTCTTATTACACAGCCTAATCATTATTAATACTTATACTGGAACCCATTATCTTGTGTATCTCCAGTGTCTTGAATTGCGATCATTTTTAATATTAAATATCATGTGATTATCAAGCTCTTTAATTTATTGAAAATATCCTAGTGGCCAATGTGCTTTGAATTGTGGAATATATGGAAACTTAAATAAACAATGATGTTACAATAAGGCATAATATTGCAAATGGATTTTGAAAGATTGTCTTGCGCCAGATTGACAGCTGATAGATGACTAGATAATCTGCATTCACAATCCTGATTTTTAAATACTTCGAATTTAGACCATTGGCTTTTGTGAGAAATCTAAAATTGCTTTCTTAATTCGTCGGATTTGATATTAATCAACTTCGGTTGATTTTGGCACTGAGATCGCATGTCGAAAAAGGGACTGTAAAGATTTTATTCTATCAGACAATGATACCATCTGGAAACTGGTGTTCTTGGAAATCAACATTTCGATATAGTGTACCACCGCCCAAGAGAATATAGAAATGAACAAAGTTTTTGTTAGAGAGTACAATAGTGAAAAATTATTTACAAATAATAATTGTGTTAGAACTAGTTTTCGTATATGTGTTATCTGAATAATTTTAATTCATACTGCTGGCTTTTACTTGGATTTTAATATCGACTATTATTGGTTCTTGGGATAATTATTGCAACGATCCTAAAATTTACCAATTATATCTCAGTTTAGCGCCAAGCCGAACCAATGATTCTGACGAGCTAATCATGCTATATTGAAGTTGAATATAAAACAAAGACTATTTAAATATAATATAGCATATCTCAAACAAATATGCAGGTAGAATCTACATTGTCTTTGCATTGAATTGCCTCTGCTGCAATATATGGTCTGGTTTTGAATTCATTCTTGACAAAATCCAAAAAAGGATCAGTAATGTAATCGAAGTGATTTGGTATCCTGACTTCAGTTACATTCTCGCAGACGTGACGTGGCTTCCCTCTGTCTTATCTACTTTTCTTTTCATAGCAACTGCCCTGATGAACTTTTTTCCCTGGTGCACCGACTGTATAAATTTAAGTGTGCTACGAAATTGGAATCTAAGTTCAACCCTTTTACTTTTGATATATCTAAATGCAACCGACACTTCTCCAAAATCTCGCACTTACCGCCTATGAAACTGCGTTCCGTTTGCTTGCTTCCCTGATAAATGCAATCTTGAAAAATCCAAAAATACAAGGTCAATCACCATATTCTTTCTTGAATTACGTTCATCTTTTGTCCTTTCCTCAACTCTCCCTGTACTCAGTCTGTTCCCACACTTTCACTTCCTAAACACCCAGAGTACCAGTGAAATACCCGCCTTCATTGAGGTGAAATGATTAAAATCGAATACGGCGCTCTTGTTTTACTTTTAGACGTTAGTGCACAGAGAGTGATGGGGAGAATTCTGATGACAGTATTTCGTGGATGTGAAACATTATGTTAGTAATGGCTGTAAATAATACGAAGCTAAATTATTTACGCGTAAAATGAACGCTTATTCAGTATAGGACTAAGTTAACAACTAAGAGCGAAGAGAGGGTGTCGTTTCGGGTATATATCGAACCTTCTATTTCCCCGTTGCAAGAAGGTGAAGGACTGTATGTCCCCCCCCTCGCTTTCCTTTTATGTCTTTTGTGTGTAAATTCTAATTTCAGCTGGATTCTTTCCTGCGTATCTCTTGGTGCAACAACCGACATCTTTTGAGGCTTCGGTTTTAATGTTCGGGGGTGACACCAAGTACAATACACACATTGCTATCTCCATTGATTACCCCTGCATAAATTGTGATCGCCAAGGATCAACGCCCTAAGATCAAAGACTTCTAACTAATAATGAATTCGATTCAGAGATATGTTATCTCTTGGCAGGAATAACGTGCTACAGACGATACAATTGTTATGGGGAAACAAAAGACAAATATTCCAAACTGAGTGTTCCATGGGGTCGAATACAAGAATACTCATTCCAGAAAATAATCTGGAATTCGTATGACAGTAGTAATGTCATCTCCATTAAGTCCATCATATACGAATCAAAATTTAGAATGATTAAATTCCAAGCGGAATAAATACTATGTTATAGAGAATATTCATAAAACATTAGGATAGAAAATGAGGCAATTGAAAATAGGATCTGTTCTATAACATTAGTATGTTCCAAATTATAAGTTGATAGAAAACCAAAATATTGATATTAGTATACTAATCGTATTCATAAAAGATTTAGATATTCACAACGATGTCATCAATAAGATGAATCCTATTTAAAGATTTATAAACTAACATTTAGAAATCAATTTATAACACGTTTAATTAAAAATGACATGAAAAGAGTGAATACAATAAAAAAGAATAAGATACATCATCATTTCGTATCCCCAGGCGCTATACAATCAAAATTAAGAGATTTACCAAACAGAAACAAAAGCATCAACATCATTTGCAACATCACTAATAGCGTAAATGTGTAGGAAAAACCACAATGCAACAACAATTTAAAAATCAGTTACATCATAAACGGGTAGGAAAAAACAAATTACTTGAACAAATACAAGCTCTGTAGGAATAAGCATGAGTAAGAAAACCACATTACTTGAACAATTCCACCATCGGTAAAAGCATAAATCGATAAGGAAAGCAATATTACTTAAACAATTCCACAATCGGTAAAAGTATAAAACGATACGAAAAACAATATAACTTGAACAATTCCACCATCGGTAAAAGCATAAATCAATAGGGAAAGCAATATTACTTCAACAATTCAAACATAGGTAAAAGGATAAATCGGTAGGGAAGGGCAACATTATTTGAACAATTCCACTATCGGTAAAAGAATAAAACTGAAGGGAAAGTAATACTTGAACAATTCCAACATCGATATAAGCATATATCGGGAGGGAAGGAAAATTACTTCAACATTCCCACCATTGGTAAAAGCATAAATAGATAGTGAAAGCAACATTACTTGAATAATTCCAACATAGGAAAAAGAATAGATCGGTAGGGAAAGCAAAATTACTGGAATGATTCCAGCATTGGTAAAAGCATAAATTGATAGGGAAAACAAGATTAATTGAACATTTCCAACATAGGTAACAGTAATAATCGGTACGGAAAGCAACATTACTGGAACAACACCATCATTAAAAGCATACATCGGTAGGTAAAGCAATAATTTAATAGTTCCACCATCGGTAAAAGCATAAATCGATAGGGAAAACAAAATTACTAAAATATTTCAACCATGGATATAAGCATAATTCGATAGGGAAAGCAACGTTACTTAAACAATTCCAACGAAGGGGACAGCATTTATCGGTAGGCAAAGCAACATTACTTGAACAATTCGAACATAGGTAACAGCAGTCATGGGTAGGGAAAGTAACATTACTGGAACAATTCCACTATCGGTACAACCATAAATCGATAGGGAAAACAACATTACATTAAAAATTCCAACATTGGAACAGCATAAATCGATAGGGAAAGCAACATTACGTGAAAACTTGCAACATGGGTGACAACATAAATCGGTAGGGAAAGCAACATTACTGGGACTATTCGACCATCGCTAAAAGCATAAATCATTAAGGAAAAGAACGTTGCTTGAACAATTCCATCATAGTTAACTGCATATATCGATAGGGAAATCAACATTTTAAACAATTCCGACATAGGTAACATTTTTAATCGGTAGAGAAAGCAATACTCTTTGAAGAATTCCACCATCAGTAAAAGCATTAATAGGTAGGGAATACAACATTTCTTGGACAATTGCAACATAGGTAACATCAAATATGGGTAGGGTAAACAAGGTTAGTTGAACAATTCAACCATCGGTTAAAGCATAATTCGGTTGTGAATGCTACATTACTTGTACCATTCCACCATCGGTAAAAGCATAAATCAATAGTGAAAGCAACATTACTTGTCCAATACAGATATAGGTAACAGCAAAAATGGGTAGGGAAAGCAAGGTTACTTGAACAATTCCACCATCACTAAAAGCATAAAACGATAGGGAAAACAACATTATTTGAAAAATTCCAACATATGTAAAAGCAGAAATCGGTAGGGAAAGCAAAATTACTTGACCACTTCAACTATAAGGCAAAAGCATGAATCGATATGGAAAGCAAAATAACATGAACAAATCCAACAAAGGTAACAGCATGAATCTCTAATGAAAGCAACATTACTTGAACAATTCCACCATCGGTAAATGTATAAATCGGTAAGGAAAGCAACATTAATTGAATAAATCCAACATCGGTAACATTATAAATCGTTAGGGAAAGCAACATTACTTGAACAATACCACCATCGGTAAAAGCATCAACCGTTAGGGAAATCAACATTACTTCATCATTTCAAACATAGATAACAGCATAAATCGATAGGGAAAGCAACATTATTTCAACAATTCCACCATCAGAAAAGGTATAAATTGGTAGGGGCAGCGACATTAATTGAACAACTCTAACATAATGAACAGCATAAATTCGTAGGGAAGGCAACATTACTCATTTAAACCACCATCGGTAAAGAATTACTCGATAGCGAAAACTACATTACTTGAACATTTCCAGCAAAAATAACAGCCTAAATCGGAAGTGAAAGCAACATTACTGGAACAATCCCAACATCGGTAAAAGCATAAATCGGTAGGGAAAACAACGTTAATTGATAAATTCAACAATCGGTAAAAGCATCAATCGATAAGGAAAGCAACATTACTTGAACAATTCCAACCTTGGTAACAGCATTAATCGTTAGGGAAATCAACATTACTTCAACAATTCCAGCATCGGTTATAGCATACATGTGTATGGAAAGAAACATTACTTGAACAATTCCAACAGAGATAACAGCATACATCGTTTGGGAACGAAACCTTCCTTGAACAATTCAACCATCGGCAAAGCATATGTTGATAGGTAAGGCACCATTACTTGAAAAATTCCACCATCGGTGAAAGCATAAATCATTAGGGAAATCAACATTACTTGAACATTTCCACCAGCGGTGAAAGCATCAACCTATATGGAAAGCAACATGAACATTTCACAGATAGGTAACAGCATAAATATGTAGGGAAAGCAACATTAGATGAACAATTCTACCATCGGTAAAAGCAACAATCGATAGCGAAAGCAAGATTACTTGAAAAATTCCAACATATGTGGCAACATCAATCGGTAAGGAATGCAACATTACTTCATCAATTCAACCATCGGTAAAGGCATAAATCAATTGCGAAACCATCATTACTTAAACACTTACAACATAGGTAGCATCAAACATGGGTAGGGAAAGCAACATTACTTGTACAATTCTCCCATCGATAAATGCATAAATCTATATTGAAAGCAAGATTACTTTAAAAATTCAGACATAGGTAACTGCATAAATCTCTATGGAAAGCAACAATACAATTCCACAGCCGGTAAACGCATAAATCGATAGGGAAAGCAACATTATATGAACAATTCCAACATTAGTAACAGCGTAAGTCATTAGGAAATCAACATGGCTTGAACAATTCCCCCATCGGTAAAAGCATAAATCGATACGGAAAGCAGCAATACTTGAAAAATTCCAACATATGTAACAGCATAAACCGGTAGGGAAAGCAACAATATTTGAATAATTCCAAAGTCGGTTAAAGCATAAATCAGTAGGCAAAGCAACATTACATGAACAATTCCAACATCGGTAACAGCATAAATCGTTAGGAAAGCAACATTACTTGAATAATTGCAACATAGGTAACAGCATAACATGGTAGGTAAAGCAACATTACTTGAACAATTCCAACATAGGTAACAGCATAAATCTGTATGGAAAGCATCTTTACGTGAACAATTCCTCCATGGGAAAACCATAAGTTGATAGGTAAAGGGAAATTACTTAGTTAACTTAGTTAATTCCACCATTATTAAACGCATAAATCGGTATGGAAATCAACAATACTTGAACAATTCCACTATCGGTATTAACATGAATCGGTAGGGAATGCAACAGTTCCACCATATTTGAAATCATAAATCGGTAGGGAAACAATATTACTGGAACAATTCCAACTTCGTTAAAAGCATAAATTGGTAGGAGGGACTCAACATTAATTGAACGATTCCAACATAATGAATAGCAAAAATCAGTAGGGAAATCAACATTACTCGAAAAATTCACCATCCGCAAAAGCACCAATCGATAGCGAAAGCTACATTTCTTGAACATTTCGAGCATAGATAACAGCATAAATCGGTAGAGAAAGCAACATTACTTGAAAGTTTCCAGCATCTGTAAAAGCATCAATCTATATCCAAATCAACATTTCTTGAATATTTCGAGGATATATAACATCATAAATCTGTTGGGAAATCATCATTACTTGAACAATCCCAACATAGGTAACTGCATAAATCGGTTGGAAAAGCAACATTGCTTGAACAATTCCACCTTCGATAAACAGCATAAATCGTTAGGGAAAGCAAAATTACTTATACAATTCCAGCTTCGGTAAAAGCATAAATCCTTATGTAAAGCAACATTTCAGACATCGGTAATAGCAAATATGGCTAGGGAAAGCAACATTACTGGAACAAATGCACCATTGCTAAAAGCATAAATCCATAGGGAAAGCAAGATAACTTGAACAATTTTAACATATGTAACAGCATAAAGCGGTACTAGAATCAACATTACTAGAACAACTACACCATCGGTAAAAGCATCAGTTGATAATGTAAGCAACATTAATTGAAAAATTCCAATTTAGGTAACATCATAATTTGGCGGCGAACAATTCCATAATCGGTAAAAGAAAAAAACGTCATGTAAATCATCATTACATTAACAATTCCATCATCCGTAAAAGCATAAATCGGTATGGAAAGCAACATTACTTGAACAATTCAAAATAAGTAACAGCAAACATCTTTATGGAAAGCAACATTACTTGAACAATTCCACGATCGGTAAAAGCATATATCGATTGGTAAAGCAACACTACTTTAACAATTTTAACATATGTAACAGCATAAACCGATAGGGAAAGCAACATTACTTGAACAATTCCAGCATTGGTAAAAGCATAAATCGGTAGGGATGCCATATTAATTGAACAATTCAAACATCGCTAAAAGAATAAATCGTTTGAGAAAGCTACATTACAGGAACTTTTCTACCATCGGTAAACGCTAAAGATTACTTGAACTATTCCAACATAGGTAACAGCATAAATCGCTAGGGAAAGCAACATTACTTCATCAATTCCAAGATAGTTAACTGCATGAATCGATAAGGAATGAACATATCTTGAATAATTCAAACATAGGTAACAGCAAACATGGGTAGGGAAAGCAACAATACTGGAACAATTCCACCATCGGTATATGCATAAATCTGTACGGAAAGCAACATTACTTGAACAATTCCACCATCGGTAAAAGCATAAATGTTAATGAATGCAACATTACTTGAACATTTCCACCATCGGTAAAACCTCAATCCATAGAGAACACAACATTTCTTGAACAATTCCACCATAGCTAACATCATAAATCGCTAGAGAATGCAACATTACTTGAACAATTCCACCATCGGTAAAAGCATATGTTTATATGGAAAGCAACATTACTTGAACATTTCCAACATAGGTAACAGCGTAAATCGCTACGGAAAGCAACGTTACTTGAACAATTCCTCCATCGGTAAAGCTTAAATCTGTAGGGAAAGCAACATTAATTGAACAATTCCAAAATAATGTACAGCATAAATCAGTAGGTAAAGTAACATTACTTGAACAATTCCACCATCGGTAAACGCATAATTCGGTAGGGAAAACAACTTTACTTGAACAATTCCACTATCGGTAACAACAAACATGGGTAGGGAAAAACCACACACTTGAACGATTCTAACATCGGTATCAACAACAATTGATAAGAAAACACACATTAAACTGACTATTTCAATATCGTTAACAGCAAATATGTGTATGAAAAACACATCACTTGAACAATTCCAACCTTGTTTAGAGCAAAAATGAGTAGAGCAATCGACATTACTTGAACAAGTAACTCGGTAACAATAGTATCAGGCTGCACCCCCTGCAAAGAGCCTGCTACTACCCGAACCTCGTTCTGCTAGCAACGAGCTGACTGGGACTCGTTCCGTGATTTCCTCCGCGATGTCCCTTGGGATGTTGTATTTAAGCTCCCCGTTCAAGAATGTGCTTCAGAGGTCTCATCTTGGGTTAAAGCTGGAATTGACGCTTTCATCCCGTCAGGGGAATTCAGGGTCAAATCGCGCTCCTCTCCGTGGTTCTCCGCTACCTGCTCGGCTGCCATTGCCCATAGGAACCACTTCTTCCACCTATTTCGTAGCTATATGTCGGACTGCAATAGACGCCTCTTTGCCTCCGCCCGTAACGAGTGTAAGCGTGTCCTCAGCGAAGCTAAATCACTATTCGCTGCTCGGATGAAGTAACGTATTGCATCTCGCAAATTCGGCTCCAAGGATTATTGGCGTCTCTGCAAGAGCGTTCTGAACAATTGCAAACCCTCTATACCTCCTCTATTCAACCAGTTTGAGGTCCTGACCTCCTCTGCCGACAAGGCCGAATGCTTTGCTCGTACATTTTCTCTCAATTCTACGCTTGACTCTTCCGGTGTACCAATACCCGATTTCCCTCTCAGAACTGAGGCCCTTTTGAGCCGGTTACACATATCCCCGTCATTGGTATTGGACATTATCTCGAATTCAGACCCCCACAAGGTTAGTGGTGGTGATGGGATACCAGCCATTGTCTTGAAGAAATGCGTGCCTGAATTGGCACCCGCCATCTCTGAATTATACAACTACTGCCTCAAGGAGTCTTGTTTTCCTGACTGCTGGAAGTCATCATCCATTGTTCCTGTCTTTAAAAACTCTGGCGACCCCTCCGGCCCATCTAATTACCGTCCTATCAGTCTCCCACCCCTCTTCGGCAAAGTCTTCGAAGCCCTTATCAACACCGAAGTGGTTAACGACCTCACATCACATGATCTGCTCTCAGACAAACAATATGGATTCCGCTTTGCCCGATCCACTGCTGATGTGTTTACGGCCATCACTGAATTTGTCTACCAAGCTCTCCATAATAACGGAGAAGCCCTCACTGTGGCCCTTGGCATCTCCAAGGCGTTTGGTAGGGTTTGCCATGCCGGTCTTATTCACAAGCTTCAGGGATATGGTACTAAAGGCCGATTGTTGAACCTAATACAATCATTCCTGTCAAACCGTGAATTGAAGGTCGTTCTCAATGGATTCTCCTCCAGCTCCTATCCCAAGAACGCGGGTGTTCCGCAAGGCTCCATCCTAGGCCCTACCATGTTCCTTATATTCATAAATGATCTTCCTGACGCCATTGATTCCCAAGTCGGCATCTATGGGGATGACACCACAATTTACACCTGCCTTAGAAACAAATCTAGAGCCACTGACAAAATTATTCTGGCTGTTCGTCTCGAAAAGGACCTTCAATCGATTGTGAACTGGGGCAGGAATTGGCTGGTTAACTGGTTGGCCTCCAAAACAAAACTACTCTCCATTAATCACCACAGGGATCCTTCCCTGCATCTCATTAGAATGTCTGAAGCTCAACTTCTCGCGGCTGCTCGGTCTCACGCTGTCTGCTGACCTGAGATGGAACAATTACATTGCGTCGATTGCTTCATCCGGCGCAAGGAAAGTTGGCTCCCTGTGCCGGGCCAGGAAATTCTTCTCCCCTGAATCGATCCTCCAAATTTACAAATCAACCATCCGCCCTTGCATGGAGTATTGCTGCCATATATGGTCTGGAGCCCTTACTGTTTGTCTCAAGGTTCTTGATAAGATCCAGAGACGAGTATGCAATATAATTGGCCCTGATCTGGCTTCTCGTCTATAATATCTCTCTCACAGACGCACCGTCGCCACTCTCTGTCTCTTTTATAAATACTTCCATGGTAATTGTTCCGATAAGCTACTATCGCTGGTTCCTAGGCTCCATGAATTCAAGCGTCCTACAAGGCTGGCATCCCGTTCCCACCTTCCACTGTTGAAACTGTTAAATGTAGAGGTCTCTTCTACAGCAATAGCTTCATATCTCGCACCTCCCGCCTATGGAACTCCCTTCCTCATTCCTGTTCTCCTGATGACTATGATCTCCAACTATTCAAGTGTAATGTCAATCGACATCTCCAGTTGCCTTGATCTATCCTCTATCCTACTCCACACTCTTTCCTCTAACACTCCTATTTGCTCTTTCTCCAAACCCTCTGTAACCCCTTGCGTGCTAGTGGCTTCCAGCCTTGCCGGGGGCGAAAAGCTTAAAAAAGAAAAAAAGAAAGAAAAGCAAACATCGGTATGAAAAATCACATCCTTGAACAATTCCAACCTTGTTTAGAGCAAAAATGAGTAGAGCAAACCACATTACTTGAAAAACGTGAACTCGGTAACACCAAACATCGCTAGGAAAAAACACATTATTTGTACAATTTTAATTTCGGTACCAGCAAACATGGGAAGAAAACCCGACAAAATTTCACAATTCAAACATCGGAAACAGCAAAAATCGGTAGGAAATACATTATTTGAATAATTTCAAAATCTGTTACGTCAAAAAGTCATAGGCAAAATCACATCATTTTAACAATCGTGACAGCAGTAATAGCACATACGAATTTGTAGCACATAGAAATATAGTAGAAAATTATATGATTAATATTGTAACTTTTTGCACTTGCTAACATAAAATGGTTCGAATGACTAACACATCGCAAGACATTATAGCAGTAATATTGTACTTGAGTTGGCTAATTTCTTAGAAAACAGTTTCACAGGGAAGTTTTGATTAATTTCAATCGACAATAACTTTAATTATTCGGTCCATGAATGTCGAATGTTTCCTGAATGGATAGGGTTAATTTCAGCATTGTCATCACCATTCAAGAACGTGGATATAACGCAGTCATCAAACAGAATCCACTATCAATGTTTGTTGTTAAATCAAGTGTCTCATTCACAAAAACGGCCACAGGCTATCAGTTGCTTACCGAAGATTTTGCATGAACACATTAAAAATTTATAGAGATGTCATACGGATTATACGACTTTCTCCCTTAATCTCGTCTTGTTTTCAAAAATAATCATAACATTGGCTTATTCTTCCCATTTTTGTCAAGTGTGTTATCTACTATCGTTTTCACAATCTTAATATCAATATTTTAATTTTGTTTTGTTTTCTCATTGTACAAAACTAACATTTTATCTCCCTAGCAAAGACAGGCCTTACTCAGCGTTTTCCGAGTCACGTTTGCCGTTTTCGTCTTCCTTCGGAATTTGGTTATTTTCTGTTCTTTTCTCATCATTTTTCTTCTTATTTCTTTGTTACATTTTTTATTTATTTGTTTATTTCCAGATTTTAAGGTCTTGTCATTCTCTTTTCTTCTATATAATTTAAAAAAAAATTTATTCACTTTTTGTTATGTTACTCTTTATTGAAATATTTGTTTTGTTTTTCTTTCTTCCTTTTAGCCTTTACTTTTTATTTCTAACATTCTTTCATCCTTTGTTACTTTCACATTTTCTTTCTCTCTTTTTTCTTTCTTTCTTTCTTTCTTTGTGTCAGACTTTTAAATTCTTACTTCATTCTTTCTTTCTTAAAGAATTCAATACTTATTTTAACATTCTTTCTTTCTTTCTTTTTCTTATTTTCTTCCTTACAGAATTTAATTTTTATTTCTAACATTCTTTTTTTCTTTCTTTGCTTTTTCTGTCTTTCTTCCTTACTTTTTTTTATTTCGGTTTCTAATTTTTATTTTTACACTTTCTTTCTTTCTTTCTTTCTTTCTTTCTTTCTATTGAGGGGTCTCCCCTTTTTACACAAATGGACTCACGGTATACATATACTACTACCAGTAAATACTCGGATGGTAGTAGTCAAGTCAGCAGTAGTAGTGGAACGTTGAGTCGGTCGATAGAATAACGTAGCGGCAAGAGTCACAGTCACGAGCACTTAGACTCAGTAAGAAATCATACAGCGATACGTCGATACAAAAGACTATATATATTTTGCTACTAACCCGCATTCCTGGAACTACTAACCTGTATTACCAGTTTGTATTATTACGTTAATACATTTATTTTCCTATATTCATTCTTGGTGTTTGTTCTTATTTGATACCGGATTTCATCCCGGAATCCACAATACTTTCTTTCTTTCTTTTTTCTTTCTTTATTTCTTTCTTTCTTACAGCGTTTAATTTTACTTTAAGACTCTTTTTTTCTTTCTTTCGTTCTTTCCTCCTTACTTTTTTTGTTTCAGCCTCTATTTTTTAAAATTTTTAACACTTCTTCCTTTCTTTCGTGAAATAAATTAAATGCTTTTTTCTTTTACGTCCAGATGATTGAATATACTGATGACATTTGCATTCCTAGTTGTGATAGGAATGTTCTTGAAGGAAAAATCAACATTGATTACAAATGTTGCATGGCGTAAAAATCTGGATAATTCTTTACGAAACAGAAATTAGTGTTTCAGGTATTTGAATGAAGCTGTTAATGGCCCATACGCTGAATACATTATAAAAATTCAGTCTGTGGAATTATTAAATACTAAACACGTCAAATAGCTCGGTGTATGGATCAGTTAAAACAATTAGTGCATGCGAGAAGGAAAGTGAACATAGAATAGGCCGCGCTAGATGTATTTATTAGAATGCGAATGCCAGCGGTTGAATGGTCAGCAATTGGACGCAGTGCCTTGTGGCCATGGTATTCTGACAGTGATCGATTGCCTTTGTATGGCTTTTGAATTAACACCAAAATAGCGCGAATTCAACAGAGGACCATAAGAATTTTGAAGCTCGGATACGTTTTTCACACACAGCCGGCTAAGACAACCTACAGATGGATGCTGAGCCAACGCGTAACATGCTTTTCAGTGACGTCATTCTTTCCACAACCTCTTAGAATCCAAGCTACCACGTCTGTTCCCCTCTTCTTATAAAAACGAATAAGAAAATAAATCGTCCTTTTCGTTGATACCGTTTCATGTAGTAACGTGGGGAACCAGAAGTGACACAGAACACAACAGTATCTCTGTTCAACAACGCAGGATGCTACAAAAACGGAAAATTGACATCAGAAGACGAAACTTATAATTAAATATACTCATCAAAGGAAAACTTCCATATTGATGCCATGCATACCGCCAAACTCGTGCAGATATGTTCAAATTGTCAGTTGTATACAAATGCTTTATCAGTTCAATAATTAAAAAAATGGCTACCGGCACGTAATACCGTGTTGCGTCTTGGGAACATGGGGACAAAATAAAAAAGAATATTACCCAATAACAGAAAACTTAGCACTTAAAGATTTTCAACAACAACAACAACAAAGAAAATGTATAGCATATGCAAATCGAAGATAAATTAAGGAAATCCTCAAGAAGTTGAAATACCAAACCACAACCAAGAAAATGTTAGGAATAGAACCTCCATCAATACTTGTAATCGTGATAACGGCTACTGAACTTAAGAAACCTAATATCCTGAAAAAAGCGTTTTACAGAAATACTTCAGTAATTTCAAGAGGTATTAGTACAGATCTTTTAGTAAAAGAACGCCGATTGTGTCCATATAAAGAAATATTTTGTTTGTCATAGTACCGTTATTTATCCTAATGTATTTATCCTTGTTAGAAAATCTCAAAGAGAAGAATATAGCATTATGATCATGACAGTAGGTTTCAGAACGGTAGTGCGATATAGAGCAAGATCGGCCTGCAAACTAAGATCGATTCTAACGGTGTTCTCGTTACAGTTAAATTTAGTCATACGAAGAAAAGAATTTTCTAAATACCTGGAAGGCTACTGATGATAGATGTGAGGAAAATCCCTGTGTCTTACCAATTAGTTTAGAAAGACCTATTTTACCTCAGTAGGTCGCTATCGTCACTTTTGTAGACTAAACAAAACATAGTAATGACAGAAGATAAAATAACAGCATATTTCAATGTTTATTTTCGACCTCATTTATTTCCAAGTGCATTTTCGCAGAAGACCTCGAAAATAACTGGTCTCAGGTGAAACAACCCACATTGAAACTTTGATGGAAAGGAAACATACAGCGCCTTGAGATGTCTTTCCCGCTTCAATTAACATGTATTTCTTTTCTTTTCTTCGAGGAAAATAACTTTCCGAAAATGTGTTAATGTTTGCTATCATCTCAAAGTTTGCATATAGTTATACACGTTTAGTTTATAACCAAGATAAACTCTTTGATTATTTAAATAAAATAATTTCTATCGATTTTTGTTTTACAAGGAAAGTTTAGACATAAGTGACCTTATGTCTTCAAAGCGTAATCATCAAAGAAAATTGTGTAAGTCAACAAGAGTGTCTCTATCGACAATCACTGTGTTTCTTTGATGATTAAAAATCCTTTGCATGGATTTGTGATGAAATTTTATTGACCTGACTTTTGATTCGTTAAGACAACTTCAAATTGTTTTCTTAGCCAACTCCAGAGAAAGGTTTTGTCAACTTTCAGTACTTAAACAGCTTCACATATCGACGTCTTCTATCAGTAATGTTAGTAGCGCGATTATATCTATCGACGGCTTCCTAGGCCAGGTCACGTACCTTGCAGAAACAGGTATTCACCAACGGTTAGCCACCAGAGGTCTAGCTTAATGTTGCTTAAATTTGCTGATTATATGAGAACCAGTATTTAAACGTGATATTGTTAAGACAACTAATATTATTTTTATGCTTATATATATATATATATATATATATATATATATATATATATATATATATATATTATATTATTGATAAAAATTTGTCAATTTTTTGTTTTGCTCTGTCGTTTTATTGGTTGACAATATGCGATTTAATGAAGGAATACACATTAAAATAGCTATTGATAGACTTTGAATCACCCGATTCGAATGCCGAGTCGTTTTGTGAAGCTGACCTAATACTTGAGCTGATTCAGAGAACTAGTTTAATCATAAATATTTATTACCACATTAGTCTCTTAACTTTAATGAAACATATATATGAAGTGAACTTTGAAGTCAACAGTCACAGGTGACAGACTGTTTCATGCTAAACGTTGTCATCAGACCACATGTGTTGTTGTTTTCTCTCAACAATTTATATATACGGGCCTATATATATATATTACACTACTACATCAGAACATGAAAATATCCACTGCAAAATTGTACATTTCGTTTCAACGTTTAAAACAAAACGTTTCTTCATGTGGTTAACAAAGATGGGACTAAACGATCTTATTTAACATTGCAATTAATGAAACGTCACTTCATTTTCAACGTTTTGGAAATTCTATATAAAGGTGAAAAAAGATTTATATAAAGAAAAAAGAAAGAACATAAGAAATCAATAAAAGAAAAAAAGAGTAAAGAAAAGCAAAAGCAAGAGAAAGCATAATAAATTAAAACCACTGCAAAGAGAAAAGACAAAAACGAAATGCAAAAGAAAAAGAGAATCATATTCAAAATTACAGAGATAGGAAGAGAAAATTTAAAAAGGTAGTACATTGAGATATATTTATACGAATGATGACAAAGAAATTACGTTGAATAAGTGAATTCAAATTTGAACGGAAATGTGGTGTAAATGGATACATTTTTAACAATGTCACGTTTCAAATTTCATGGCATTTTACATGAAATCATTGATTCAAACAAAAGTATCCATAGAATGTAAAAAAGGACACAAAAAAGCAATCATTAACAAAGCCACCATACATTATAAATTCTCATACAAATAAATTTTAAAGTTTTATATTATTATATAAATTTTAAGTTAGAAACTATTATTAAAATAGCAAGAGAAAAATAAAATAATAATAATAACAACATGCTAATTCATGACTAATCATACTACTATTAGATTACGAATATTAACCAATATAATAACTAGATTGAATTAACGATGATAACATTAAAATGTTTATAAAGATAATAAACATAAGAAGATTGATTCTTGAGTTAAGACATTTAGCAGGATTGTAAGGTTAATTATTTAATGTGCTTACAACTTACCGCTGTTTCATATCTTTTTTTCAATAAAAATTAACTTTTCAAGAACTCAATTAATTCCATCTTTTTCCTGTAGACAGAGGAAGCACGGTTCAGTCAACGATCTAGATATTCTAGGTAGTTTTAGAATTTTTTATTTAAGTTCAGGTCTTTATTTTCGTCTTTCAATTTTCAAACATATTTTGAAAGTGAAGTCATATTTCGTTTATCCGCATTATTAAAGGATGATCGTTATAGAAACGTTTTTTAACTTGATTCATTGTACTTCCAATATATATACTCTCACAACCCCTCGAATCTTCACTAATGTAATAGAACACATATACATCAGGGATTTTGTTAAACACTTGTTAGATAACGGGCATTGGTCGGGATTTCTGCCACTACATAGTTTATTTATATCGAACAAATTAACATCAGCATTAGTATTACGGTTATTATTGTTATATAAATTCAACATTTTATTGTTATGTGATTTCATTATTTTCTCTAAATTATTAGTACAACTATAAATAACTTTTAGAGTGTTCCGACTGAAAATTTTACTTAATTATTTTTAGGAAAATCAAATAATTTTAAACATTTATGTCCTAATTTAGTATGATCTAATTGATTGAATGGACGAGTATACCATATGATCTTCGTGTTTCTGTTTTTCTTTTTGGAACAACCGTAATCTTCTACAAACCTAATTTCAGAAGATCTAAACCCACTATTCCTAAGAACTTTATCATAAACTGTTTTATCATTTTCAAATATTTGTTTTAAGAGTGTTGATTAAGCCGTCGTTTTACCGATGATGGAATATTTTGAATTACAGACGGTAGGGTAACAAGGGTGGATATAAATCGGGTTGGCACTATTTCTCTGTAACCTTAGAAACAAGAAATTATGAATTGTATGTGCGTTTAAAAATAAGTTATTCCAAAATTCGCTTGAAAAATGAAACATAAATAATACTTTTAAATTAATTATATAATTAAATTTAAAGTTTTTAGCTTCGGTTTATTAAAAATGTTAAATCCTGTGTAGCGAAGAAACCGTATTTTAAATCAGTTAATTTATAATATTTATGCTCTGTAAATTTACATTGAGCACTGTTTTGCAAAAATAAAAATATCAATAAGAACACCGGATTACATATCTTACTGATCTTTCTTAATATATATATATATATATATATATATATATATATATATATATATATATATATATATATATATATATATATATATATATATATGCAAAGCATTTCAATGAATCGCGCACTCTGAGTCACTGTAATGTTTATTCAAATTAAATACGTTAAAATTAACCTCATAACCGATAGCACATGGGAACCATCTGCGACTGATACCAAATCAGTTGCGTTTCGATCCTGGATTGAGGCCATTGGTTGTCTAGAGCACACTGATGTGGTGCGAACCAGACTGTCTGTGGATAACAATATATATATAATTATTTTTTTAAAATATGATTATAATATATGCTGTACTTGTGTATCGAGCACCGTTTTTTAAAAATAAAAACAAAAATACTAAAGAACTTTGGATTATTAACCTAATGTTTTTTTCCGATTTTTCTATATATTTACACACACACACACACACACACACACACACACACATATATATATATATATATATATATATTGATTGGAAGGTTTCAGTGGATCTAATGACATCCTTAAATTTTCCAATACACATCGCACAGACAGACAAGCGTCCCGACATCGTGTTATGGTCCAACTCAAAAAAGACTGTCTTCCTAATAGAGTTAACAGTCCCCTGGGAAGAGAACAGAGTGGAGACGCACGGACTAAAGAAAAACAGTTACCAGTCACTGCGTGCCGAATGTGTGGAAATGGTTGG